>JANAVB010015600.1:36072496-36549996 GCA_029216955.1 Iris pallida
CAGTCTGAATCTTACTTTCATTGGAATCTAATCCGAGTCATTTTATAATTTATTATGTATTTTATCTTTATTGAGTCTAGGATATAAATTGTAAGATCGACTGGATAATACTGGCTTAGGTTAATCATAGTCTACTTTTCTATACAGCCTACCTATCCATATTCCATCCACCAAAAAGTTCAATTCCATTCTGTAACAATATTTTACAAATATTTAACATTTTTACCTAGATAGAACTCAAGCCGAGTTCGGTCAGTTTAAATTTAAATATTTGTTGCCTCCAAATCTGTATACAACGTTCATATGCAAAAATTTTGCATCAAAACTCTGCCAGAACTCTGC
Source organism: Iris pallida (assembly GCA_029216955.1). Taxonomy (NCBI): domain Eukaryota; kingdom Viridiplantae; phylum Streptophyta; class Magnoliopsida; order Asparagales; family Iridaceae; genus Iris; species Iris pallida. The sequence continues at coordinate 36,072,839 of JANAVB010015600.1, forward strand.
CCGATTTTGGTCCCAGAAAACACCTATAAATAGAAGAGAATTTCTTATTCCAAATCACTCAATCAATTTCATCTTCTCTTCTCTATTCAATAAGTGTTTTCATCCGATTAAAATCTTTCATATCTCACCTACACTCCTCTTAGCCAAAAGCCAGTAATATCTATTTCGATCTAGAGTCTTTTGGTTCTCAAGAGTTGTAAAGAGGTTGTTCAAAGTACAGAAATTATTTCTGTTATGGAGCCGGTCATGCGCTCGTCACCAAGCACGGTATTATAAAGTTGGTCGTGCACTTGTCACTAAGTACGATATTGTAAGAGACTGCAAGCTCTCAATTAGCTTGTGCCTTAGTGGATTAACATCGAGCAAGAGTACTCGAGACTGGATTAGTCCTCTCAGAGGGATACCAATATACATCGCTGTGTCACTGAGTTTGATCTTTCTATCTCTTGCTATATTTATTTACTGTCTCTAATTTACTGTCATAGTTATCAGTTTATAATTTTAAAATTGGTGATTATTTTTTGCTGCACTCGCACTCACTCTATTCACCTCCCCTCTAGATGTGCTCAACGATCCTACAATTGGTATCAGAGCAGGTTATATTCTAATATAAAAAACCTCAGAGAGTATATATGGCAGCCGTGAAATCAATATTCAACGGTGAAAGGCAATCCACAAATAGACCTCCACTATTTGATGGTACTAATTATACCTACTGGAAAACACGGATGACTTTCTTTTTAAAGGCTCTTGACTTTGATCTTTGGTCTATAGTTGTTGACAGTTATAAGAAACCGGCACCTACAGTAGTTGATGGTCTGCTTGTAGACAAGCTTCATGACAAATATATAGAGGCTGAAAAAGCAAAGGCTAGTCTAGATGCTCGTGCCATCAACGTACTGTTCTGTGCAATTGACTAAACAGAATTCAACAGAGTTTCAACCTGTAAGACGTCTCACGGGATTTGGAAACTTCTTGAGGTAACTCATAAAGGTACTTCCCAAGTGAAGGAATCCAAAATTAGTAGACTAACACAGGAGTATAAATCTTTTAAGATAAAATCCGGTGAGTCAATTACACAGATGTTCACATGTTTTCTTGATATTACTAATCCTTTGCAATCTCTTGGTAAGGATTACAGTAATCATGAGAATATCAGAAAAGTGCTATGGGCTCTAACCAAGAATTGGAACCCAAAGGTAACAACAATCATTGAAGGAAACGATCTCACCACCATGTCTCTGGAAATACTGATGGGCAAGCTCATGACCCATGAGCTTGATTTGCAAGAGTTTGAAGAAGCAACCCCAAAAGAAAAGTATATCGCTTTTAAAGATCAAGCCAAAAAATCTACATGCAATGATTCTGAGGAAGAATCATCAAGTGGTGATGAACAAGCCCTACTAGTGAAGAACTTCAAAAAATTCCTAAAGTTTGAAAAATCAAACAAAAGGAAGAGAGATATCCAAGAAAGCAATGAAGATGAAATAATATGCTTTGGATGCAAGAAATTGTTTGCCATTAAAATCTTTTGATTAAATTTCAATTACAAACAGAACAGTATTATAATATAGGACTTAGACGTAGTCCTAGTAGTACACTTTTGTTTATCTGGGTCCCTTATGCGGGTGGAGCGAGTGGTAATGCGTTGACTCCGTTGATGATCTGACGACGGTTCTCGGTTCTCTGAAGGTCTGAGTTGCTCAGGGTGCTGGAGCTTGCGGAGAGGAAGAAGACGTTGAGTATCTGTATCTGCCTCTCTGTATATGTATCTCGGTGGTTGCGTGATGTGTGTATGTAAGAAAGAAGTGATCCCTCTATTTATAGCTTTACAGGCTGGCTGCTCATACGCATATGTAGGATGCACCTATACGCGGGGACGCCACGTGGTGATTGCTGATGGAGGCGCATAGACGATGTGCTCTGATTGAGGAGTTGAATCCTTTCTGTTGCCTTTGTGGGCTGCGGCCGAGCTGACACGTAGCAATGGAGAGGATCTTTCAGTTGCTGAGATCTTGGGTGATTAGCACTCCTTCATAGGCTGAATCAAGTCAAAGGATGCGTGTCGTAGGTCCACGGCTCAAAGATCTCGGATTTGGTGGGGAGTGATCTGATAGGATGCGCCTGGGATTGGGCGCATGAGAAGACTTTGGCTCGTAACCTTTAGGAGTCACGAACCAGTCGGGGTGCATGGCTTTTGAGGCGCATGCGGGGCTTCAGCATTGACTTTACTTCTGTCTTTAAGGATCAGAGAAAGGTCTGAGGCGCACGGCTTTTGAGGCGCATGCAGAGATTTAGGCACATGGCTGCGGAGGCGCATACGAGATGGTTGGGCGACCACGTGGCTTGTAACCGCCGGAGGAAAATAATGATGATGCTGACGTCGGCGACGCTTTGTCTTCTGAAAAAGCTGTCAATCATTCAGTCCTTGGGGGACGTGCTGCCAACTCTGTCAGACTTCAGCATTTAATGTTCTTTGACAGGTGATGGGCTGTTGAGTGGACGCATCGATCGACATTCCACTAGGCGCATGGGGACGCATGGAGGTGCATCCTTATGAGGTGCTTGGTGTTGATGGGCGCATCAGTATGATGCGCGGTCTGGCCGACGCATCCGTTTGTATGATACGTCTCTATGGGCCCGACTGTTACGTTCTTCGAGTGCTTTAAATAGCCATTTTTGACTTGGCTGAATTCGAAGCGTCAGGTTCATCACCATTAATACAAATTCATTACAAGAGATTCGGAGAGCCAGCCACTTGGCGCATGGGTTTGATTTGCCCGGCCTATAAATAGTGGCATGGAGAGGGTTTGTTTCTCGTTCTCTCACGTTCTCCTGAAATGAACTTGTTTGCTCGAGCACATTCTGTTGACGAGATGCTCCCGGGGGTGAAGATGCGACGCATTGTCTTCTTTGATGCACTTGAAGGTGACTGTTACATCCAAAAGTCGGAGTCGAGGGCTTCTGAGGCAGGCGGAAGGTGCCTGTTGCATCCAAAGATCGGGATGCTCGAGCTCCGTCTCCGTTATGCTGGAAGAGCCGCAGATCAGAATTACGGTGCTCCAATCATCTTTCTTGGGCTTTGGGAGAGCTTTTCCTCCCGCTAGAGTGGGTATTGCCCATTCTGGTTGGGTTGAAAGCTGTTCCTTTAGCCGCAGGTTGATTTGCGGTGCTGTCACGACCCGCACCCACTGTGAGGGTACGAGAACGTAACAACGCCCAGCCTACGCCGCAGTGTCGGCGGTAGAATGCTGTCCTAGGTCACAACATCTAATAATATATCTCTAAACAGTTTATACTCCCCGAATGGGGGTGACATAGCAGTAAAACTCAATCACAACTAAGGAAGAGATAGCACAAAATGAAATAGATCTCAAGAAAATAAATAGATGAAATAGTAGTAGTCTAAGATAATCCCAGCAATATCCAGAAAATACAACTCAGCTACAGCATGAAAGAATATATACATCTCAGAATAAGTCTAGCTAAACATGTCTCATGACTACAAAGGAAGATAAGCCTAACTAATCTAAACTAGGCAATCGGGGTGATATCCTCAGCTAGAGCTGGGTCCTCCTGAGGGTCCAGCTCGCAGGTGTCATCTAAGGCTGCCCCGTAGAAAGTGTCCAGGCAAGCCTCCTCCTCGTCTTCTGTAATATTTTCAACAGGTCCAGTCAGGACATGAGCGAGTACAGTACATCTCAACAGTTCATAGCAGGTTAGAAGATATAATCATGCAGTAAAGTAAGATACAAGTACTGAAAGAAGTGCAGTATATAAACAGAGAGAGAAAGCTGTAATAGAAATATCTACTATAAATAGAGAACTATCATGTGACTAGTGAGTCAGAGTACAACATAGACATGTAAATGGCATAGGAGATTCTGATAAGACACTATGGAAGAGATTCTGATAAGATACTACTTGGGTATTATTCACATGTCTACTTCTACTCCCCCGTACCCCCAATCAGTACACAAGGATCCAACCAAGTTATGTTATGATTCCACGCAAAGCCCCCGAAGGGTGGTACATGGAAGTCCTAAAAATAGAGATTCTAGGATACCCAGTGAATGGGATAAGAGATTCTAGGAGACTCTGTGATCATAAGAGTATATGTCACAAGTGATCGAAGAACCTGTGAAGCATAGTGATATGACATGTAAGTGAAATGCACAGAACATGCAGTACCCGATGCTCCCTAAGGATAACACCTCAAGAAGGGATCCGTATAGTACCAATCCGTGTGACCAACGTGACAGTACAAGTAAAGTAATCTACTACAGGAAATAGTTCTAAGCAGGATATGAAATGATCAGAGAATGTACTCGCCTATATCTGAGTGTCCAATATGAAAAATACCGTCCGAGGAGTGGTGTCTGGCTCCTAATCAGAACAGCACAAGTCACAACAAGTCTAAAATGGTAAAATGAAGTTCTACTATGCATTCTACATGATTCTAGGTCAATCTAGGCCAAAGTCAACTCTTGGTCAACTCTGGTCAACCGTAGAAGTCAAACTAGGTCAACCAAGTCTAAATTAGGCTATACTAAGTCTAATAATGTTGTACAAGCCCTATCTAGGCTCACCAAGCTATACCAAACTACCTAGGCCTATTCTCAACACAAGTATATACATTACCTATATATAGTAAATACCCAAGTTATATGGCATATACATGTACTTGTATAACCCATACCCCCATATGGGTACTATCATATGGCATCCCCATACACCATATATATCTATATATATATAAAACACACACTCATATATATATAGGAACATGTATATATCATAATGCATATGTTAACTTATATATATATAATATAATTGCATTATATATAGACACATATATTAGAGGGTTCATTAATGTACTCTACAATAGGTAGGCATATAGAGAAGGCATGAGTAACTGTATGTGTGTGAAGAGAGTGTACTGTGCTGTGCAGAACAGCAAGGGACAGACCCATTCTTAGTTAAAACATCAGAACTCGGTTCAACCCAATTACCCTTCCCCCAGGTTTGTGACTTGTGGACCAAGTATTTCAGGATAAGGGAATGAATCTGGAACATAGGAACAGTGGCATTACATTAACCCAAAATAGTGTGAATAATAGTGTCATGTGTGTGTGTGTTTGGTGTTAAATCTCTGGAACATAGTGTGGCAGGAATAGCATAGTGTGTGTGTGTGTGTGTTCACATGAATGAGTGAAAGGGGTGTGAGTGATGGAGGGGTGTGCATAGCTGGACTGCAAAGGAGAATCATACACAGGGAAAGGGAATTTAAGGGGTCAGTCCATATACAGATTTAGGAACAAGGCAGTACAATGAAGAGTAACTCAGTACCAAAAAAAATTGGGAATGAAATCCAAACACAATGTTCCTGGAGACTGGGCTAATCCCAGGTTCATAACTGGGAACATAATCCCAGTTCACAATTTGAAGTAAACCACATACTAAAATCCTGTCCCTCAAACCAAAGCCTATACTTTTATTTAATAAGACTTAGATAGCATGTATTATAACAGGTAGGGATCATGATAGTTAAAGAATCATAACAACAGTGATTAACATATTTTCAGGTATCATCTTAATATAATTAAGAAATCATTTGAATCAATGATGACAGTGCATTAAGGACTGGTAATGACAGTTAACAATTGGAAGGAAAAACTGGAACATCAGTTATCAACCATTTGAAAATCAACCCAATAGCCAATATCTCATACCAAGGCCTAATTCGTATGAATATTGCATTATCATGAACCACATTATCATGTGAGAATCATCAAACAACAGAACAACAATCTAACATAAGTTAACTCAGGGATTAACAGTTTAGGAAAAATGGGAAAATACTGTATACCAGTCTATGTATCAGAAACATATAAAATTACCAAGTTCGAATCCAATCCCACATCAACCACCTAAACTAACATTTAAATCTAATCTCACATAGTCAATACATGATAATTAGGAGCTAAACAACAACTAAAATCATGATTTAACTAATTTAAACTGAAACAATCACAGAGAACCAACACAGACTGTGCACGCACAGGCATTGCCCTGTGCACGGTTGATTTCACCCTCGACACGACACGGGGACACGTGGGACTTGACACATGGCGTGTCATTCAGTGCCCCATGGCTCGTGTCGAGTTTCACGTGTCCTAGAGGCGTGTCGTGTCCGCTACAGGGCCCGAGTAGCAGGGGATCCCTGTAGCACGCGCGCGAGCGTGTGCACGCGCGTGTCCAAGCCGTAAATCCGACACAAAACGACACTGATACTACCACAGCAGATCAAAAATGCATAAGCAAACATGAAACTAAATTTTCTATTCAAAAGCATCCTAGAAACTAAGTCGAAGGGTTCATTGGGGCATTTCGACAAACAGTCTAGGTCAGGGACTGATACGTGTCCAGAACGGACATGAAACCTAATGATACTCGACACAAAGTCTATGCAGACACTTAGGGACCCTTATGGCTTCCTATTCATGAAGACAAAATGAAATTTCATGGAGAAATTGAGAGATTACCTATTCTTGAACTATGGGTGAAAAAGCCCCAAATGGAAAGATTTTCTCAACCACCAAAATCTCACAAATTATTTCTTTCCTGCAAACAATCAATACCAACATCAAGAACATTGATATTAGGATCTAATGCAACTAGTTTGGGGGAAAAAGGACCTAAAATGGATTTATAATGAATTTCTAAAGATAGGAACTCACCTCTTTCTTCTTGAAATAATTTTCCTAGGGAAAGGAGGCTAGCCCTAGAATTTAGGAGGGGTTTTATAGTGGGGGAATCCCAATGACACTAGGTGGCCGGCCATGAAGGGCTAGGTTAGGGTTTGGTAGTTTGGGCTTGGGCCAAGTTACATAAGCTATGGTTGATTTAATTATTAAGGACTCTAAATCATAAGTCACGGCTTATGGCTTTCTAATTCCTATAGCTAAATAGGTTCTAATGACCAAACCATAGATTAGGCTAGGTTAGACTAGAGTCACAAATCCTAACCAAGCTCATACTAACTAGGGTTAGCTCCTAGGTTGATCTACATGGGTCCAAACTAGCCAAAATCAATCTAGCCCAAACAATTCCAAAATAATTCCTAAAAATTCCCATAAATTCTAATTAATTCTAATAAATTTAAAAATACCCCAAAAATGACAAAAATACTCTCACACTAGAAATGTGGTAGTGACAGGTGCTCTTCTCTTCCTTGGTTTGGAGAGCTCTTCCTCCAGCTAGAGGGTTGATTGCCACTCTCGTTCTGTTCAATAAATGCTTCATTAGTCAAAGCATTTGATGGCACATATGTATGATGCGCCTGACTGGGGCGGTACATAACTGAACTGTTAAAGGGATGCACATAACTGAGCCGCTGAAGGGATGCACATAACTGAGGATGCACATAACTGAGCTGCTGAAGGGATGTACCTGACTGAGAGCGCATGGCGAGATACGCCTGTTTGAGAACGCATGGTGGTTGCTGCGCCTAGCTATAGACTTAGGGTCTTTTCTTTGTAGAAATTCTCCTTTATATAGCTCTTTTTTAGACATGTAATAGACTTTTATATGAAATAAAAATCCTCTTTTAATGTCTATACTTTTGCTTTGCTGTGCCAAGTACTTTCTCTGAGCTCCATGGTGCATGTAATGTTTGGCGCATAGGATTTCTGGTCCTGAAATTCCATGCTTCTACAAGACCCCCTTCAAAGTTTTCAAAACTTTTTGTCAAGTTTTGAAATACTTTGAATAAGAAGCATGGTGGCATCTTCTACGGGGTGCATGACTGTTCGGACGCATGACTACTCCGCGCATCAGTGATGGGGCGCATGCTCCTCTCAGTAAATGCAAATGATAAAGCTTTGATAACCAAAAAGATTAATGATGATCTTTTTGGATTTATTTGCAGTTATCTCCTTACAGAACCCGAGGCGGCGGCTGAGGTCACACTTCATCGGTTCACGCGTGCGACTGAGCCTATAAATAGGCGTGAGATGGAGAAAGAGAGAGTTCTTTCTCTCTTTGTTTTCTTCTCTTTTTTTAGATTTCTTCTTTTAAAAAACCCTAACTTTCTTCTTTCAAGAAATGGCTCCCAAGACTCCTCGCGTCGGTGCTGGCCGAGGACGAGGCAAAGGGAAAGAGCCTGTAGAGGCTGCCGCAGATGATGTCCCCCGGCCGCCCGTCGACGTTCGGCCGGTGGTGATTGGTGGGTTTCATCATTCTTTACCATATCTTTCTGTGCTATTTTTAGAACTCACATACGCTGATGCGTATGGACCTTGAGCCCAGATGATGTGCTGAGATTTTTCTGCCAACGCATATGGGTTTAAACCCTGATGATGCGCCGAAGCTCCGCTACTGACGCGCATGGGTTTAGACCCTGATGATGCGTCGAAGCTCTACTGCTGACGCACATAGATTTAGACCCTGATGATGCGCCGAAGCTCCACTGCTGACGTACATGGGTTTAGACCCTAATGATGCGTCGAAGTTCCACTCCTGACGTGCATAGGTTTAGACCATGATGATGTGCCAAAGTTCCACTGCTGACGCGCATGGGTTTAGACCCTGATGATGCGTCGAAGTTTCTTTTCAGATGTGCCTGGGCCTTATGCGCTTTTGATGAGAACGTGGCTCAGATTCTTTTGTTGTTTCTAACATCTCTGAATCTTTGCCTTCTTTTGTTGACCACCAGTGTCGATGACTGTCCCGTTCTTGAATGAAGTGCTTCTGGACGCTGCCCTCTGTCAGATGGGGATGGATTATAATGAGGAGGTGATAAACCCTGCCCAAGCTGCCATTATGCTGGATCAACCTCCCGAAAGAATGACTCAAATCCGGGAACAACGGCATGGGTTCCTCCAACGGATGATGGAGCGTGGCGTTTTAAAATCTGTCACTTCTGATAATGTGACTTTCTTGAAGCATGAGTTCCTATTTGGGGATCGCCTTACTTCTATTGAAGCAAAGGTGTTAAAGGTCAAGAAAGATTGGTTCTTTACAGCAAAGGGGGTGCATATGACTGTTAAGCAACTTGAGCGTCAATGGCCTTTGACGACTTTCTGTCGTCTTGCTTCCAAGAGGAGGATGTCTTGGAAGCTAACCCCATCTCAGGAGGGAGCGGTGGCAGGCATCATCAAGATCGACTCTACCTCTGATCAGAGGGATACTTTGACCACCGTGCGGGCTGGGCCTTCTTTCACCTAGCGGACTCTCCGTCCTGGGAGCATTTACAGTGACGTTCCCATCAACACATTTGCTTTTAGCACTTCGACTTTTGCAAATCGTATGCTGTTGTTGGAACGGTCGTACCCGAAAGGTAAATTTTGGATAGAGGGTTGGTGTCACTATGTTTCCAAATGGGACAAGCTGACACTCTGGATTCTGTCGCAGTTTCGAACCGAACTCCGAGAGATTGGGCTGACTGCCGCAATCCGTGCTACTCATGTAGGCGTTGACATCAACCAGCATATGTTCCTCGCGCTTCTAGAGATGTTTAACACCCAGACCGAGACTTTCTTCACTCCGGTAGGGGAGCTGGGACTCGCACTTCATGAAATGTACGAAGTGTCAAAGTTCCCTTGGGGATCAGAACCTTATGAGGAATACTTCCCGACCAACGAGGAGTTCCAAGTCCTGGAGGACAAAGCCGAGGAGATGATGGCCGTCTTCAAGGAAGTGGCGAGTCATCATTATTATATGCAGAAGAGGGATAAGGGCGGGTCACAGCCTCATGTGACCGCTTGGAGAGATTACATCTTTAATCAAGATAAGGAGGATCCCTCTCAGTTTACCACTCCGCCAGCGCTTTCCAGTGGCGTGGTGCTCTCTGAAATGAGCAGGTTAAGTGAGAAGAATCCCCGAGAAAACGAGGACCGGCAGTCGGACGAACGCTCCTATAGCTGTTTATGGCACCTTATTCATCGGATGTCGTCAAAAGCAGTGTTAGCTGCGTATCTGATGATTTGGCTTCGGAATTATGTCTTCTCGGGCGGGTCAGGCTCTGTGGAGAGGGTGACCCGGAACCTAATCCTGCCAGCTGTGAAATTGGTTTTTGGCCGTCGCCTGGCTCTACTCCCCGCAATGGTGTGTAACCTGCTACGTGGTTTACGAGAATTTGCGGGAAATGTGGTTCATGAACGAGGTAGGAATGACAACTTCCCCGTGCCGAACTGCCGTTTCATTATTTGATGGGGTGGTTAATTTTACACCATCCCAACGTGATGAGTCCGGGCTCGGAAGAAGATCACAGGGCCGGAGATGAATTCCTCCGCCGTTTCTACCAGAGAAGCTGGTCGCATACTGGTGTTCCTGTTTGCAGGAAAGTTTTATCCCACCTTCAGGGGTGGGAGATCACCAAAGTTGGTCCCGTCTTTTTGGGTTTTGAGGCCAACGAAGACTTAATGGATTCGGGTAAAGATGCCACCACTCTACCTCCATGGAGATTCTGATGGTTGCAAAGTATCCGGCCATCCCATCTGGTATACCGGAATAGGAACCAGTGTTACCTGGAACCATATTTACCAAGCCGTTTTGTACGGCAATTCGGCAATGCTCAGTTGATGTTGGATAACCCCAGTATTAACCTGGGGTATACTGGAAGTTTGCTGGATGGTGCACGAGCTTGGCATTACTACAATACCGGATGTACCGGAGCTCGCTTTACGCTGCCTTTTCAGAATCCGCGACCGCCGATTCTTTTTTCTGCCGCCAAATTTTACTGTGTCATGAATGCCGTGTCCCTCGGATATAATCGGGAAACCAGTTTCATTGTCGGCACCCAGTTAGGGGCGACTGGGAACATATTGGTTAAGGCTCGATCGTACCGTCCGCCAGAGGTGGGTTATCGAGGTACCCCTGTCGTATCCACGGGGGGTCAGGCAGAGCCCTCGGTCGATCAACCGAAAGGACGTGCTGATACCGAGGCTGGCTCTTCTGCGCCAAAGAGGCAGAAGAAGGCATTATCACCGACAGTATCATCAGACTCAGCACCTGCGGAGGTAAGGATGTCCCATATAGTCTGGTTAGGTTCGACATCTTGTGACCTATGCTTCTTTTTTTTGTAGGAGCCGCTAAAAAGGAGACCCCGTACTCCAAGATCTGGTGCTAGCAGACCAAAGGAGGTGGCGGGCTCATCTGAAGAGCGCATTCTGCCGATTGTGTTGTCTTTCGTGGAGGAGAACCCGGACGATGTCGTTGTTGTAGAGATTTCGGTATCTCCAGATTTTGTTGGGAGGGAAACTGAGGTTGAAACAGTTCCCGAGATGGTACAAGCCGCCGTGGAGGCCTTGGACATTGAGGGTCCAGCAGAGACGGGGCTTGAGGAAGTGGAGTGGAGTTCATCGTCTTCAGATGACGTTCCTCCAGAGATGCATGAGACTGTTACGGGGGTAACAGACGTGATTGAAACAGAAGAGAGCATTGATTCCCCTCTTTGTCATGATGAGGGGAGGTCGACTGCAGCGTTGCCGAGCCCTACCCCAGACTCAGTAGCGGAGGCTGAGGTGGCTGCCGACCGGGAGGTAGCGACAGATTCTATCCCTACGGATGGATTTGATGGTAAAAATGAGACTCGTCCGCCGATCCTGACTCCAAGGGAGCCGAGTCAGGAAACAAGTACTGATCTTGCTGCTCTGTCGGAGAGGGAATGTCCCGTACGGCCTGCTGATAGAGTGCTGGGGATGGATGCGGTAGCCCCTAACGTCGGTGGTGCCTCCGAGCTTGAGAAGGGTAAGGGTTTGCTGGAACCCTCTGTTGTTCATTCTACTTGGGGTACGATATCGACGCCTCTCTCGGCTCCTTCTATTCTTTTGGCTCCTCGGGCTAGTAGTCAAGCCCCTGTTGAGGAAGAGTCCGTTGATGTCGAGGTTTTAGCCTCGTAGATTGACGTTGGCGGGCCTTCCTTCGGTCCACTGTCTAGAGCAGCTCCTCCAACTCCTGCGATGATGCCGCAGGTGCTGGCGGATGCAGATGAGTATATGAAGTTTATTATTGAGGTGGTGTATAAGATGCTGCAGAGGGGTGTATCGGCAGTGATGGATGCCAATGGGAGTTTTGTAACAGCAAAAACCCTGGCACGCCCTTACATCGATCTGATACGTTCCCACCAGGGCCATGATCATATGGCCAAGATTCTGGAGGCCTCGGTGGCCCAGCTGGACCAGCTGCTTTTCGAGTTTCAGTATATCCAGCAAAATGATCTCTCCGCACTAATAAACGCAGAAAAGAAGAAATTGATTGCTGAGACTGAGTCCTCTTATCAGGCCACCGTGGGTGTCTGGGAACGTGAGGTGGCTGAAACTGAGGCCGCGGTGGAGAGGTTATCTCAGTCCACGCAGGAGAAGGTGGAGTTGCGAGCTACGTTGGGCGCTAGTATAGCGGGGGTTGATGCCAAGATTTGCCTCCTTGAAGACCAGCGGGCCCAACTTTTATTAGATGCTGAGCGAGTCCAGGCTGAACATGTAGCATCTAAGGAGGAGGAAGCAGCTTTCATCCGTCAGGCTCTTATCCTGGCCCAGCAACGGCAACAGTTGGACGAGAAGCATGAGGATAGCACTTCTCCTGAGGCGGTAGAAAGGATGCGTCAAGAAGTCGAACGCCGGGTCATGGCGACCGTAGAGACTCGGGCGACAGACTTGCAGCGTCTGATTGAAGAGCTTTCGGCTAACCCCGGGGATGTTTAGGGATTGTAATCTCTTCTTTTTGTGTAATTTGCAACTCTTGCTGGGGGTGTAATCCTTTATTTTTGAATACAGAATACAGAGTTTTTTTTTGTGGTGTGTTCATTTTTGCTGTCATGAACTTGATGATTTGTGTGGACCTATTATCTTTTGCGCACCTTAGTTTTTAGGTATAGATAATAAGTTCGAGAGAACCGACATGTTTGCTCAAAGGTGATGTGGACATGGTAAATATGGGATTCAAATGATGGAATCTTCCTACTCAGAGGTGTTATGGACGTGGTAGGAATGACTCTGGGGGATACGCGAAACTACTCAGAGGTAATGTGGACGTGGAAGTTCTGCGATCAATGTACGGCAACGCAGGGGTTGTCTGTACGGGATGTTTACTCAGAGGTAATGTGGATATGGTAAACATAATGGATAGCGTAGTCTTACGGAGTGTAAGATTTTGCTTTGTAGGGTATAGGAGAACAACTCAGAGGTAATGTGGACGTGGTTGTCCTTCTACTGGAGAATGCCACGGAACAGCTGGGTTTCGGAAGCGTAAGACTTTATGGAAGGGAATTGTATGTGAGCCCTGATGATTGGGTCCACAGACTCCCTTGTTGGGTGGATATAGAAGTACATGCCTGAAAGATGTCAAGAGTAGTACTTCTTTAGGAACTTGCCGTTGATGGGCATCATGAACAAGTCCCCATTGGGTTTGGAGAGGCAGTAAGCACCGTTCGAGTATACCGTCTCTATGATGAAAGGTCCCTCCCACTTGGTGTCACCCTTATTTTCTGTATTTCCTGTATTTCGTATTTGTACTCATAATTTGATTTTGGCAAGTATTTTATTTTCTCGACTTGTGGATTTGGTTTCTCGTAAATGGGTTTTGGACCATGGCTTGGTTTTATTTTGTGGAGTTGGTTTGGTTCATCATGAGAGGAACACCTTAGCCTATTCTCCACCTCTATTCTACCACAACCCACCATCATAAATCCCTACCTACTTTTCTCTCTCCTTTTTATTTTTCATTTACTTCTCCAACTTCTTCTTCTTCCTTCTTCCACACAACACCAACACCCATAGGCAAGTGCACCTTGCCACCACATGAGAACCACTTTTTATTTATCTATTAGCTAGATTAGGCCATGGAGATCAACATTAGAACTTGACATTTTGTGATTTGGAGTTTCCATTGTTCTAGATCTAGGTTTTTACTATTTTCGGATTTACATGATTTTGATCTATTTAACTTGGATTTTAGTTTGTTGTGATGCTTCCATGTGGAAGAGAATTCAATTTTACTCAAGTTAGAGCTTTGAAAATCTAAATTTCATTTTGATTTGATCAAGTTATGAAGTTTTGAACTTTGGAGTTCTTGGAGTCTTCTTCTCGGCCTGGAGAAGAAGACAGCAGCCTGCGCTCTTTAGCGCAGTGCTGGATTGCGCATCCCCTTCGGCCAGCGCTCTTTAGCGCAGCGCCGACTGCGCAGCTTGCCTCTTGGCGAACTGCGCTCAACCCGAGTGCGCATGGATTCTTGCGCAGTCTGTTCTTGTGCAGTCTGCCCATGCGCAGTCCACTTCTGCGCAATCTATCCCTGTGCACTCCACTCATGCGCAATCTGGCCCTGCGCCATCCATTCCTGTGCAACCTGATCCAGCGCAATCCATCTGCTGCGCACTTGGCACCCTGCGTAGTTGGTACCCTGCGCAGCTCACCCTGCGCACTTGGCACCCTGCGCAGTATATACCCTGCACAACCTACTTGTCTATGATGAATTTGTTATTTCTTGATCTTGGCTCTTCTATAGTCCTATTTTATATTAGTATTTTATTAGGTATTTTATGCCCATTTGTCATGAACTTGATTTTACTTAATATGTTTGGAATGACTATTGTACATGGCTTGGTATGACATGGAACTAGCATAACACGATAGTGACCCGTAGTGGTGCACTCCTGACATGACCAACCTGACTTGATAGTGGCCCGTGGCGGCACACTCCTAACTTGACTTGACTTGACTTGACTTGACTTGATAACTTAACTTGACCTGCCTTGACACCGTGGGTGGTTCTTTCTTGCTTGCTTGTTAAATCCACTTGTCCAGTCTTACATCATGTCTAGGATGGGACTCCTGAGTACCACGGTCAGGAGTACCTACTAAAATGGATTAAGGCTAATAACTAGAATAATTCAGTAGTCATGAGAGATTTCCCCAGTTACAGGCAATCCCGTTATCCCGGCCGTAATTGTTTGGACTTGTAGCCTGCCGTCGAGTAGGGCACATTTCCAGCTCACCGTCGTGTGGGGCACATAATTATTGATAACTGCTTAATGAATTCAAATCGCCTGGATAACCTGGATTAGCTGCAGGGCTTGTGGCTGGAGGAACATCTCATTGCATCTTGTTAGTAATTAGGTTTGTGATAACCCTAGTTAGTTAAAGTAGCAAGCCGTAATTATTGCTTGGTCGTGATTGATTGGATGGAGTCTAGTCCTGCTTGTCCTGTCTTGATCCTGTACAAGGTTATGACATGACATGCTTCTCGTGCTTTAATCTTAATTCTATATCATGAATAATTGCATACCTTGATTTCTTATATTCACCTTGCCGATAAATGGTAGGAAACCAAGTTCCGTTCAGACGAAGGGTTACAACCCCGGTCCTTGTTTGGTTTACGGGTTGTAACCTGGCCATCTGAATAGTCCCATGGTTATCTCATCGTATATCATCCTGTCATGCTTTTCCATATGTCCTGTCTTTTAGTGATTCTATACAAAATTGTCTTTTATATTACCCATCATGCTTTTTCTTAAATTACTGTCTTTTATTATGTAATTATATTATTGTGCTGATTGCTGGTTTTTGTTCTTATTTCGTGGCCTCCTTGTGGCACTTGCTCTTTCTGGGGTCTGACCCAGCTGGTTTTGTATGGCCAGATACCAGAGCAGCTCCAGAGGATCTACCTGTCTTCCAGCCCGATGGTGAACACTAGACGGAACCCGGACAACGAGTGGGTTTTCTATTTTGTTTCGCTCACTCTATTGTAAAAATTATTCTTTTGAGGCGTTTAGCCGCCGAGCAAGTGTTAGCTCGTTTGCACTTTTATTTACTGTCTGCCTATGGGCTGTAAGCATGATTGGCAACTCGAGGTTGATCATGTATGACTTAACTCTTGCTAGTCCTTACATTTTGTACGACTAGCTTCATGATCATCTGGATATGTAATGTTTGGGACGCCTTACAATTGTATATTTGGTGATCTGATATCTTGTGATTATTAATAGTTGGTTGAGATTGAGACAATAGGATAATTTATGACCCTAAGAGACTGATGGCTTGTAGATAAACCCTCACATATCTAGACAGCCATGACCGTATGGTGAGATGGATTCCATTTCATCATACGTAGCTGGCTATGTCCGCCCCCGCTCTCCAGTATTCTGGTTCTGGGGCGTGACACTTGGGTTCGAACTTTCCTGGTGTCTTGTGAGTCAACACCATCGGCCTCCTGACTGCCAGAACCAGGTCGCCTACTTGGAAAGTCCTCTGCTTGACCTTCTTGTTGAAAGCCTGTGATATACGGGCTTGATAGAGTTCGATGCGCTGTTGAGCTAGGAGAGATTTTTCGTCAAGTGCCTCCAATTCTCGCAGACGGCAACGTTGATTGTCTTCCTCTGTTAGTTGATTTGTGATCGCTACACGGAGTGAGGGTATCTGGATCTCGAGAGGCAGTACCGCTTCGCTCCCGTAGACTAAGGAGAATGGGGTGTTGCCCGTCGGAGTCCGTACCATTGTACGGTAGGCCCGAAGGCATTCGTCGAGCTTTTCATCCCAGTCGCATTTGTTAGATGACACGACCTTTTTGAGTAGCCTGACGATAGTCTTGTTGAATGCCTCGGCCAATCCATTTGCTGCCGGATTGTAGGTGGTTGATGCCACATTTTGGATGCGATTCTTATTACAGAATCTGTTGAAAACATGGCTGATAAACTGAGGATCGTTATCATGGATAATCCTCCAAGGTACCCCGAAACGGTAGATGACATAGTATTTGATGAAGCTGACCACCCGGGAGCTCTTCACTTCCGTCAGTGGAACTGCTTCTGCCCATTTGGAGAAGTAGTCGGTGATGGCTAGGATGAAGCGGTGTCCCCTTGATGAAGGAGGGGTGATCGGTCCTACAATGTCCATGCCCCAGGCTTCGAAGGGCCATGAGGCGACCGTAGGATGTAGTGGTTCTGACGGTGTATGGATGAAGTCAGCGTGAAGCTGGCACGCATGGCACTTTTTAGCATAGTCGACAGCATCGGCTGCTATAGTTGGCCAGTAGTAGCCCATGCGTCGCAGTTGATCCTGCTACTTAGGGCCAGGTTGATGGGCCCCGCAGGTTTCGTCGTGAGCTTCTCGAAGGGCTTTGGCCGCTTCTTCGTTGGATAAACATCGAAGGAGAAGTCCATCGTAGGAGCGTCGGTACAGCATTTTAGTAGCTGTATCGTAATAGAATCGAAGGGAACGCCTCTTGACTGAGACGGCTTCTTTCGGGTCCTATGGGAGATTTTCGTAGACAGCAAAGTCGATGAACGAGAACCTCCAGTCTCCGACTGCACAGCTTGCCTCTTGGCGAACTGCGCTCAACCCGAGTGCGCATGGATTCTTGCGCAGACTGTTCTTGTGCAGTCTGCCCATGCGCAGTCCACTTCTGCACAATCCATCCCTGTGCACTCCACTCATGCGCAATCTGGCCCTGCGCCATCCATTCCTGTGCAACCTGATCCAGCGCAATCCATCTGCTGCGCACTTGGCACCCTGCGTAGTTGGTACCCTGCGCAGCTCACCCTGCGCACTTGGCACCCTGCGCAGTACATACCCTGCACAACCTACTTGTCTATGATGAATTTGTTATTTCTTGATCTTGGCTCTTCTATAGTCCTATTTTATATTAGTATTTTATTAGGTATTTTATGCCCATTTGTCATGAACTTGATTTTACTTAATATGTTTGGAATGACTATTGTACATGGCTTGGTATGACATGGAACTAGCATAACACGATAGTGACCCATAGTGGTGCACTCCTGACATGACCAACCTGACTTGATAGTGGCCCGTGGCGGCGCACTCCTAACTTGACTTGACTTGACTTGACTTGATAACTTAACTTGACCTGCCTTGACACCGTGGGTGGTTCTTTCTTGCTTGCTTGTTAAATCCACTTGTCCAGTCTTACATCATGTCTAGGATGGGACTCCTGAGTACCACGGTCAGGAGTACCTACTAAAATGGATTAAGGCTAATAACTAGAATAATTCAGTAGTCATGAGAGATTTCCCCAGTTACAGGCAATCCCGTTATCCCGGCCGTAATTGTTTGGACTTGTAGCCTGCCGTCGAGTAGGGCACATTTCCAGCTCACCGTCGTGTGGGGCACATAATTATTGATAACTGCTTAATGAATTCAAATCGCCTGGATAACCTGGATTAGCTGCAGGGCTTGTGGCTGGAGGAACATCTCATTGCATCTTGTTAGTAATTAGGTTTGTGATAACCCTAGTTAGTTAAAGTAGCAAGCCGTAATTATTGCTTGGCCGTGATTGATTGGATGGAGTCTAGTCCTGCTTGTCCTGTCTTGATCCTGTACAAGGTTATGACATGACATGCTTCTCGTGCTTTAATCTTAATTCTATATCATGAATAATTGCATACCTTGATTTCTTATATTCACCTTACCGATAAATGGTGGGAAACCAAGTTCCGTTCAGACGAAGGGTTACAACCCCGGTCCTTGTTTTGTTTACGGGTTGTAACCTGGCCATCTGAATAGTCCCATGGTTATCTCATCGTATATCATCCTGTCATGCTTTTCCATATGTCCTGTCTTTTAGTGATTCTATACAAAATTGTCTTTTATATTACCCATCATGCTTTTTCTTAAATTACTGTCTTTTATTATGTAATTATATTATTGTGCTGATTGCTGGTTTTTGTTCTTATTTCGTGGCCTCCTTGTGGCACTTGCTCTTTCTGGGGTCTGACCCAGCTGGTTTTGTATGGCCAGATACCAGAGCAGCTCCAGAGGATCTACCTGTCTTCCAGCCCGATGGTGAACACTAGACGGAACCCGGACAACGAGTGGGTTTTCTATTTTGTTTCGCTCACTCTATTGTAAAAATTATTCTTTTGAGGCGTTTAGTCGCCGAGCAAGTGTTAGCTCGTTTGCACTTTTATTTACTGTCTGCCTATGGGCTGTAAGCATGATTGGCAACTCGAGGTTGATCATGTATGACTTAACTCTTGCTAGTCCTTACATTTTGTACGACTAGCTTCATGATCATCTGGATATGTAATGTTTGGGACGCCTTACAATTGTATATTTGGTGATCTGATATCTTGTGATTATTAATAGTTGGTTGAGATTGAGACAATAGGATAATTTATGACCCTAAGAGACTGATGGCTTGTAGATAAACCCTCACATATCTAGACAGCCGTGACCGTATGGTGAGATGGATTCCATTTCATCATACGTAGCTGGCTATGTCCGTCCCCGCTCTCCAGTATTCTGGTTCTGGGGCGTGACACTTGGGTTCGAACTTTCCTGGTGTCTTGTGAGTCAACACCATCGGCCTCCTGACTGCCAGAACCAGGTCGCCTACTTGGAAAGTCCTCTGCTTGACCTTCTTGTTGAAAGCCTGTGATATACGGGCTTGATAGAGTTCGATGCGCTGTTGAGCTAGGAGAGATTTTTCGTCAAGTGCCTCCAATTCTCGCAGACGGCAACGTTGATTGTCTTCCTCTGTTAGTTGATTTGTGATCGCTACACGGAGTGAGGGTATCTGGATCTCGAGAGGCAGTACCGCTTCGCTCCCGTAGACTAAGGAGAATGGGGTGTTGCCCGTCGGAGTCCGTACCATTGTACGGTAGGCCCGAAGGCATTCGCCGAGCTTTTCATCCCAGTCGTATTTGTTAGATGACACGACCTTTTTGAGTAGCCTGACGATAGTCTTGTTGAATGCCTCGGCCAATCCATTTGCTGCCGGATTGTAGGTGGTTGATGCTACATTTTGGATGCGATTCTTATTACAGAATCTGTTGAAAACATGGCTGATAAACTGAGGACCGTTATCATGGATAATCCTCCGAGGTACCCCGAAACGGTAGATGACATAGTGTTTGATGAAGCTGACCACCCGGGAGCTCTTCACTTCCGCCAGTGGAACTGCTTCTGCCCATTTGGAGAAGTAGTCGGTGATGGCTAGGATGAAGCGGTGTCCCCTTGATGAAGGAGGGGTGATCGGTCCTACAATGTCCATGCCCCAGGCTTCGAAGGGCCATGAGGCGACCGTAGGATGTAGTGGTTCTGACGGTGTATGGATGAAGTCAGCGTGAAGCTGGCACGCATGGCACTTTTTAGCATAGTCGACAGCATCGACTGCTATGGTTGGCCAGTAGTAGCCCATGCGTCGCAGTTGATCATGCAACTTAGGGCCAGGTTGATGGGCCCCGCAGGTTTCGTCGTGAGCTTCTCGAAGGGCTTTGGCCGCTTCTTCGTTGGATAAACATCGAAGGAGAAGTCCATCGTAGGAGCGTCGGTACAGCATTTTAGTAGCTGTATCGTAATAGAATCGAAGGGAACGCCTCTTGACTGAGACGGCTTCTTTCGGGTCCTATGGGAGATTTCCGTAGACAGCAAAGTCGATGAACGAGAACCTCCAGTCTCGGACATTAACACCAGCACTTGTTGACATGGCATGGGCTATTTGTGAGCATAGGTTGTTTTTAGGACAGACCAAGTCTCAACCAACTACCGTAACATAGTGTTGAGTCCCGAGGGGTGCTGCCAATGAGGCTGCGAGGCCAGCCAGAGCGTCAGCCTCCAGATTTTGTAAATGAGGTACATGTTCAATGAAGAACTTGGTGAAGGTTGAAATAATGTTCAATACAACTTCATGGTAAGGAATTAGATCTTCATGGCGAACTTCGTATTGCCCTCTGATCTGGTTAACGACGAGTTTTGAGTCGCCGTAGGCTTCCAGATGATCCACCCCCAGCTGTTGTGACAGCTGGAGTCCCATGATGAGAGCGTTGTACTCGGCAACATTGTTGGAGCACGGCTTCGAAAGGGAGTAGGCACGCTGGATGACCAGCTGATCGGGGGAGACTAGGACTACCCCCACTCCTGCGATGATTTGGCCTTTGGGGCCTGTTCTTGAAGCGCCATCAAAAAACATCCGCCAGACAGAGCTTTCTTCGGTGACGTTTGATTCTTGGACCTCATCCAATATGTCTTCTTAGAGTCTTGAGGACTCTGGGATGGGGTGTGCAGCTAAAAAGTCGGCCAGAGCCTGACCCTTAACGGCTTTTTGTGGAACGAACACCATGTTGTATGGTGTTAGCAGGATCGCCCATGTAGCTAGCCGGGAGTTTAATGACCCTGGCTTCGTCATGAGAACTCTGAGAGGATTGACTCGGGAGATGACATAAATTGTCTGGCCCGCGACATAATGGCGAGTCTTCTGGATGGCAAATACCAAAGCCAAACACTCTTTTTCAACGGGGTTGTACCGGTGTTCGGCCCCGATCAATATTCTACTGAGGTAGTAGATAGCTTGCTCATAGCCTGCATCGCTGTTCTGAGCGAGCAGGACGCCGAGGGAATGATCCATGGCACGGACGTAGAGGAGAAAAGGTTTGCCGACGACGGATGCCAGCAGGACCGGCAGGCTCGTCAAGTAAGCCTTGATACCGTCGAAAGCTTTTTGGCATTCCTCTGTCCAGACGTAAGAGACTCCCTTCTTCATAAGCTGGGTGAATGGTTGACATTTTCCCGAAAGGTTTGCTATAAACCTCCAGATGTATGCCAGACGCCCCTGCAGGCCTCAAAGTTCTCGGAGGTTCTTTCGGAGGGTCCATGTCAAGGATGGCTTTGGTCTTCTCGGGATCGACATGAATGCCTTTCGCCGTGATAATGAAGCCCAAGAACTTTCTGCTAGAAACTCCATGGAAGGATTTAGCGGGGTTCATCTTGAGTTGATGTGCTCGCATGAGATCGAAGACTGTCTTAAGGTCTTGTAGGTGATCTCCTTTGAGATGGCTCTCGACTGCGATGTCATCAACATAGCATTCGACTGTCTTGCGAAGATGCTGACGGAAGATGGTGCTCATAGCTCGTCGGTATGTCGCATCAGCGTTCTTCAAGCCAAAGGGCATCACTGTGTAACAGAAAACCCCCTTTGGAGTCCTGAATGACGTGTGTTTTGCATCATCGGAGAATATCTTGATCTGGTTGTAGCCCGAATACCCGTCCATGAAAGACATGCGTTCGAAGCCACATGTATTATCAATCATCACGTCGGTGATTGGAAGCGGAAATTCGTCTTTCGGGCAAGCAGTGTTGAGATCCCTGAAGTCGATACAAACTCGTATCTTTCCATTCTTCTTGGTGACAGGGACGACGTTGGCCACCCAATCCGGGTGTTGTTCTTCACGGATAAACCCGCTGGTCAGGAGTTTGTCTACCTCCTGATCGATAGCGTTCATGATGTCAGGACGAAAACGTCGCTGTTGTTGCTTTATAGGCTTGGCATCAGGTAAGATGTTAAGCCTATGTATCGCGATCTGGAGATCAAGTCTCGGCATATCTTCGTAGCTCCAAACGAAGACATCGATATATTCTTTAGCCAGCTGGATTAAAGATTTCCGGTCTTCTCCTTTTAGGCTTTTGCTGATAAAGATGGGTTTAGAAGAAGATCCATCCCCAAGGTCAATCTGCTCGACTTCGTCTTCGGTAGGAGGTTCGCATAATTCAAAACGAGACTCCTACTGTTCTCCTAGGCGTTGATCCCAGGACTCTTCTTCGAAGAATTTTGGCGTTTGGTCTTCGCCTTCATCTTCTTGAGATTGTGCAGATGTCATATTGGCTGATAGCACTTTCTTGAAGACTGATTCGATACTGGTATCGGAATTCCATGTTGATGCTTCGGATGAATGAGAATGTTCTAGTTCTTCTGCCTCCGAACTCTCTAGAGTTGACGGCGACGTGACATAGCCCACCCCCCCCCCCCCCCCGTCGAGTTCGATGATAGTAGTCCTGCGGCTTTCCTTTAGGTGTTGGACGCCGGAGAGGAAGACGTCGACCATTGTCGTAGTTCATACCTTTGTTGCTTTTTAGGTTGTAATCCATCTTTTGGATGAGGTACTTTGCCTTGTCCGTGTACCGATAGGCTTGTATTCTGCCGGTATTTGGTTCTTGCTTGAGTGGCAGGAGGTCTTGATGACGCTCGACTTTGCCGAAGATGATAGATTCTTCGTCTCGATTCTGCGGTGGGACTACAAAACAGACCCCTTCAGACGGGACAACTCGATTTACTTGATGGACGGTCGTTATTTGTGTTTACAACGACCATAGAGCGTTATCTAATGTATATACATGGCATTCCAATGTGGAAGACTAGAATAATTAAAAGACACTCTATTATTGATGAAACACGAGATTTTGTCCCGCGAGATTACATTGTCTAGAGAGGGTGCACCTACATCAGCAGAGATATATTCTCCTAGCTCTTCATCTGTAAGTACTGGGGTTGGATCGGGAGAGTCCACCACAGTTTTGATCTTGGGGTCCGAGAGGGCTATGTGGGCCTTCTCCGGCAGCTGGGATGAAACAGATGATTACGGCGGCTTGCCTTTAAGACGCACTTTCAGAGGTGCCTCAACTGCGCCTTCGATGATTGGTGCTTTCCCTTGTAGTTTTGTCACAAGGGGAGCCAATGTTTGAGGTGGCTTTCCCTTGAGCCGTATCTTCAAGAGAGCTTCAGTAGGTGTTCTACCTAGAGCCGTTGGTGCTTTTCCAGGTAGCTTAATGTTCATGGGAGGCAACGTCTGAGGCGGCTTCCCTTTGAGTCGAATTTTTAAAGGAGCATCGAGAATCATCTCTGGCTCCATATCGGGCTCTGGTGCCGTTTCTGCTTCATCGTCAGCATCATTGGCTTCCTCCTCATCAGGTGACTTGTACAAGGTGGAATCAGTGAAGTAGGCTTCAACCCCCTTGAAAGGGTCAATGTCTGCGAACTCCGTCCGGATGATGTCATTGGTGGACACGTATTTCATACATTGGTGGAGTATGGATGGTACCACCATGTACTCATGCAGCCACGGACGACCCAGTAGGAGGTTGTAGTTGACATCGGCGTCCACGACATAGCAAGTCACCTCGGTTCTAAGGTTACCAATATAATACTTCAGCCATATTTTGCCCAGCGGCTCGCTTTTGCTAGCATTGAAGCCACTGATTGTTGTGTTAAAAGGCGCCAGTCGGTAGATTGGGATCCCCAGTGTTGAGAGCAGCATCTTCGGGATGATGCTGAGGGAAGACCCCGGATCGATCTGAATCCTCTTCACCTTGACGGAATCGACATACCCTGTATAATACAGTGGTCTGTTGTGTCGGTTGTGCTTGAGCAGCATGTCTTATTGGGTGAAGGTTATGTTGGGGATAACTTCATCCGTACAATGACAGTACGCACACATAGTCGAAGTATCCTGAGGATGCTTGACCTGACTGATGAAGGACTCGGCATCCTTCAGGGCTTCATAGAGAGCTTCACGAGTGTCCTTGGAAAGGCGAAGAAGCTCAAACAGAGATAGGCGGGCAGGAGTACTGGCCAGTTGTGCCAGTATGTCGAAGTTGTGGGGCTTGGCTAGCCCTGAAGCATTCTCCTTTCGCAGAGGCTTGTCGAAACGGGCCTCTACATGCTTCTGTTTATTGGCTGCTGGAGGTTTAGATGGGCCCTCTTCCTGGACAGTAGGGACGGTGCAAGGAGGTACCACCTCGACGGCAGCTTCGTCAGGTTGGTCGTTCTGATGTGAACGCATCTGTACAGAAAGTGCCTCTTCCGTAGAGGAAGAGACCATGCGGCAAGACTTGATCTTCCTGCCTTTAGTTTTGGAGGCAGAGCGTACCTCCGATTGAGTAACCTCGGAGACGAGATCAGGGTGAACCCACAAGACCTCTCCCCGAGATGTGGTGAGTGGGATGAGTCTACTCACATTGTCACGAGTATGTGGTAAGTTAACCACCTCCATTGTCGCCTTAGGGATGGAGACGACGCCATCTTGTGTTGTGGTTGGCAACAAGGTGCCAAATTGAAGTGACACCAGGTTAGCCGAGACCGTTTTCTCCTCGTAGTCGACGGAGATAACATCCGCATTGATCATACGCTGGATGTAGTTTTTGAGGACGTACAGTCCTTAGTTGGATGTCCGATAAACCGATGGTAGTGACAATACCTCGGATTGTCCACTTTTCTAACCTCGTCGGGACGCTTCAGGTCCGACAATTTGATCTTGTCACCCTGCTTCAGTATCTCAAAGAGTTGCAGGGTGTCTTCATCATTGAAAGAATAAACCTCCTTTGGCCTTGGTGCAAGTAGAGGCTTTTGAGTAGGTGCTGATGCACCTTTGGAGGCATTGACAGTCAACGCCTGTTTCCCCTTCGTCTCTCGTCCAGGGTTGTTGGCCGCAGGCCGCTTCCTTTTGTCCTCAAAGGCAGGGAAACTAATTCCCAGAAGGCGAGCATTGGACGCCTTCTTTTCTGCTGCTTCGGCTTCGATGATCAAGGAACTCCAGTCGGGAGGAGGAGTAGAGTTGAGCCAGAGTTTGACTGCGGGCAGCATGTTCATGCTGCAGGAGGAGAGGAGTGCATGTTCTGGCATGCCTGGGGGCAGTCTGAAGCAAGCCTGTCGGAAGCGTTTGATAAACACCCAAACAGTTTTCTTCTCCTTCTGGCGTATCTCTATGAGGGACGCCATTGTCATGTCCTTCCCGCCGTCGTAGAAATGGTCGAGAAAGAGACACGTCAAGTCATTGAAGGAAGATATGGAGTTATCTGGGAGACTGTAGTACCAGTCGCACGCCACTCCTTTCAGTGCCCCGACAAATATGTTGGTGAGTAGTGCGTCCTCCTTCGAAAGATGTCCCGTTTGAGACTGGAAGTACGTCAGATAACGACGTGGAGAGTCCTTTCCGTCGTATGGCGTCAGTATTTGTGGTTTATACTTAGGAGGATAAACCACTTTGTTCCATTCAAGGGGATAAGGTTGGGGGATCCCCATCTTTTGGCGCTCCTCTTGTCTATTCTTAGACTCAAAGCGCTCGCACAAGTCCCTGATCATCTCGACCACGTCTTCCATGGAGCTGGGAGTCGGAGAAGGTGGTACCGTCTGGAGTTGAGCATTTGAGGGCTCTGACGTCTGAGGTGCCTCGCGACGATCTGTATCCAAGGATACCCGTTGAAGGGGTACGCTTGATTCTCCATTGGCCCCTGGGTCAGGACCGGTAGACGGTGCCCTGGCCAAAGCTGACCGTATCTCAAACACTGCTTGAGTCAGTATTTGCATGGAGGCAGAGAGGGTTTTGAGTCCTCCCTCCAATGTATCCATGCGCTAGACGAGGTCTGCTGGCGGCGTATCAGGCTCGGTATCACCCCCAGTCATGTATACTGTCATGACACGGCTGGAGTCGGATGGATCAGTTGAGGCTTCGCTTTCGGCCTCGCTCTCTTATAGAAGAGAAACTTCCCCCGGAGCCTCGTCTTGGCTACTCCCAGCTACATTCTGGAGGACATCCTCGTCTTCAGGAGCATCGGCCAGGGCCTGACTATCCCCAGTTCTATCTTGGAGGACTTCTTCGTTTTCGAGACACAGGTCCACAGAGGCCAGCCTACCCCCAGCTACGTCCGGGAGACTGACTTCGTCTCCAGGATGAAGATCCACCCCAGTTGTGCTCTGGAGGACATCTTCGTCTTCAGAAGGAGGATCAACAAGGTCTTGACTACCCCCAGCTTCCTCCAGGATCTTCTTTCTTCCTCGAGTGCCTTCAAACACTCCAGAGGATGGGACAGTTGTCTTGGTTCTCCTCGGGTGGCTCTTGGACGAGGACGTGGAATTACCAGTCGCCTTTCGATTTGACGAGGAGTTAGAGATTACGTTGCATGAAGCAACCTTTAGTTCTGGCTCCTCTTTTGTTGACACCTTCTTCCCGAGGCGACGTAGGAGAGGTGTTAACGATTGCAGCCGCTGGAACACCGACTGCCTTGGTGGCAGGACTGCTATTTTGTAACAACAGTTGATGGTGACTACAGCACAGGTGTGTCCAGTGAGGGGAGCATTGTGCTTGTCAGTCGACTCTTCTGACCGTTGTTTGTGAGTGATCACGTTACGCAGATCGTTGGAGGAGAGTGCCACCTTCGCACCCCCATCAGGTGCATGACAAGGCCAAGCGCCGGGGTGGTCAAGTGAATGCTGTGCCCTCTGATCTAACACCAAACAGGCGCTCAGATCAGTAGTGGGGGAACAATATTTACAGTGACTTGAACGAACCTCAGACGCACAACCAGTAGAGACACGAGAGTTTAAGACCACAGAGTTTGCCTTGCTCGACTTGGTTGCAAACGTAACAGATGCGCCCAATTGAGACAAGGACTTTGAAGGTCGACTCATTTTTGGTGCAGAAGCACCCGAGTCGACCTTATACAGCTTACCATCAGCAGCGTGCATGAATGTGAGCACATGCTTCTGATTTGCTGCTGGCATAGCACGTTTGAGGCGCATGGCCCGTACTGTCTTGGACTTCTTCGTACCAGTCCGCTGGGGAGCATAGTACTCAGAGTCCAAATTCTCCTCGCTACTACAGCGAGTGAGTCTGTCAAAGACAGAGACCTTCTGTGGCACATCAGAGGTGATGCACGAGGCATTAGCTGTGCCCCTGCTTCGTCGACGCATCTTTCTCGCCTGAGAGGGAGATGGCTGGGGAATGTGGTCAGCCGCACGTTTCCCCGAGAGATACGCTGCACCGGTGGGCGCATCTTGGTTGCTGAGGACGTCAGCAGGAAGGAAAAGCTGTATTGGCGCATCCCCTTCGGTGGTGGTGCCAGAGGCGTCGACCTTGCACACCCAGACTTGGCGAGTCTTCTTCGGCTTCGACAACCGCTTCGAAGGACTCACACTGCCTTCAGAGATGAACTCCTCATACGCCTGTTGATTGAGGCGTACGACCAGCATCTTGTGGGAGGAGCCCACCTTTACGTCGTCGGATTACGACACAGCTTTCTCGGTGGAGGAGAAAGAGGTCCCCAGCAAGGTCGCCAGCTTGTTTGCCATTAAAATCTTTTGATTGCAAATTTTAATTACAAATAGAACAGTGTTACAATGTAGGACTTAGACGTAGTCCTAGGAGTACACTTTTGTTTATCTGGGTCCCTTGTGCCGATGGAGCGAGTGGTAATGCGTTGACTCCGTTGACGATCTGACGACGGTTCTCGGTTGAAGGTCTGAGTTGCTCTGGGTGCTGGAGCTTGCGAAGAGGAAAAAGACGTTGAGTGTCTGTATCTGCCTCTCTGTATATGTATCTCGGTGGTTGCGTGATATGTGTATGTAAGAAGAAAGTGATCCCTCTATTTATAGCTTTACAGGCTGGCTGCTCATGCGCATATGTAGGATGTGCCTGTACGCGGGGACGCCACGTGGTGATTGCTGATGGAGGTGCATGGACGATGCGCTCTGAATGAGGAGTTGAACCCTTCTTGTTGTCTTTTTGGGCTGCGGCCGAGCTGACACGTAGCAACGGAGAGGATCTTTCAGTTGCTGAGATCTTGGGTGATTAGCACCCCTTCATAGGCTGAATCAAGTCAAAGGACGCGTGTCGTAGGTCCATGGCTCAAAGATCTCGGATTTGGTGGGTAGTGATCTGATAGGATGTGCCTGGGATTGGGCGTGAGGAGACTTTGGCTCGTAACCTTTAGGAGTCACGAACCAGTCGGGGCGCATGGCTTTTGAGGCACATGCGGGGCTTCAGCAGTGACTTTATTTCTGTCTTTAGGGATCAGAGAAAGGTCTGAGGCGCATGGCTTTTGAGGTGTATGCAGAGATTTAGGCACATGGCTGCGGAGGCGCATGCGAGATGGTTGGGCGGCCACGTGGCTTATAATCGCCGGAGGAAAACAATGATGATGCTGACGTCGGCGACGCTTCGTCTTCTGAAAAAGTTGTCAATCGTTCAGTCCTCGGGGGACGTGCTGCCAACTCTGTCAGACTTCAGCATTTAATGTTCTTTGACAGGTGATGGCTGTTGAGTGGGCGCATCGATCGGCGTTCCACTAGGCGCATGGGGATGTATGGGGGCGCATCCTTATGAGGCGCTTGGTGTTGATGGGTGCATCAGTATGATGCGCGGTCTGGCCGACGCATCCGTTTGCATAATACGTCTCTATGGGCCCGACTGTTACGTTCTTCGAGTGCTTTAAATAGCCATTTTTGACTTGGCTGAATTCGAAGCGTTAGGTTCATCATCATTAATGCAAATTCATTGTACGGGATTCGGAGAGCCAGCCACTTGGCGCATGGATTTGATTTGCTCGGCCTATAAATAGTGGCATGGAGAGGGTTTGCTTCTCGTTCTCTCACGTCCTCCCGAAATGAACTTGTTTGCTCGAGCATATTCTGTTGACGAGATGCTCCCGAGGGTGAAGATGCGACGTATTGTCTTCTTTGATGCACTTGAAGGTGACTGTTATATCTAAAAGTCGAAGTCGAGGGCTTCTGAGGCAGGCGGAAGGTGCCTGTTGTATCCAAAGATCGGGATGCTCGAGCCCCGTTTCCGTTATGCTGGAAAAGCTGCAGATCGGAATTGCGATGCTCCAATCATCTTCCTTGGGCTTTGGGAGAGCTCCTCCTCCCGCTAGAGTGGGTATTACCCATTCTGGTTGGGTTGAAAGTTGTTCCTTTAGCCGCAGGTTGATTTACGATGCTCTTCTCTTCCTTGGTTTGGAGAGCTCTTCCTTCAGCTAGAGGGTTGATTGCCACCCTCGTTCTGCTCAATAAATGCTTCATTAGTCGAAGCATTTGATGGCGCATATGCATGATGTGCCTGACTGGGGTGCCGAAGGGCGGCACATAACTGAGCTGCTGAAGGGATGCACATAACTGAGCCGCTGAAGGGATGCACATAACTGAGGATGCACATAACTGAGCTGCTGAAGGGGTGCGCCTGGCTGAGAGCACATAGCGAGATGCGCCTGTTTGAGAGCGTATGGTGGTTGCTGCGCCTAGCTGTAGACTTAGGGTCTTTTCTTTGTAGAAATTTTCCTTTGTACAGCTCTTTTTTAGACATGTAATAGACTTTTATATGAAATAAAAATCCTCTTTTAATGTCTATATTTTTGCTTTGCTGTGTCAGTACTTCCTCTGAGCTCCCTGGCGCATGTAATGTTTGGCGTATAGGATTTTTGGTCCTGAAATTCTATACTTCTACAGAAATTAGGGCACATGAAGAAGGACTGTCCAACTTCGAAGAAAAATAGTCCATACGATAGATCAAAATCAAGCAGAAAAGCAACAACCAGTCGAAAGTATGCTAACACAAGTATATGGCATGAAAGTGATGCCAGTGATACAGAGGAAGAAGACAGACCCTGCGAAAATGCCAAAATGCCAATGTCTGTCTTATGGCTTTTGATAAGGTATCCTTAAACCCTTTGTATGATGACTTTACTTTTGATGAATTAGAAAATGCCTTTAGCGAACTACTTGAAGAACACAAAAATGTGCTTGACAAGTATAAGCAATCTCGAAAAGAGATTAAGTCATACACAACCGAGATAGCTAGACTGTCCAGTCTTATTGAAGACATTAAAGAGACGTCTACTACCGGTAACACGAAAGAGATAGCCAAACTCAAAGTAGACTATCATAAGGCTATCATCAAAATTGATAAGAAAGAAAGAGACTATGTCAAAATACAAGAGTTATATGACATAGAGAAGAAGAAGAAGCACTTAGTCACAGAACAAAGACTCTCAGACATGCCTGCTAAATATGAAGAGTCTTTTACGGTTTCTAAAAAGTTAGAAATTAAGTTAGGCAAACAGGCAATACCTGTGACACAGCCTAAGTTTAGTCCTAATGCTAAGCGTACACCTAAGAGGACTAAAACTCAGAAAGCACGAAAGAAACATGATTATCACCATGCTTTTACTTATAAGTTTTCAAAGAAACCAAATA
The DNA here is from genome assembly GCA_029216955.1 of Iris pallida. Lineage (NCBI taxonomy): Eukaryota > Viridiplantae > Streptophyta > Magnoliopsida > Asparagales > Iridaceae > Iris > Iris pallida. Next base: position 36,103,589 of record JANAVB010015600.1, read on the forward strand.
GGCATGTCAACACAGTTTCAACTACCACTGTTTCTAAACCTACTTGCACATATTGTGGTACTCATGGACACATATCACAGTATTGTTTAGCAAGGAAACTTGTTGATAATTGCACTTTATTTTGGAGACCTAAGACTAATCAATATGGACCCTTCAGTAAATGGACACCAAAGAATTCATCTACTTGTTTTGTAGGTGGACCCTCAACCCTCTCATGCTAAAAGCAAGTGGATCCTCGATAGCGGATGTCCGTGGCACATGACTGGTGATGCATCTTTGTTTGCCACGCTATCAATGAAAAAAAAAGGATACGTTTCCTTCAGAAATAATCTGAGTGGTGATATCATTGGAAATGGCACTGTTGGTATATCTCCTTATCCTGTAATAAAAGACGTTTGTCTAGTTACATAATTGAAATATAACCTACTAAGCATAAGTTATTTGGCCGATAATGGTTATGGTATCAACTTTGTAAAAGACAAATGTACCATATATGATATGTCATCTGGTAATCCCGTATATGAAGGGATTAGAGACGACAATATTTATGTTTTTTTTCTGGAGAGTACTAATAATGCAGGAAGATGCCTAGTAGCTAATCTAGATGAAAGTTGGCTATGGCATATGAGACTAGGACATGCAAATATGGACACTATCTCACGACTGAGTACTAAGAAGCTAGTAAAAGGACTCCCCAAGGTTCTATTCAAGAGAGATATGGTATGTGCTGACTATGAAAAGAATAAAGCACATAAGTCTACATTTAAATCCATTAACGCTGTAAGTACTTCTAAACCTTTGTAGTTGATATATATGGATTTATTTGGTCCTAGTGGAGTCGCTAGTCTTGGCGGTAAGCTCTACACTTTTGTTATTGTTGATGATTTCTCTCGTTTTACTTGGGTTTACTTTTTATCAAACAAAAGTGATGCTATTTTTAAATTTTAGTTATTTTGTAAAAAAGTACAAAATGAAAAAGGCTTCATGATTACTCGTATCCGAAGTGATCATGGTGGCAAATTCGTAAATACAGATTTCAAAAAGTTTTGTGATGATAGTGGGTAATACTATAAATTTTTTGTCCTAGAACTCCTCAACAGAATGGTTTTATGGAGCGGAAGAACCGTACTCTAAGCGAGATGGCTAGAGTCATACTAAATCAGCATAATCTTCCTAAATATTTTTGGGCAGAAGCTGTTAGCACAGCCTGTCATATTTTAAATAGGGTGTTAATTTGATCCATCTCGAAGAAAACACCTTATGAACTTTGGTTTGGAAGGATTCCAAACATTTTTTATTTTAAAGTTTTTGGATGTCACTGTTTTATCCTAAATACCAAGGACAACTTGGGTAAGTTCGACTCTAAAGCAGATGAAGGAATATTTCTCGGATACGCTGCTAAGAGTAAGGGATATAGAATTTTCAATAAAAGGTCTAGGATTGTTGAAGAATCTATTAGCGTTACTTTTGATGAGCTCAATAGTCACAGATCTAGCGACAGTGATGATGAAGGTGTACAAGCAAAAATTGATAAGAGTTCTGTGGAAGATCTGACTCATAAATTTGAATCATTGAAATTTTTACCAGATCATCCAGAGACACTCATTATAGGTGATGTATCAAAAGGTGTAAGTACACGCTCCTCTCTTAGAGATTCTAAAATAGCAGCAAATGTAGCTTTTATTTCTCAAATAGAACCTAAGAATATAGAAGATGCCTTTACTGATAAGTTTTGGATTACTGCCATACAAGAGAAACTTAATCAATTTGAAAGAAACCAAGTTTGGGAACTCGTTCCTAAACCTATTGGTCAATCGATAATTGGTACCAAATGGGTGTTCCGAAATAAACTAAGTGAAGATGGACAAGTTCCACGCAACAAAGCACGTCTAGTGGCACAAGGTTATAATCAAGAAGAAGATATTGATTATGACGAGTCATATGCTCCTGTTGCTAGACTAGAAGCTATCCGCATGTTTTATGCATTTGCATATTTTAATGATTTTAAATTATTTCAAATGGACGTAAAAAGTATATTTTTGAACGAATTTCTAAAAGAAGCAGTTTTTGTGAAACAAGCCCCTGGCTTTGAAGATTTTCAAAAACCTGATCACGTCTTCAAGCTTAAGAAAGCACTCTATGGACTCAAATATGCACCTCATGCTTGGTATGAATGCCTAAGTGCCTTCTTACTTTATAATAGTTTTTCAAAAAGAAAAGTTGATACAACTTTGTTTATCAAATCTTTAGATGATGACATTCTTCTTGTGCAAATATACGTTGATGACATTATATTCGATTCTACTAATAAAAAAAACTTTGTCAAGAGTTTGCTAAGTGTATGCAGAGTGAATTTGAGATGAGTATGATGGGAGAGCTGAACTTCTTCCTAGGTGTCACTACCACATTTTAGATTGAGGATATTTTGGTCATTTGGTAATTTTTGAATTTATTTTTTATTTAATTGGTGATTGTGATTTTTAACTTTGACTAGTTGAGACTTTGTAGACTAACCTAGGTGTTGACCCTAGCTATGGTGACTTGGTTAGCATGGTGAGACCCTAGTCTAACTTAAGTCAATCTAGGTTAGTCATTTAGAAATCAAGATTTCAATAGGAGAATAGGGATAGGTTCAATTACTTGACTTGTGAATTGATTCATGACTAGTGCAACTAGGCCCATAGCCCATAGACTAAACCCTAACCCTAATTTCTACAGTACATGGCCGGCCACTTAGGGTTCCCCCTCCCTATAAATAATCTTTTCATTAGTTCATGCCTCTTTTGTATTGAATGAGCACATAGAGAAAAGAAAGGTTTGTCCATTCTTTTCCAATCCATAGATTCTTCATTTTAAATCCTTTTCCACTCTAGTTTCTTGTATTAGAGCCTAATACTCTCCTATTTTCTGTTTGTGGAGAATAATCCCAGCTTTGGGTCAATTTGGAGCATTTGACTAGCAAGGAAGAACCACCCATTCGAAGCTTTTTCTTGCTATTTGCACCTATAGGTAAAACTCCTCAAATTGTGCTAATATCCTGATTTCTTTGCATATTAGGCTAGATCTAGGTGTCCCCTAGCTATCGCTAGAATTTGGATGGAATTCGTGTTCGTTTGGAGACCGTATCGGACACGTGTCATAGTGCATGTGTAGGTGTTTGATAGAATGCCTCTTAGGAATTTATTTTCGATTTTTGTAAAACCAATTGCATGGTTTTGTAGATCTATGTATGTACATTATTTTTCATGAAGTCTGAACTGATCATTGTGTCGATTTCGTGTCCTAAAACACTCTGGACACGCATCACGGGGGGCTCTACGGGTGTCCTGCTACCCGTGTCCGAGTTCTCCCTGGACACAGAACGAGAGGATACCAAATTTTGTGTGCACGTAGGGGAGATTACTGACACTATGCCTATAAAATTTTATAGGATTTTATGGAGGGGTTTGGGAGTGATTCGACCCGCACGGATTCGTGCTGTCGAGTGCACAATCGGCCAATGGCGACTGGCACAGTCTTCGTATCACATGAAGACACGTCTTGGACACGACTCAGGGTGGTCAACCCCTAGCCCTATCCTAGGCGAACCTCTAGACACGATCACGTGTCCTATTTCACGTTGTGTCGTGTCCACGAGTACTGTGCACGCGTGCACAATGCTGTCAGTGCACAGTTTTGTGTCTGTATACGTATAGTGATTAGACACGAATTGTGTCTAGTTCTTGGACACTGAGACACCCCATGACACTATCACATATGTGTTTTCATTTACCAACCATTAGTTTTAATTATCAGTTGTCATTGGGTTTCGAAATCAAGAGTTTTTCCCTATTTCTGTTACACACTGTTAGTTGGGTTTTTCTGAGAATTTCAATATAGGTTCAACTGTTTGTGTGATTTAAATTGGGTTGTCTACACATCTCGGGATTAGCTTACATGATAGGGTTGTGATTAGCTTGGGATTTCAGTTTCGAATTGCATTGGGCTTTGAATTTCAACTGTCAACTGATACACTGTTTGAGTATCAGTGTTAGTATGTACATTGTTTACCTGAGATTTTGCATCTGTTATATATGCACTGTTGTATACTTGAGTTGAACTGATACAATGTTAGGACACACCTATCTACCCACTGCCTTTCTGAGAATACATATAGCTAATTGCACACACATGACACTGTTGTGTTCACTATCACAAACCTGAGATTTACACACACTATCTAAACTGTCATATACTCCTATCTACTGTTTTTTTGAAAATCATTGCACTGATTTACACATCACTGTTATTTCCTGAACACACACCCTAGTACCTACTGTCACTCATGAACACACACACTCATTCACACATTCCCCTATCTATTGAATTCCTGTCACATTGACACACATTATGTTCATTACACACACCCTCACACACTCACACATTGCACAGATTCACTTACACACACCTATGGTCCTGTCACTTACACACACACATACACTGTTACATGTTCACACACATTAATCTACACTTACACACTATCTATTGTTTTTCCTGAAACACATTGACACCCATGAACTGTTATGTGAACCACACATATATGACACTTCCATATACCACACACACACATTCATACACATATTGTCCACTAATTTCCAAATGCCTTATACACACATTGATATATACACTACTGTCCTACTTCACAATGTTACACACACTCATGATTCACCCTTCTTTTCTTTCCTTCCCTCTACATATATATATATATATATATATATATATATATATATATATATATATATATATATATATAATCTAGTACCTATACATATATAGCTACCCTATATGTATATTTACATGTATATATATAAATGTGAATGTGACATATATTAATTTGTATAATATATGCATATATGGTTTTGTTTATATGTGAGGTATAGTTTAGGCTATGGTACTAGACTAGTGTGGCTTGTATGGTATTTTGGTTAGAGACCTAGATTGACTTGTTAAGCCTAGGGTGGACCAACCTAGACTAGTTTAACCTAGTTTAACCTTGTTTGACCTTATTTGACCTAACTGGACTAGAGTTAACCTAGTTTGACTGTTAAAGTTGACTAGAGTTGACTAAAGGTTGACTTTAGCCTAGATTGACCCCAAACATCATGTAGGTGCATTGTATCAGTCTATTTTACTATTTTAGACATATAGTGACTTGTATTGTTATATAGGAGACAAACACCACTCCTCAGATAGTATATTCTCTTCAGATATCAGGATACCAGGCGAGTGCATTATCTGATCATTTCATATCTTGTTTAGGAGTATATTTCTTGCTTTAGATTACTTTACTTGATGCTGACACGTTGGTAACACGGATTAGTACTATATGGATCCCTTCATGAGATGTTATCCCCCTCGGGAGCATCAGATACTCATATCTCGTGTGTTTCACTTACATCATGTATCTCATGCTTTTATTATCATGAATCTTCATGTATCAGCTTGTGATTCCTGTACTCTCATGAATCACAGAGCCTTCACAAATCTATTCATGAACCACTCTTGAATCATCCTTTATGGGCCAGTAGTATAGTCATGAATCTTAACGTAACTTGACTGGATCCTTGTGTATTAATTGGGGATAGAGGAGTAGAAACTGAGCATGTAAATAATTCCAAAGTAGTATAGTCATGAATCACCTCTTTAGTATAGTCATGAATCACCCTCCAGCTGTTCACATGTTCATCTTGTACTCTGAATCACTAGCACTGATTAGTTCTCTTATATATTGTAGCTATTTACTTATAGTCTCTCTTTTACATTATGTTATTTTTCAGTTTCATGTATCTTACTCTCTAACATGTTTATATTTTCTAACCTATTATGATTTGTTGAGATGTATTGTGCTCGCTCCTGTCCTGACTGGACCTGTTAAAAATATTACAGAGGATGAGGATGAGGCTCTGGTGTCTACTTATTATGGTGCAGCTATAGACAACACTTGTGACTTTGACCCACTTGCAGTAGAGGATCTGCCACCAGTGGTTTAGACTGCTAGCTTAGACTCTTACCTTGTCTTTCTCATTGATACATTACTGTATATATTGGGAGTTGTTTTATCTGGATGTTTGTGAAGATGTTATCATAGACACTTAGACTTCTATCTATTGTATCTCTTGTGTGGATTCGTTTATATCTATCCATCTTCTCGTATTCTACCTTAGATGTGATTGAGACTGTATTCTGCTATGTCACCTCCATTCGGAGTGTATATATTGTACAGGTACCTTATATTGTTAGATGATTGACCTAGGACAACGTTCTACCGTCGACACTGTGGCGTAGGCTGAACGTACCCACTTCTTGTGCCCTTAATTTAGGGTGCGGGTCATGACACTAGGACTCCAGATCAAACAACACTAAAAGGGAACATTCATCAATCAAGCCAAGTATACAAAGGACATACTGAAAAGTACGACTTCGATAATGTAAAGCCTATCGGAGCTCCAATGGCTACATCTACAAAGCTTGACACTGATAAAAATGGCAAACATGTCGACCAGCGTAAGTATCAAGGTATGATTGATAGCTTATTATATTTAACTGCTAGTCGCCCTGATATTATGTTCAGTGTTTGTATCTGTACAAGATACCAGGCAAATCCTAAGGAATCACACCTAAGTGTCGTTAAGCGTATCTTCCGATACCTTAAGGGAACTTCTACAGTCGGCTTGTGGTATCCTAAAACCAAATCCTTTGACCTGATAGGTTACTCGAATGCAAATTTTGTAGGATACAAAGTAGACCATAAAAGTACCAGCGGTACGTGTCATTTCCTAGGAAAGGCCTTAGTCTCATGGTTTAGCAAGAAATAAAATTCTGTAGCATTATCAACTACTGAGGCTGAGTATATCACCGTAGGACGTTGCTGTGTTCAAATTTTGTGGATGAAGCAAACCCTAGAAGACTACAATTTGCACTTCACTAAGATTCTCATTTATTGTGATAATACTAGCACTATTGATCTGACTAAGAACCCTGTATGTCACTCACGCACAAAACACATTGAGATTCGTCATCACTTTTTATGTGATCACCAACAACACGGGGACATCTGCCAAGAGTTTATTGACACAGATCATCAACTAGCAGACATTTTCACAAAACCACTGGCTAAAAACCGATTTAACATTATGAGGCGAGAGCTCGGCATACTTGAATTTTCAGATTCATAATGTAGTATGTTTATTAAATTTATTTTTATAACTCGAAAATTTGTAATTTATTTAATAGAAATTATTTTTGGTACAAGCCGAAAGGATCCTTCTGTCATACAGGTGTAAATAGCCTGAAGTAACACGGTGTACTAGTCTTCGGATTACCGCTAGCTGGGATCCGGCCCCTACAGCTAACCCAAAGTAATAGAAGTTATTAAATGAAGAAGTACAATAGTTATAAATTCAAATTTTTAAATAAATACTACATTTTTGGCATTGGAAATACAAGCAGCCGAACTCGGACCGAACTCTGACCGAGTTCGGACCGAGTTCGGTCGGCGTTGTTCAGATTCCAGAACCGAACAGCCGGCCTTAGCCCTATATAATCCTCTTCTTCCTTCCACTTTTTTCATCCTTCAACCGAGAAAAACCCTCTAATACTCCCAAGAACTCTTCCTCCTTCTTCCATTCGAGCTTCTCAGGAGTCTAGTGGGCCATTCTTCTCCATCATCTTCCTCTTCGAAGGTATTCCATTATCCTATCCTTCTCATCTATGGCACCTAAGCACCAAAAAATAAAGGTTGATTCCTCACATGCAGGATCTTCCTCCTCTGACTATGTTCCCACTAATGTCTTTAGTCCAGTTAGACCTCCGGGATCCGATGATTATGATTCTGGTCTCTTTCTCGACAAGGAATTTTTGGACCTTTGGTTTGACTCTTTTTCTGGTCATAGAATTTGTGCTGGAGCACGTGTAAACTTTACTATCTTTTCTGAATATGCTTCCACTTTCGACCGTCTCGACTTTCGTAATTTTTTTGAAGTAACTGAGAATATTTATGATAATGATGTCCGTATGTTTTACTGCAACCTGCAAGTAAAAGATAACGGAAATTTCTATTCTTGTATTACTGGACAAGAACTAGAATTCAGTGCCACCGACATTAGTGAATACTTTCATGTTCCTGATGTAGGTGAAGCTTTAGTGGATATTCATCACATTCAATTCCCTGAAGGTGTCACTTTTGATTCCTTCAAAGAACTTTTATGCCATCCCAAAACTGTTCCTAGAAGAGTTTACTCCAAGCATCTCAACCAAAACTTATATGAACTCCATAGGTTTGTATTCTATGTTCTTCTTTCGAAGAAGGGATCCTCTGATGAGATTACCTTCCTGGAATTGTCAGCCATGTACCACATTCACTTTAGCATTCCATTCTCTGCTCCAAAGACTATGATGTCTTGGATGTTCAACTGCAGAAATACAGGATGCAACCTCGTCTATCCTATGCATTTGGCTTCTATCTTTAGAAGGTTTGAAATCGATCTTCAAACATGTCCTTACTCCTCCACTGTCATTGCGCTTAGTAGGTCTAGATTATATCCTACTCCTCTTCTGCCTCCTGGTACTGAGCCTGTTCCAGATGCTGACCCTGAGGCTCCTCTTGCTGCTGCTGTTCCAGCCCCTGCTCCGGGTTTTGACCCTGGCTTCTATCAGCGCTTTGATGATTTCGTTGCCCTCTCTGCGCAACGACATCATGGCTATCTTGTCACGCCCCGATTCCGTCGAATCGATAGTCGTCCCCCGGACTTGATGCCGTGCGAACCTAATTTGCGATCGCACAAGGCCAAGTCATAAGGTAATCCGAAACACGAGATCTAAGAGAGTATGCAGACAAATTGATACACACAATAAGTAAAGGAAACTTGATATTTATTGATAATGAACATCTTTTACAGACTCCAATACAAGACTCTTTGCCGTATGGGCTACAACATGACTCGATTACAAAAGAGTGTCGATGAGATAGCCGTTCCATATATTGCACTCATCCCTCAATATACACAAGTACTCCATTGACCTGGATGGGAGGGACGCTGAGTCATTTTCCTTGGACTGTCGAGAGCCTTCAAAAGTGGATTCGCTGAGAGAGAGAGAGTCTTCGACGCACGGCCGAAGCTTCAAAAGTCACGAACACTGCCGAGCTAGCTGGCGCGTCCTTTCTGGTTCGCGGGACCTGCAAAGAGCGAGGATCAGCACGAAACACATGTACTGGCGAATGGCTAATTAAATCCAAGCTCTGCATTTGAATCAAGAAGTTTCGTAAACATATTAGCTAGCTATTTCAATGATCTTTCTAACCATCCTGTTCGATTTGTATGTTAACATATTTTGAGGCAAGCATATGAAATTGTATAACATTGAGCAACTATCAAAATCATCCTGTGCCAGGTGCATTTGTTAAACAATGTGAAGGGTGTGAAGGCCACTGGCAATTTCAAGCCATCGCGGACATATAGCTGGGTTAGACGGCAACCCTTTCGCGTCGGGTAGCGAGCCCTGTGTGAAAGTTCCCGCATAACTCGCACCGATGAAGGGCTGGCGCTTGCTATACACTCATTCCTCCCGGGCTGAATCGGTCCCTTGGCCTAGGTAACCGTTCGAGGAAACTACACCTTGTCGACAAGTTGTCCAATGACCATTTTCTTTGGAACTTAGTTGATTTACTTATTTCTCCGTATCGTTGCGATAAGCGTTAATTGATTCATTCATTGGTTTGGCACAGACCAAGTATAATTGCATAGGGAAGCATGTTTTCCATTTCCAAAACCGACAGTTCGTTAACAAGTGTTTCGTGAAGTATCGTGCCACGATTTCATTGATTTTACACTATTATGACAAGCATTTATTTTACTTCACATATTGAGTTTTTGAAGTAGAGGGACGGGACGAAGGAGGTCAGCCACTCGCCTTAGCCTTGCTTCAAGCGAGCGACCGGTTGGCTGCGCTGACGTCGCCTACGCGATCACCTGCAATCGCATAAGCAACTGATTAGAACACTGTATAATTCAAGGATATTCGATATGAATGCGAAGCTCAAAAACGCATTCACGAAAACCAAAGCCAAAGCCAATCAAGTGCGGCATGAAAACCAGAGCAACGGGAGGTCTCTCCCGACTCAGCCGCAGAGCCAATCCTCGAGGCGCAACCCGCTGAATATGGGACTTGGTTCCGAAGAAGACATTCCATAACGAGGAATGGATCTTAATTCAACCGTTCCCGTTCGATCGACTCGGTCGATCTCGACCTATCGGTCCCGACCGAATCGATAGCGACAGTGTTCCTTTCTCACGCACCCCGTGGACAGAGTACGGGGCACGATGTAGGGACGGGGCACTACACCATAACCAACTAAGAAAAAGTTTCATCCTCGAAACTTAAAATAGAACCTACCTCTACGAGAACAATGAAGGGTACTTCTCCTTCATTTCTGACTCAAGCTCCCACGTCGACTCCTCGATCGAATGGTTTCTCCATAGGACGCGGACGAGTGGAATAGCACGGTTGCGGAGAAGTTTATCCTTGTGCTCCAAGATTTGCACCGGCTCTTCGACATATGACAAGTCCGCCTTCAGGTCCAGCTTACTCAAATCTACCACTGCCCCGGATCGTGTACGTACTTCCACAATTGCGAGACGTGGAAGATGTCATGTACCTCTGACAATACGGGCGGCAAGGCGATTTGGTAAGCTACCGGGGCGACTCACTTCAATATTTCGAACGGGCCAACAAATCTTGGGTTCAACTTTCCTTTCGCACCGAACCGGGAAACTCTACGCATAGGCATCACCTTCAGGAATACATGGTCGCCTTCCGAGAACTCGAGGAGGCGTCGGTGCGTGTCGGCATAGCTTTTCTGCCGGCTTTGTGCTATCTTTAATCTTTCTCGTATCAACTTGACCTTCTGCACAGTCTGCTCCACCAGCTCCGGACCAAGTATCTGCCGTTCCCCGACTTCATCCCAGCAAATGGGCGATCTACACTTCCGGCCGTATAAAGCTTCATACGGCGCCATTTGGATGCTGGACTGATAGCTGTTGTTGTATGCAAACTCAGCCAGCGGTAGATGGACGTCCCAACTTGACTTCAAGTCGATCACACAGAGTCGTAACATATCTTCGAGAATCTGGTTCATCCGCTCTGTTTGGCCGTTAGTCTGAGGATGATAAGCTGAGCTGAACTTCAACTTGGTCCCCAGTGCTGAATGAAGACTACTCCAGAAGCACGCTACGAACCGTCCATCCCAATCAGAGACGATAGAAACTGGGACCCCGTGCAACCGAACTATTTCATCAAGATATATCTGAGCAAGGCGGTCGACGCTCCAAGTAACTTTGATGGCGATAAAGTGCGCTGACTTGGTTAGTCGATCGACGATGACCCAGACGGCGTCGTTTCCCCGCGGCGTCCTCGGCAAGCCAACAATGAAGTCCATAGTGATGTGATCCCACTTCCACTCTGGAATGGCAAGGTTCTGCATCTCCCCGCCCGGCCGCTGATGCTCGACTTTGACTTGCTAACAGGCCATACATTTTGACACAAAGAGCGCTACATCCCTCTTCATGCCGTGCCACCAAAAGACAACACGGAGGTCCTTATACATCTTGGTGCTGCCGGGATGCAAAGAATATTTCGTATAGTGCGCCTCCGTCATTATCTCCTTTCTAAGTTCTACGTCGTCCGGTACGCATAGCCGTCCCTTCACGCGTAACACTCCCGACTCATCCTCTGCAAAGTCGAACGCTTTCCCTGTCGATATCAGCTTCCGCATCTTCTCCAGGTAGGGGTCGTCCTTCTGTGCAGACTTGATCCTCTCCAGTAGGCTTGGTTCCACCCGCAGTTGCGCCAGTTTCACGTCTCTGAAACGAACTCGGAGCTCGATGCCCATTCCTTCCAAGTCACGCAGCAGTCGATCGTTGATGCATAACGAAGCTAAGTACTTCCGGCTCAGCGCATCCGCTACCACATTTCCCTTGCCCGGCGTGTAGTCGATTGATAAGTCATAGTCTTTGATTAGTTCGAGCCATCGCCTCTGCCGCAAATTCAGTTCCTTCTGGGTGAAGAGATACTTGAGGCTTTTGTGGTCCGTATAAATCCTGCACGCCACGCCATAGAGATAGTGACGCAACAGCTTCAACGCGAACATAATTGCCGCTAGTTCTAGGTCGTGCGTGGGGTAGTTCTTCTCGTACAGCTTCAACTGTCGGGAAGCAAAAGATATCACCTTATCCCGCTGCATGAGCACACACCCCAAGCCCTGGCCAGAAGCATCGCTGAAGATTTGAAATCCCTCCGACCCGTCAGGAAGAGCAAGTATCGGGGCCGAAATGAGCCGTTGTTTGAGCTCCTGGCAGGAAGCTTCACAGTCGTCTGACCACTTGAATACGACTCCTTTCTGGGTGAGGCGAGTCAACGGCGATACGATCTTCGCGAAGTCCTTCACGAAGCGCCGGTAGTATCCCGCCAAGCCTAGGAAGCTTCGAATTTCGCTAACTGATGCGGGCCGTTTCCAATCAGCAACTGCCTCAACTTTCTTCGGATTGACTGTGATGCCCGCGACGGAGATGATGTGTCCAAGGAATGAGACGCTGTTCAGCCAAAACTCGTACTTGCTCATCTTCGCGTACAACTGATTTTCTTGAAGGGTTTGGAGTACCGTCCGCAGATGCTCTGCATGTTGCGCTCGATCCTTCGAGTAGACGAGGATGTCGTCAATAAAGACTACTACGAACTTGTCAACGAACGGACGGAACACCCGATTTATTAGATCCATGAAGATGGCAGGGGCGTTTGTCAGACCGAACGGCATTACCAAGAACTCGTAGTGGCCGTAACGAGTGCGGAAGGCAGACTTCGGCACGTCATCTCGCTTGACTTTGAGTTGGTGGTAACCCGATCGTAGATCAATCTTCGAAAACACCGTTGCACCTTGGAGCTGGTCGAACAAGTCGTCGATGCGGGGCAGGGGGTATTTGTTTTGGACGGTGGCTTTATTCAATTCCCGATAGTCGATGCAGAGTCGCATCGATCCATCCTTCTTCTTCACGAACAGCACGAGCGCACCCCACGGTGAGACACTCGGACGGATAAACCCTCTGTCGAGCAATTCGTGAAGTTGTGCCTTCAATTCTTTCAATTCTGCAGGGGCCATTCTGTATGGAGCCTTCGAGATCGGCCTGGTGCCGGGGAATGTGTCGATGGTGAAGTCTATTTTTCGATCGGGCGGCATGTCGGGTAGCTCGTCCGGGAACACGTCTGGGAATTCTGCCACAACGTCGGTCTGACCCACGTTTGCACCTTCCTGTCGCATGTCTCGAACGGAAGCTAGATAGCCTTCGCACCCGGAATGCATCATCCGTCGAGCAGATATTGCGGAGATCACCATGCAGGTCGGCGATGCCTCACCACACGAGTAGAAGAATTCAAGCACTCCAGGCATGCGGAATGTGACCCTCTTTTCGGCACAGTCTATGGTTGCGTTGCACGGCCCGAGCCAATCCATTCCTAGAATGACGTCAAAGTCCTACATGTCTAGAACTATCACGTCCAGACCGATCTTTTGATCGTCGATACAGATAATCTCGCCGGCGCAAGCTAAGTTTGTGAGAATTGGTGTGTCCGAAGGCGTGCTTACGCTAAGGTCAAGATCTAATGATATTACAGGGAATTTGTTCTCGACGGCAAAGTCCGCCGATATAAAACTATGTGAAGCGCCTGAATCAAATAACACACGAGCAGGCACATTATTGAATTTTAGTATACCTGACACTACTGTATCTGATGTCAGTGCTTCGTCTCAAGTCAGAGCATAGACACGCCCCTGAGCATTAGGGCATCGATCTTGGCCATTCGGTTGTGCGGTCGGGGGAGCCCGAGGTGCTTGTCCTCGGTTCTGTTGGTACTGTTGGCGGTGCGGGTTTAACTTCACCGGACAGTTGCTTACGATATGGTCGGTTTGGCCGCACAGGAGGCACGCGCCACTCTTCAATCGGCACTCGCTGATCAAGTGCCCCTCCTTGGCACAGAAAGTGCAGACCACTCGATCCTTCGTCTGGTTGCCGCCTCCGTTGCCGCGGTTTTGACGCTTGTGTGCGTTGTTGCCTTCCGCATTACTATGGCGTTTGTTATTAAAGTGAACAGCGCCGGTAGTAATAGGAGGATACTCGGACTCCAGACGGATGGCGTGGTTGAGTGCCTCGCCCACAGTTTGGTATTCACCCACCGAAACGTGAGCGCGGATAGTAAAACGTAGACCCACTTCAAATCGTCGAGCTCGACTGGCAGTGGTAGGTAGGAAGTCCCTAGCAAACTTGGCCAGTTTATTGAATTTGGCCGTATATTGTCGTACAGTCATATTGCCTTGCCTTAACTGCATAAACTCATCTTCTTTCTCCTGTCGCACGGCTGCAGAAAGATATTCAGTCTCGAATGCCTTTTTGAATGTCGCCCATGAGATCGCCGCCGTCTCGTCTTCACGTCGAATAGCCCGCTTCTGTACAGCCCACCAATCGTGCGCATTCATTCGAAGTAGAAGTTGAGCACACGCGACTTTCTTTGAGTCCTCGACACCCAGAAGTTCGAACTTATCTTCTAGCTCCTCCAGCCAGTCGATCACCACCGAGGGATCTTCTGTACCGTTGAAGGAAGTACGGCAGCTTTTAGTGAATTTTGACACGTCGAAGTTAGAACTTCTCGGTGCCGCAGTTGACAGCATGGGCGCCTCTGGTTCAGCTTCGTTAGATCGAACCGCAGGCTAGGTCACGACAGGTGTCATCGTTGAGTTGTTGTTGCCGACGACAGACTGTATGATCTGCTGTAGGGTATTCAGCTGCTGCTGCTGCAGCTTGAATTGAGCCTCGAACCGATTCTCAAATTGAGTCTGACGAGCCTCCGCTTGCTGACGATGGAGCTCGTTTTGACGTTGCTGCATTTCAAGCATCTGCAGCATACGTTGCATCGGGTCACCGGAAGGTCCGGCTACAGTAGGCGTCATTCTCGTTGGGTTGACGAATGCTCGGGTCCAGAAGCACTCGAGCCGCTGGAAGCGCTCGTTTCGTCTTCCGTCTGAGCTCCCGTAACTGCAGGGAAAAGGAAAGGCAACTCTCGTTAGTTTCAAAAAATGTCCTGGGTTCAGCGTATGGAACAACTCTTCTCATCGACACGAGGTCAACGGTTGGAGACTAGAACTCGACACTGGAGGCCAAGAACGTAAAGCCGTGCTCTGATACCATTATGTCACGCCCCGATTCCGTCGAATCGATAGTCGTCCCCCGGGCGTGATGCCGTGCGAACCTAATTTGCGATCGCACAAGGCCAAGTCATAAGGTAATCCGAAACACGAGATCTAAGAGAGTACGCAGACAAATTGATACACATAATAAGTAAAGGAAACTTGATCTTTATTGATAATGAACATCTTTTACAGACTCCGATACAAGACTCTTTGCCACACGGGCTACAACATGACTCGATTACAAAAGAGTGCCGATGAGATAGCCGTTCCATACATTGCATACATCCCTCAATATACACAAGTACTCCATTGACCTGGATGGGAGGGACGCTGAGTCATTTTCCTTGGACTGTCGAGAGGCTTCAAAAGTGGAGTCGCTAAGAGAGAGTCTTCGACGCACGGCCGAAGCTTCAAAAGTCACGAACGCTGCCGAGCTTGCTGGCACGTCCTTCCTGGTTCGCGGGACCTGCAAAGAGCGAGGATCAGCACGAAACACATGTACTGGCGAATGGCTAATTAAATCCAAGCTCTGCATTTGATTCAAGAAGTTTCGTAAACATGTTAGCTAGCTATTTCAATGATCTTTCTAACCATCCTGTTCGATTTGTATGTTAACATGTTTTGAGGCAAGCATATAAAATTGTATAACATTGAGCAACTATCAAAATCATCCCATGCCAGGTACATTTGTTAAACAATGTGAAGGGTGTGAAGGCCACTGGCAATTTCAAGCCATCGCGGATATATAGCTGGGTTAGACGGCGACCCTTTCGCGTCGGGTAGCGAGCCCTATGCGAAAGTTCCTACATAACTCACACCGATGAAGGGCTGGCGCTTACTATACACTCGTTCCTCCTGGGCCGAATCGGTCCCTTGGCCTAGGTAACCGTTCGAAGAAACTACACCTTGTCGACAAGTTGTCCAATGACCGTTTTCTTTGGAACTTAGTTGATTTACTCATTTCTCCGTATCGTTGCGATAAGCGTTAATTGATTCATTCATTGGTTTGGCACAGACCAAGTATAATTGCATAGGGAAGCATGTTTTCCATTTCCAAAACCGACAGTTCGTTAACAAGTGTTTCATGAAGTATCATGCCACGATTTCATTGATTTTACACTATTATGACAAGCATTTATTTTACTTCACATATTGAGTTTTTGAAGTAGAGGGACGGGACGAAGGAGGTCAGCCACTCGCCTTAGCCTTGCTTCAAGCGAGCGACCGGTTGGCTGCGCTGACATCGCCTACGCGATCACCTGCAATCGCATAAGCAACTGATTAGAACACTGTATAATTCAAGGATATTCGATATGAATGCGAAGCTCAAAAACGCATTTACGAAAACCAAAGCCAAAGCCAATCAAGTACGGCATGAAAACCAGAGCAACGGGAGGTCTCTCCCGACTCAGCCGCAGAGCCAATCCTCGAGGCGCAACCCGCTGAATATGGTACTTGGTTCCGAAGAAGACATTCCATTACGAGGAATGGATCTTAATTCAAATATTTCCGTTCGATCGACTCGGTCGATCCCGACCTATCGGTCCCGACCGAATCGATAGCGACAGTGTTCCTTTCTCGCACACCCCGTGGACAGAGTACGGGACACGATGTAGGGACGGGGTACTACATATCTTGACTCAGAGTTCCGCCATATCATCCAGGCTTACGTGTTGCGAAACAGCATTGCTGATCTTTACTGGAATCTCTCTTATGACTCATTACATCTAGTTACCATACTTCGTCACCCCAGCTTCCCTGGACCCAGGTTCGACGATGAGGCGACATTTTCTCACTTCGATCCTACTGCTGCATATTTTCTACCGGATGCTCCTGGAGGTGACGACACTTCGATATGATGAGGAGTTGAGCTAGTGGATTTTGGATAGGGTCTGATAGATGATGATCTCTGATGTAGTTTTTTTATGTGTAAACTTTACAGTTAGACATTTATTAGTACTTTGTGATGATTATGATGGTTGTACATTTCTTTTATGCATATCATTTTCAGTATTTCACTATTAGTTATTTCTTTTATGCACTTGTTATTTGTGGCAATGTTGTTATTTGGTTATCTCTCTAGTATTACTTTGTCTGTTTGATTAACATTATTGGTTTCACACATTACGGGGGATCCAAAACCATTTTATTATTGACAAAGGGGGAGAAAGAGTACAATACCAAAATCAGCATTCAAAGAAAGACTATCAAAACCATTTTTTTCAGGTAATTTTATTTGTTCTATTTTAGATATATTTTGGTATAGACTCAAGTTTGTCAATTATCAAAATGGGAGAGATTGTTGGCCCATTCCATGGTCACACCCGATTTTAATAATCGACATAAACTTAAGTCAATACACAAAATATATGAACTGCTGCTAATCATTTCAGGTCTTGTGAAATCAATATCAACAAGCGTACTACTGCATCATCAAGCACGTAAATCATCAGTATGAAGCTTACTTTCATTGGAATCTAGTCCAAGTCATTTTATAATTTATTATGTATTTATTTTTATTGAGTCTAGGATATTAAATGTAAGATCGACTGGGTAATACTGGCTTAGGTTAATCAGTCCACTTTATACAGCCTACCTATCCATATTCCATCCACCAAAAAGTTTAATTCCATTCTGCAACAATATTTTACAAATGTTTAACATTTTTACCTAGACAGAACTCAAAGTTCGGCCCGAGTTTGGTCCGAACTCTGACCTAGTTCGGTAAGTTTAAATTTAAATATTTGTTGCCTCCAAATCTGCATGCAACGTTCATATACAAAATCTTTGCATCAGAACTCTGCCCGAGTTCGGTTCCAGAAAACACCTATAAATAGAAGAGAATTTCTCATTCCAAATCACTCAATCAATTTCATCTTCTCTTCTCTATTCAATAAGTGTTTTCATCCGATCAAAATCTTTCATATCTCACCTACACTCCTCTTAGCCAAAAGCCAGTAGTATCTATTTCGATCTAGAGTCTTTTGGTTCTCAAGAGTTGTAAAGAGGTTGTTCAAAGTACAAAAATTATCTCTGTTGTGGAGCCGATCGTGCGCTCGTCACCAAGCACGGTATTATAAAGTTGGTCGTGTACTTGTCACCAAACACGGTGTTGTAAAAGACTGCAAGCTCTCAATTAGCTTGTGCCTTAGTAGATTAACATCGAGCAAGAGTACTCGAGACTGGATTAGTTCTCTCAGAGGGATACCAGTATACATCGCTGTGTCACTGAGTTTGATCTCTCTATCTCTTGCTATATTTATTTACTATCTCTTATTTACTGCCATAGTTATCTGTTTATAATTTTAAAATTGGTGATTATTTTTTGCTGCATTCGCACTCACTATATTCACCCCCCCTCTAGAGGTGCTAAACGGTCCTACACTTAACATGCGTCAGAGGAGATGGCTAGAGCTACTTGTGGATTATAACATCAACCTGCAGTATCATCCTGGGAAGGCCTACGTAGTAGCGGATGTATTAAGCAGAAGAGCTGGAATTTATTTCCTAACAGCACAACCTGAGTTATTAGCAGACCTTTAGAAGATGGGGATAGAGATAGTTCTCCCTAACAATGTGGCATTGATAGCCAGCATGCAAGTTCAGTCCAGTATAGTTGAGAGGACCAAGATGGCACAATCAGCAGATTCTAAGCTTCAGCAGCTTAGAGCAGAATATGTAGCAGGACGGAGAGTAGAGTTATGCATTCATGAGGATGGTACACTCCGACATAGGAGGCGTCTTTGTGTACCCAGTAGTGATATCAGACAAGAGATTATGGCAGAGGCTCACAGTTCTCAGTATTCAATTCATCCTGGTGGCACGAAGATGTATTGAGACATCCGTCAGTATTTTTGGAGGAATGGCATGAAGAGGGAGATAGCCCGGTTTGTCTCCCGATGTTTAGTTTGCCAACAAGTTAAAGCTGAACATCAGAGACCAGCTGGACTTCTTCAACCTTTACCGATCCCAGAATAGAAATTGTAGCACATTATCATAGATTTTGTAACTGGGTTACCTAAATCTCCAGCTGGGAGAGATGCTATCTAGGTTATAGTTGATCGTCTCACGAAGGTAGCTTATTTTGTCTCCTTCAGAATTGGTCAGTCGACGGATCAGCTAGCAGAGATATACCTCAGGCAGATTGTCAGATTACATGGAGTACCAGTTAGTATCATATCAGACAGAGATTCAAGATTCACATCGTACTTTTGGCGGAGTCTTTAAGAGAGTTTGGGAACTCATCTCAAGTTCAGTTTGGCATATCATCCAAAGACAGATGGTTAATCAGAACGCACGATTCAGAATCTTGAAGATATGTTGCGATCTTATACGCTGGACTTCGGTGGTTCGTAGGAAGATCACCTGTACCTAGTGGGGTTCTTCTATAACAACAGTTTCCAGGCCAGTATCCAGATGGCACCCTTTGAAGCACTGTATGACATGAAGTGCAGATCCCTGTTATCCTGGGATGATATGGGTGAGAGGCAGATGCTTGGTCCAGAGATGGTTACGCAGACAATCGAGGTGGTCAGAGATCATCTTCGAGTTGTCCAAGATCGCCAGTGCTATTGGGCCGATTCTTATCGACGTTCCCTTGAGTTTTCAGTCGACGATCACGTGTTCCTTAGGATCTCGCCTACCCGTGGCGTCATTCGATTCGGCGTACGGGGAAAGCTTAGTCCTAGGTATATAGGGCCGTTTGACATTCTTAAGCGAGTAGGTGATGTGTCCTATCATCTCGCTCTTCCGCCATCGTTATATGAGGTACATGACGTCTTTCATATATCCCAATTGCGACGGTATATCCCGGATCCGAGCCATATCCTTGATCATTTAGAATTGGTTCTTGGTACCAACCTTTCGTATGAGGAAAGGTCTATATCCATATTGGACCGAAGAGAGAAGGTACTCAAGAACAAGACTATTAGTTTAGTCCATGTTGCTTGGGGTCACCACTCTTTGGGTGAGTCAACGTAGGAGCGTGAGGATGATATTCGTGTAGAACCCTAGAGGGGGGGTGAATAGGGAAATAAAAAATTAAACTATAATAGATGATGCAATAAGAACAATCTAGAGTAAAGAGTAGAAAGATCAAACGCAAACGCAAGGATGTATCCTGGTATCCTCTTTTGAGGCAATCCAGTCCCGGAACTCTCTCCGGCTTTAATCCACTATTATGCAAATAGTACACACGAGTTTGGATCCGAAGAACTCGCCAACTTCTACACGAGTTTGGATCCGAAGAACTCGCCAACTTCTACACACGAGTTTTCTTACGAAGGCTCGCCAACTTCAAACAAAAGAGAATGAAAGCTTGTTGATCTTCTAACACTTGAAGATCGAAAGTGTACAACTCTTAAATACTCTAGCACTTTGGGAGAGGATGACAATGAAAAGCTTGGGAGAGTATTAATGGTGGAGCTCTTGGTTGTTGGAAAATTTATGAAGGAGTTGGTGAAAAAGCTCAAGAGAGAGAGAGCTTCCTTTTATAAGACAACCAAGAGTGGAAGGCATTTAATGCTCTGAATGCACGCAGAACGGCATGCCGTCGGTATGCCGCGGCATACCGCCGGTATGCCGGCCAAATAGTAACGGTCATAAATATGACCGTTCAAGAGCATTAAATGCGGTCATTAATGCACATCAGATCAAATCGAAAATTGAATATTCGAAATCCGGTATACCGCCGGTATGCCGGAGCATACCGTCGGTATGCCGACAGAAAGTCACAGAAAGTTTTGGAGTTGCTAGAAACGGCATGCCGCCGGTATGCCGTAGCATACCGTCGGTATGCCGACAAAAAGACACAGCAACTTTTTGTGTTGCTAAGAACGGCATGCCGCCGGTATGCCGAAGCATACCGTCGGTATGCCGACTTTTCGAGACAGCAACTTTCTGATGTCCAGAAGCGGTATGCCGCCGGTATGCCGAAGCATGCCGTCGGTATGCCGCTTATTGTGACAGAAACATTTCTGGACACGAAAACGGTATACCGCCGGTATGCCGTAGCATGCCGTCGGTATGCCGCTTTTTGTCACAGAAACTTTTCTGGACAAAAGAACGGTATACCGCCGGTATGCCGGAGCATACCGCCGGTATGCCGCTCTGAATAACTTGATTTTCGATTTGTGCTTTAAGTTATCATCCATCCTTTAGTGTTTTACAGAAATACCTAGACCAGTACAGACTCGAAAACACTAAGCATGAAGACGCCGACTTTATGCAGGGAATGCCGGTGAACGCCACAGTCTTCAAGAAATCAGAACGTCCTTGATCTTCTGAGAGAATAAGAATCTGAAGAGCACAAGACTAAACTACGAAGATGCTGTTAATTACTCAAAATAAAATGTGCCAACAAACTCCCCCATTTTGATAATTGACAAAATAGAGAGATAGCATCTTCAGGGAGTATCTCCCCCGTAGGTAGACAGCTCCCCCTCAATACGATTTCTCCCCCTTTGTCACTTATTCAAAGATGGGGATAACTAAAGTAAACAGTGCACATATAAATGTAAAAATATGAGAAGAGTGATAAAAGCATGCATGAATATATTGAAGGAAAAGTTAAGAAACATGCTTGACCCATACAAAGCAGAGGTAAAGAAAATAAAGACTCTCCATTACGAGAGCCGGAACACTTGAGACAAACATGGATAAAGTTCCCGAAGGACTGCAAAAAGCAAGAAACAACCACACCGGTCCCCGAAGGACCACAAAAGACAAACAAGCAACACATAAAAACAAGAACCACTAAACCACTGAGACCATCACCAAAGGAGAACCATCCCTAATCCTCTGCCGGATCATCATCACCATCATTATCCTGAGCCTGCTGGAGGGCGCCAAAAGGATCAATGCCGTCCGGGTACATAAACCCGTAGGCATTGGGGTCAGAGAAACGCGGGGCCGTGTACATGGGATCCTGAAGATTAAGATCCAGAAAGGCATCCCGGTCTTGGAGAGTGCGCTGGATGAAGTAGCCCTGATCGTGGAAGCGAGACTGGATGAGGGCGCCAAGTCCACGAGTGTGGGTCCGCATCTGCTCCTCCGCCTGGGCCATCCTCAGATCAAAGTGGTGCTGAGTAAGTGGCATATAGCGGCCCGTAGATGGAGGGGTAGATGCAGGGGCAGCAGGAGTGGAACCCGGTTGCTCCTGGGAGGAGGAAGCACGGGAAGAGGAGCCGCCAGCAAGGGTACGGGAGACGGCCAGAAAAGAGGGGACCCCATCCGAGGAGCAGAGAGACAAGTCAACTTGTTTGGCCTCCATGAGTAAGGTGATGAAGGAACCATAGAGGAGGTTCTGCTTCCCCGCAGGCATGGTACGCCGGAATTGCAGAAGAAGAGTCTTGGGGAAGGAGAAACGCTTCCGGGCATAGAGATGGTACATGAGAACAAGAGCGTCACCAGTGATGGCGTCATAGTTCCCGCCCTTTGGAAACAGAGTGTGGCACACGATACGGTGGAGCTCGTAGTAAAACGGCTCCAGCTGGACGGAGAGTGCCGGGATGGCGGGAGGGTTGGGACCCTTGCAGATGATGCGACAGAATTCGTCGAAGGGTGATGCCGCCGAGGAGGTGAGAGCTCCCAAAAGAGGTAACGCATCACCTCTGTCCGGGACGCCCAAGATAGCCCCCACTTCCTTAGAGGTGAGACGGAAGTGGCGGTCATTCACCATAGATTGGATGGCGGAAGGGTCGTCGTCATCCGGTCTCATGTTGCAGTAGAATAGACGGACGGCAGCCGGGTAGACAGGGATTTGGCGCCGAAGAAGAGAGGAGAGACCGGCATCGTCAAACAAAGGGACGTGACCGGGGAAGAGGTTCCAGTTGATGGCCCGTCCTTTGAAGACGTTGTGGTTGGCGAAGTGTTGGAACCAAAGCTCGGCCGCCAAGGCGTTGGAGAAGACGCGTTGGTCATAGCCGGAGGGAAGCGCCACCGGAACGAACGGGTTGAACATGGTGGAGGAGGATCGGGGGCGCTTTGGGTTTGCCATGAGAGAGGAGCAGAGCTATGTAGTGGAGAAGGAAGGAGTAGAGAGGAGGAGGAAGAAAGGATGGTATATAAAGGAGAGAGGGAAGATGAATTAATGGGAGGGAAGTTGAGGAGATGGGTAATAAATGATGGATTTGATGGAAGAGAGAGAATAAGGAAGGGATGGAAGGAAAAAGAGAGGAGGGAATAAAGAAGGGGCCCGCACAATCAGTTCAGCATTAAAGCCCGCTGTCGTCCGGCATGCCGTCGGTGTACCGTAGTATACCGTCGGTATGCCGAAGAACTAAACAGAACGTTATTCTGGTTAGAAAAACGGCATGCCGGCGGTCTGCCGTAGTGTACCGACGGTATGCCATTGATCGAAACAGAACTGAATTCTGCTTCAAAAAACGGCATGCCGCCGGTATACCGCAGTATACCGTCGGTGTGCCGAACGAGAAACGGTTAGGGATCAAAGGATAAAATGCCGAGTTCACGACAAAGGAAAGAGAAGCGGTCTTCCGGGAGAGGTTTAGTAAAAATATCGGCTAATTGATAGGTAGTATCAATAAATTCAAGATGGATATCTCCTTTTTGTTGATGGTCACGAAGAAAATGGTGTCTAATTTCAATGTGCTTCGTGCGTGAGTGACAAATCGGGTTTTTCGTGAGATTGATAGAGCTAGTGTTATCACATTTAATAGGGGTGCAAGAATGAGAAATACCATAATCTAAAAGTGTTTGTGACATCCAAAGAATTTGTGCACAACAACAACCAGCCGCAATATACTCTGCCTCAGTGGTTGAGAGAGCGACAGAGTTTTGCTTCTTACTAAACCACGATACCAATGACTTCCCGAGGAATTGACATGTACCACTAGTACTTTTTCGGTCAATCTTGCATCCGGCAAAATCCGCATCCGAAAAGCCGTGAAGCTCAAAGGATGAGGATTTCGGATACCAAAGACCCATGTTAATAGTGCCTTTGAGATAACGAAAAATGCGCTTGACGGCACTCAAATGTGATTCCTTTGGATTGGCTTGATATCGTGCACACAAACAGACACTAAACATGATATCCGGACGGCTAGCCGTTAAATAAAGTAAGCTACCGATCATACCTCTATACTTACGAATGTCGACCGATGTGCCATCTTCATCATTGTCAAGCTTGGTCGTTGTAGCCATAGGGGTCCTCATTGATTTGGATGAGTCAAGGTCGAAGCGCTTGAGGAGGTCCCTTGTATATTTTGCTTGATTGATGAAGGTTCCTTTAGGTCCTTGCTTGATTTGTAACCCCAAGAAGAAGGAGAGTTCTCCCATCATGCTCATTTCAAACTCTTCCTGCATAACTTTGGCAAATTCTACACAAAGTGTGTTGTTAGTGGAACCAAAAATAATATCATCCACATAAATTTGAACCAATAAGAGAGTCCCGTCATGGGATTTAATAAAAAGTGTGGTGTCAACTTTTCCCTTTGAAAAATTGTGAGAAACAAGAAAAGAGCTAAGACGCTCATACCAAGCACGTGGAGCTTGTTTGAGGCCATAAAGGGCTTTATGAAGTTTGAAAACGTGGTCAGGAAATTGAAAATCTTCAAAACCGGGAGGTTGTTTAACATAAACTTCCTCCTTAATAATACCATTAAGAAAAGCACTCTTAACATCCATTTGAAATAGCTTAAAGTCATTAAAACAAGCAAAGGCACAAAGCATACGAATGGATTCAAGACGTGCAACCGGAGCATAGGTTTCGTCGTAGTCAATGCCTTCCTCTTGGTTATAGCCTTGGGCAACCAATCGGGCTTTGTTACGAGTCACTAACCCATCTTCATTTAGCTTGTTGCGAAACACCCATTTAGTTCCAATAATGGGATGATTGTTAGGTTTTGGGACAAGTTCCCAAACCTTGCTTCGCTCAAATTGATTAAGCTCCTCTTGCATAGCTATCATCCAAAATTCATCGAGAAAAGCATCATTAACATTTTTAGGCTCTATTTGAGAGATAAAAGCCACATTGGCACAAAGATCACGAGTGGCGGATCTTGTGCTAACACTTGAGGAAGGATCCCCAATGATGAGCTCCTTAGGATGATTGGTGACAAATCTCCATTCTTTTGGGAGATCCTTTGGAGGAGGCTCGAGAGGAGGAGACTCTTTTGATGGGGTCACAACTTCATTGTTAGATGAAGAGGGACGATCCTTAATAGAGGAGTTCTCCAATCCAAACGAGATGTCATCAATATCCTCGGAGGAGGAGAATGTAGAAGAGTTGAGTTCATTAAAAGAGACATTGATTGACTCTTCGACAACAAGACTTCTTTTATTAAAAACACGAAAACCTTTGCTATGAGTAGAGTATCCAAGGAATATTCCTTCATAGGCTTTTTCTTCAAACTTGCCTAGGTTATCCTTGGTATTCAAAATAAAACAATTGCAACCAAAAACCTTGAAATATTCAATAGAAGGAGTTTTGTTAAACCAAAGCTCATAAGGAGTCTTCTTAGTAATAGGTCTAATTAAGACCCTATTAATAACATGACATGCCGTATTAACGGCTTCCGCCCAAAAATATTGGGGGAGCTTATATTGGTTTAACATGACCCGGGCCATATCGCCGAGGGTTCTATTCTTTCTCTCCACAACACCATTTTGTTGAGGAGTACGGGGACAAGCAAAATCATGTCCAAAACCATTCTTTTCACAAAATCTTTTGAAATCAACATTATCAAATTCACCTCCATGATCACTCCTAATTTTGTTAATAGAAAAGCCTTTCTCATTTTGAACACGTTTACAAAAAGCAACAAATTCACGAAAAGTATCACTTTTGCAAGCAAGAAAAATAACCCAAGTAAATCTTGAAAAATCATCAACTAAAACAAAGGCATAGAGTTTGCCACCAAGGCTAGCTACTCTACTAGGCCCGAAAAGATCCATATGAATAAGTTGAAGGGGTCTTGTGGTACTCACAGAGTTGATGGATTTGAAAGATGACTTGGTCAACTTACTTTTCTCGCATTCTTCACAAACCATATCCTTCTTGAAGGGGATGCTAGGAAGTCCTCGTACAAGCTTCTTGGAGGCGAGACGAGAGATGGTATCCATGTTAGCGTGTCCAAGCCTCATGTGCCAAAGCCAACTCTCATCGTTCTTTGCAACTAGGCACCTGTCATTGTTAGTACCTTCAACAAGATAAAGAACATAAATATTGTTTTCTCTAATGCCTTCATACACAATAGTTCCATTGGAGCTATCGGTAATATAGCATTTGAGTTTAACAAACTTGATATCATAGCCATTATCGGTGAGATGGCTAATACTAAGGAGGTTATGCTTAAGATTAGTAACAAGACATACATTATTGATACAAGGATAAGGAGGAGAACCGATATTACCATTTCCAATAATATAACCTTTTAGATTGTTACCGAAGGAGACATGTCCTTCCTTCTTCATCGATAGCGTTGTAAAAAGTGAAGCATCACCGGTCATGTGCCGTGAACAACCGCTATCGAGAATCCACTTGCTTCTAGCATGAGAAGGATTCGTCACCTACAACATAAGTTGAAGATGAACATTTTGGTACCCATGATCTTATGGGTCCTTGAGTGTTAGTCTTAGGAACCCATTTAAGAACTCTCATGTCAACTTGTTTTCTTGTATAACAAAAATTAGAAGTATGACCAAGCAACCCACAATAATTGCACATTAAGGAAGATCTAAAAGAAGAAGTGTGAGTGTTGTGCATATGTGAGTCTCTAGTGTGAGATGTTCTACCATGAGTGTTATGATGATAGAAAAATGCATGATGAGAAGTTTTCTTTTTAACAAAAGGTCCTTTTCTAGTGTTAGAAGAGGAGTTGTGTGTAGTGTTCATGTAATGGTTATGCCTAGCATTGTGATGAGTGTGGGGAGGTCTAGGAGCATGCATGTGAGTGGAATTCTTATTACTAGAATTCTTACTCCGTGTAAGAAGATCATTATACTTAATAGAAGTAGAATATTCTCTTCTATTAGCATCTTGACATTTGCGCATGGCAAACTCATAAGAGCTTCTCATGGATTGAATCTCATCATCCTTTTTCTTGATGGTGTCAAGAGATTCTTGAAGTTTTAGTCTCAAAGACTCCACTTCATCCGTGTCGGAAATAGGAGATTTTCCCTTCACATCACTAATGATGCTTGAGAGCCTCTCTACTTCAAGTTGAAGAGCCTCGACCTCCTTAAGAGATTTCTTGTATTTATTCCGAACACCTTTGTGTTCTTCATGTAACTCAAGAATGGCTTTCTCCAAATCATCATAGGTGAGAGTGTTTAAGGAAAAATCATCAAGTACCTCATCGGTTGCCATGAGACAAACGTTGGCATTGTGTTTGCACTCCTTGTCATTGTCGGAGTCGCTTGCGTCGCTTTCACACCAAATGCTAGTGTTGGCGAATTTTCTGGAGGACGAGCTTCCCTTGCTTGGCTTCTCGTACTTGCTTGAATCTTTTCGTATCATCGGACAATCCCTTTTGATGTGTCCGGGTCTTCTGCATTGATAGCATGCCGGATCTTCTTCATTGTCCCGTCTAGAGCGGTTGGCCTTGTTAAACTTTAAGAACTTTCTGAAGTGCTTAGCTGTGAGAGCTACTTCTTCATCGTCGTCCGACTCATTGTCATCGGAGCTATCCTTGGAGTAGGACCTTGATGCTTTGAGAGCAAGAGTCTTCTCCTTTTCTTTGTTCTTCTCCTTCTCCTTCTCTTGAATGGAGGATTCCTCTTGATCCTTCATGTCAAGCTCGTGAGTCATTAGTTTACCCATGAGGGTCTCTAGGTTCATGATGGTAAGATCGTTCCCCTCAATGATTGCGGTAGCTTTAGGACTCCAAGCTTTCGTCAATCCTCTAAGAATCTTCCTTATCTTTTCATGAGCGGGATATTCCTTTCCAAGAGAAGAGAGAGGGTTAATAATATCACCAAAACGAGTAAACATGCTAGCAATAGATTCATCATGCTTCATTTTAAAAGACTCATATTCTTGCGTGAGTCTACTGATCTTAGATTCTTTCACTTGTGAGGTTCCCTCGTGTGTGACTTCGAGTAACTTCCAAATCTCATTAGAAGTCTTGCAAGTAGAGATGCGGTTGAATTCACTACTGTCAAGAGCACAGTAGAGAGCGTTCATTGCCTTGGCATCTCGACAGGCAAGCTTCTTGATGCTTTCGGCAAGTGTTTCTCGAAGGGTGTCAGAAGCAATATCCTCAACAGCTCTGGAAGGAGTAGGAAGGCCATTTATCACGCAATCCCATAAGTCGAAATCTATGGACTTGAGATAAATGCCCATCCTAATCTTCCAGTAGTTATAGTTGGTTCCATCAAATAGGGGAGGCCTATTTGTGGAGTGTCCCTCATTGTGAAACGTGTTGATGCTAGGGTTAGAGGCCATGGATCACTCAAGGAAGTAAATCCAAATCAAGAGAACTTGGCTCTGATACCAATTGTAGAACCCTAGAGGGGGGGTGAATAGGGAAATAAAAAATTAAACTATAATAGATGATGCAATAAGAACAATCTAGAGTAAAGAGTAGAAAGATCAAACGCAAACGCAAGGATGTATCCTGGTATCCTCTTTTGAGGCAATCCAGTCCCGGAACTCTCTCCGGCTTTAATCCACTATTATGCAAATAGTACACACGAGTTTGGATCCGAAGAACTCGCCAACTTCTACACGAGTTTGGATCCGAAGAACTCGCCAACTTCTACACACGAGTTTTCTTACGAAGGCTCGCCAACTTCAAACAAAAGAGAATGAAAGCTTGTTGATCTTCTAACACTTGAAGATCGAAAGTGTACAACTCTTAAATACTCTAGCACTTTGGGAGAGGATGACAATGAAAAGCTTGGGAGAGTATTAATGGTGGAGCTCTTGGTTGTTGGAAAATTTATGAAGGAGTTGGTGAAAAAGCTCAAGAGAGAGAGAGCTTCCTTTTATAAGACAACCAAGAGTGGAAGGCATTTAATGCTCTGAATGCACGCAGAACGGCATGCCGTCGGTATGCCGCGGCATACCGCCGGTATGCCGGCCAAATAGTAACGGTCATAAATATGACCGTTCAAGAGCATTAAATGCGGTCATTAATGCACATCAGATCAAATCGAAAATTGAATATTCGAAATCCGGTATACCGCCGGTATGCCGGAGCATACCGTCGGTATGCCGACAGAAAGTCACAGAAAGTTTTGGAGTTGCTAGAAACGGCATGCCGCCGGTATGCCGTAGCATACCGTCGGTATGCCGACAAAAAGACACAGCAACTTTTTGTGTTGCTAAGAACGGCATGCCGCCGGTATGCCGAAGCATACCGTCGGTATGCCGACTTTTCGAGACAGCAACTTTCTGATGTCCAGAAGCGGTATGCCGCCGGTATGCCGAAGCATGCCGTCGGTATGCCGCTTATTGTGACAGAAACATTTCTGGACACGAAAACGGTATACCGCCGGTATGCCGTAGCATGCCGTCGGTATGCCGCTTTTTGTCACAGAAACTTTTCTGGACAAAAGAACGGTATACCGCCGGTATGCCGGAGCATACCGCCGGTATGCCGCTCTGAATAACTTGATTTTCGATTTGTGCTTTAAGTTATCATCCATCCTTTAGTGTTTTACAGAAATACCTAGACCAGTACAGACTCGAAAACACTAAGCATGAAGACGCCGACTTTATGCAGGGAATGCCGGTGAACGCCACAGTCTTCAAGAAATCAGAACGTCCTTGATCTTCTGAGAGAATAAGAATCTGAAGAGCACAAGACTAAACTACGAAGATGCTGTTAATTACTCAAAATAAAATGTGCCAACAATTCGCTCGCGATATCCACACCTGTTTGACTCATAAGGTATAATCTCTTCCTTACGCCTTATGCTTTTAATTCCTTGCTTGCATGAATGATTGCTTGATTGACTGCTAGTCGTAGCTTGCTTATGAATAATATAGCCTGCTTCGACATCTCTAGCTTCTTAATTAAATTCCGAGGACGGAATACTTTTAAGGTGGGTAGAGTTGTCACTCCCGTTTTCCATTATACGTATTTTCGTATACGTATACGAGATCTCTGACGTTTGTCAGGTGACCCGTAGTTGGACTTGACTTGCTAGCCTAGTCTTGGTTGTTCATGACTTGGCTTGGTTTATTTTGATTTGGCTTGGTTTGATTGGGCTTGGTTCATTATGAGAAAACCCTCTCTTTATAAAGCCCAACCACCCCTTTCTCTCTTTTCATTACTTCCATTTATTTCTTCTCCTTCTTCTCCATTACTCTCCCACCAACTAGAGAGCTTGGACAAGTGCAACTTATTTCATGATGGATCTTTTATTTTATTGTTCTATCTTCTTCTCTACATGATTCTGAGCATCTTTAGGACTTGGAGTTTTCGGTTTGGACGGATAGATTTTTGTATATCTAAGTTTGTAGTCTTTTCGGTTTTTTGGGTTTTGATCTACCAAACTCTATTATTTTCAAGTTTTTATTATTTTATGTTGTAGAGAATTTGATTTTACCCAAAATGGACCTTTGAAAAGTTACATTTCGACTTATTTTGAGGAAGTTATGGCCAAAATAAGATTTAGACATTTTTTAAGTTCATCTGTCCTGAATCTGGCAGGGATGATGAATAGTGCCACATAGTGCAGCCTGTCGCATAGATTTTTGTAGATCTAAGTTTGTAGTCTTTTTTATTTTTTTGGGTTTTGATCTACCAAACTTTATTATTTTTAAGTTTTTATTGTTCTATGTTGTAGAGAATTCGATTTTATCCAAAATGGACCTTTGAAAAGTTACATTTCGACTTATTTTGAGGAAGTTATGGCCAAAATAAGATTTGGACATTTTCTAAGTTCATTTGTCCTAAATCTGGCAGGGATGATGAATAGTGCCACATAGTGCAGCCTGCCGCATAGTTTCGCATGGTGACGCAGCCTGCGACATAGTACAACCTGCCGTATAGTGTAATATGGTGACACAGCCTGCGGTATAGTGCAACCTGCCGCATAGTGCAGCATGTCGCATAGGCCGCATGGTGACGCAACCTGCGGCATAGTACATCCTGCCGCATTATGACGCAGCCTGCGGCATAGTACAGCCTGCCGTATAGTGCAGCCTGCCGCATGGTGACGTAACCTGCGACATAGTGCAGCCTGCCGCATAGTTCAGCCTGCCGCATAGTGCCGTATGGTGACGGAGCCTGTGGCATAGTACAGCCTGCCGCATAGTACTGCATGGTGACGCAGCCTGTGGTATAGTACCGCAGAATGCAACATAGTGCCACAGAAGGTCGCATAGTGCCGCAGAATGCTGCAGAGTGCCTATTTTAGCTGTTTTTTGCCATTTTATGTCCTATTTGGCTAAATTTTGGCCAGAATTTCTTCCAACTCCCAATATAAAAGTTGTAGATATTTTCCTTGGCTTCAAGAATATATTACTTGCTATTTTATGCAAGTTTCTCTCATTCATGATAATATAAGGATAGAACACGATAGTGGCATGTTAAGGCGCACTCTTAACAAGTAACAAGTAACTTGACATGATAATTCTTGATAGTGACCCGTCATGGTACACTCTTGACAAGTAATATGACATGATAGTGGCCTGTCGTAGCGCACTCTTGACAAGTAACCTTGGCATGATAATACATGATAGTGGCCCGTCGTGGTACACTCTTGATAAGTAAACCTAACATGATACCTTGATATGTTGTTGTGACGGCTATCTTGACTTGCTAAGTAACTCTTGTCTTGACACCGTGGGTGTTTGTGCTTGTATAAGCTACATGTCTCGTCTTGCATCATGTTTAGGACATGAATTCCTGGTTACCATGGTAAGGGATTCATACTGAATCTGACTAGGATAATGACTAGATTGATCAAGTAGTTCATGAAGAGATTTCCCAGCTACAGGAAGTCCCGTTATCTGGGCGCTTTAATGGGACTTGTAGCCTGCCGTCGAGTAGGGCACATTTCTAGCACACTGTCATGTGTAGCCTGCCGTCGAGTAGGGCGCTTTAGTAACTAGACTTATGATAACCCTAGTTAGTTAAAGTATCAAGCCGTACTCATTGCTTGGCCGTGTTTGATGGATGGAGTCTAGTTTAGTCTTGCCTAGACAAGGCCAGTACATGGTTTTTTCAACCCGTTACTGTTATGCCTTACTTATTCGATAATTGGTTAGAGACTAAGTTCTGTTCAGGTGAAGGGTTACAACCCCGGTCCTTGTTTGGTTTACGGGTTGTAACTTGGTTACTTGAATAGTTCCTTAGTTATCTTATCGTTTATCATCCTGATTTCCTTAACCCATGTCTTTCATTATCAATTATGTCTTTATGTGTTAATATGCTGGTTTTAGTTCTTAAGTAAAGCCTCCATTATGGCACTTGCACTTTCTGGGGTCTGACCCAGCTGGTTTTGTATGACCAGATTTCGGAGTAGCTCTCGAGGATCTTCCAGCCTTCCAGCCAGATGGTGAACACTAGAAGAAATCATGGCAACGAGTGGGTTTATTTTGCTCTCCTACTCTAATTATAAAATTATTCTTTTGAGGCGTTTAGCCGTCGAACAACTGTTAGCTCGTGTTGAATTTACATTCATATCTTTCTAAGGGCTGTAACATGATTGACAAATCCTAGGGTTGATCATGTATGACTTAAACTCTTGGTAGTCTTCACATTTTGTATGACTAGCTTCATGATCATCTGAATATCTAATATTTGGGACGCCTTACTTTGTATGTCTGATGATCTACCATCTTGTTACATTTGCTTGCTTGCTTGAGATTGAGACACTAGGCTTGTTCTTGACCCTAAGAGACTAAAGGCTTGTAGTAAACCCTCATGCATCTAGACAGCCGTGACCGTATTATGAGGTGGGATTCACTTCAATGTACGTAGCTGGCTATGTCTGTCCCCCGCTCTCCAGTATTCTGGTTCTCGGGCGTGACACCTGTCCTGATTGGACCCGTTGATAAAATATTACAGATAATCCAGAGGATCTCTTGCACTACCCTTTGGAGCTGACGTAGACGTCACTTGCGACTTGGACCCTTAGGAGGATCCAGCTTGTACTGAGGAGACTACCCTAGTTCCTAGACTAGATTGCTAGGGCTTTATCTTACTTATTTGTGTTGACTTGAGCTTGTATTATTCAGATGTTATGTTGTATTATTGATAACACTTAGACTTATTTCATTTCTGGTTGTATCTCATTCTGTGGATTTTATATCTATATTATCGTGCCATTTATCTACCTCTAATTTATGTGATTGAGTTGTATCTTCTGAGATTGTCCTCCGTTTGAGAGTATATTATATTGTATTTAGTTTTGGTTGTGACCTAGAACAGCGTTCTACCGCTGACACTGTGGCGTAGGCTGGACGTACCCACGTACTCGTGCCCCTAAATCGGGTGCGGGTCGTGATAGTTTTTCTTGCGGAGATTAGGAAAATATTGTCTAGTGTGTGACCATACCCTTAGCTAGGTTATTGTGAATAGCCTAATCGTACACTTTACGTACGATTAAGCCGCATCTTATTGTGATATTATAATTTCCAGCCGGTCATACATTAGTTTAATATTTTAAATTTATATTTGCATTGATTGTCTTGTTCATTGTTCCAATTATTGTACCATTGTTTCATATTGCAGTTTACTCTATATTATTATTCTTGTGTATTTCAAATTACTTTGTAGATTATTTCTTATCAGGGTTGTACTTTGCTTCTTTCCTGACTGGATACGTTGCAGGTGAGCTTGAGGCCATAATTGATGCAGGATGCCATCATTGGAGTTGCAGGGATCTAGCCCTGGTGTATTTCTTAGATTGTTTAGACTTCACTTCTATGTATTGTACTCAGATTTTATAGTTGTATATTTTATTCTTTTACCAGATTTGTCTTCGGATGATTTTTGTATAATTGTATCAAATGACTTAGTAGATTATGGTGATCTCTCTAGAAACATTTATAGATGCTGTTGATGTTTATTTTATCTTGTGACATGGAGTTTTCTTTAGAATTGTACAGCTTATTGCGTTGCGTCTTCCACCGTAGGATGGACATGTCCGACTCGTGTTCGATTATTCGGGAGCGGGTCGTGACAGCGTGGCATCTATAGTATCTGAAAACCATACGCATATCTGAAGTCGTTTCACCAAGAATTTATGTCTCGCCAGTATACATCTGGCTGCAGTAAATCCTTGATTTCATGACTCAAATATAATATGGTATCGAATACCCTATCAACTCTATCCAATATTGACATAAAGATAACTAAGATCAGAATAGGACAAATAAGATATAGTTTTAATAATATTTGATAACTTATGCTTACTTTAAATTACTTCAACTTAGAGGTAATGCATCGCCAGTGCGCTGCTGGCTGCAGTGAACCCGCAGTATTCATAATTCAAATAAAAGGGGATAGTGTGCATCTGCCTTGCTATTGTAAGTCATCGAAAAATTATTACAACTATATCCATAAGAATCTCAAAGGAGCTTCTAGAAATTCAAACAAGTTTCAAGATAATCAAGATAGGAAAAGTGTAAGTATATGTACTATAAGTCTCAATTCTTGAAAATAAAACGATTGATTATGGAGGAAATAACCGAAGATAAGAGAATTATAAATATTCTAATCTCTATCTCATGGATATTCAAATGATTGAAGGGAAAGTTTAATGAAACAACTAATGCAAGATTCATATATAGATAACAGAGGCAGAAATTATAAAAATATGGCAAAATAGAAAATAAGTAAATAATTCAGACCTTACGATATAAGGATGATATCTAAAGAGGGCAAAAAAAAAATTTGAACAATTTATCAAGGTTAGATCATGAATTCTATGAAGGCCTAACTTACCAAACGAATAGTCTACCTACATTTGATCCTACCATCATGTCAAAACAAAATTACATATTCTCCTAAAAAAATTCCTCGATTTATCCAATAGGGCATAGAATTCAATAAATTATTTGCTAAATCACACGGCCTCTTTAACAATATTAACTACCCAAGGGTCAAATTGAATAAGGGACTCCTAGTCCTAGTCATTCTCCTAAAATCAAATCAATCCTAATTGTGAATGAACAATTCCTAATCTCAGGCTCGCAATAGTATGACTAACTTAAGTACTATCACGAGTTCGCAATCTTTTGCGAAAACTGACGTGTATGGGCCACCAAAAAACTTTTCACGACCAGCACCCGCTTTTTGAGATACGAGTACGTGTCCAAGTCCAACTTACGATGCAATATCGGCGGTAGTACGCTGTCTAGCCCGTAATAAACAAAATACTCATAAATATTATCTTTACTGCTCATTCACAACAACTAAATCAAAATTACAATATTCACAAGTTTTACACTTGAAGAAAATACAACATCTCACAATATTGAATCAACACTTCTATCTAACTAGTCTTCTAGGGTTTTGGCCTTCGAGTCTCTATCTTCCCCCGTATGGTCTATAGTGCAAAAGTAGGAAGCACGTCATCCTCACATATATCAACGATCCAGTTAGAAAAGGAGCAAAGTACAACCATATTGCATTTAATGTTGTTAGCACAAAATAAGCTAGAAATAATGAGAAACAGTAACGATAAAGAACTAGCAAGATATGAACTAGACATAGAAAGTAATAATCATGAATGAGTAACTAATGGAAAAGAAACATGAAGATAAAGAACTGAACTATGATCATAACAATAAAATAACTATGTGTGTCTGAAATACCTTTCGATACGTGAACGGCTGGGCTAATATGGCACATCATACGATGGCTATCCACATTTTTGATACGGCTAACCCATATGTGAGGTGTATGACTTAGCTATCCACATTAACATTCATTGGGGTTTGTTCACGCACCTACTGAGTATTTCCCCTCCCGACTCACTAATCGCAATAACGATCAATGATATAATAGCCTACCGTGTCACCATCGTGTCTCAATGGAAAATCAAACGAGGAAACAGTAAAGAAAGCATTATAATGTACCAAAACATAATGCAATACTGTACTTGCCTTGACCCTTGAACAAACTGTAGTCACAAGTATAGGATGAGGGGAATGCCGATCTAGAATCTGTCAACCCATAACGCACATCGTACCATGAACCGTGCACGAAAACCACCAGGCAATTCTAATATTCTATCTCTAAAATAATAGAATATATGGCTAAGCGTTAACTTATCTAATAATAATTAATTATGGAATAAATCACTAAAAATCTAATTTAACCTAATAATAATATGAATATAATCTAAACAAGGTAGTTTGGCCATAAAAAGTCATATTTCTAATTTTGGAAACTATGGCACGTAAATCGAGGTGTGTGATTGACTATCTAGTCAAACGTCATGAACTTGAGATTTTGAAAGTATAACTTGGTATATTTTCGTGCCACGAGTGCAGCAGAATCGACTGTGCCGCAAAATCACGCTTTGGTCAAAAGATATCGCTGTTATGGCTAACCGTGACCAAACTGGTGATTTACCAATCAAATCTGAGTTCTATGAATTAATTAAAATACTAGATGAACATATTAATTTTTGGAAAAAAAAATATCGTATATCGCTATGTTAGCTTTCTGAAACTTCAAATGGTTCATGATTCTGATTTCTGGTTCTCCCGAAATCTCGAAAACATCGAAACGTGTCAAATTTTGGACAACTTACACTACGAATTTTCCAGAAATCTAGGTTCAGTATTTATGAAAACAAATTATATATTCAGAAACCTAACCTCGATACTCTTCCAAAAAAAATGGCGCACGAAAATCACATCGGGGTTGGCGGCAATCGCTCCGTAAGTCGGGGAACTCCAAAGAACACTCTCCTCAAATTCGGCCAAAAATTAATTAGGGTTTCCTGAAATATATATATATATATATATATATATATATATATATATATATATATATATATATATATATGAGAGAGAGACAGAGAGAGGATGTTGAGCGCCGACAGGTGGGCCCTGGTCTAGCTAACTGGGCTGCTAACTACGTAAATACTAATTTAAATTCAGAAAATTATATAAAAATTATTTTTAACTCCAAATAAATTACAGTAAAATTCAGAAAACTTCTAGAAAATTCTACAAAATATTTTTAAGTGTCTAGAAGATAAATAAAAATATTTTAACTCAAAATATCATCGTGTGACTCCACAATAAATCCTAAAATCCTATGGAAAAATAAAATCTATGGGTTTTAAT
Source organism: Iris pallida (assembly GCA_029216955.1). Taxonomy (NCBI): domain Eukaryota; kingdom Viridiplantae; phylum Streptophyta; class Magnoliopsida; order Asparagales; family Iridaceae; genus Iris; species Iris pallida. The sequence continues at coordinate 36,141,082 of JANAVB010015600.1, forward strand.
TATCTAAAAATTTCCAAAAATTCTAGAAAAATCCAAAATAATTCTAGAAAATATTTTTAGCCATCCTGAAATACCCCCAAATGACCTTACAATAAATCTTGGAAGTCCTTAAAATAATAAACCCTTAAATATTAAATATCTAAAAGTATCCAAAAATTATAGAAAAATATAAAATAGCTAAATAATACATATATAAGCTATCTAGAGGTCATATGACCTTAATATGGTGATAGCTCACCTATAAGCTTAGGCATGACTCCCAATGATCGTAAAATTAATCATAATAAAATAAAATAAAAAAAATTGGAAAATGGGCTTACAGTGTTTGAGTCATTGACACAGTTTATAAGTTCATGTTTAAGTCGTTCAAAAGGGCAAGTAAAAGAGTATGATTCACGTTGCTACGTGGCACTGCCATGATGTTGCACAAAAAGTTTTGTTGTACGGTCATAAGGTTTTGGAGCACAGTCACATTGGTTGCAACACAAGTAGGCCAGGAGTCTATATATTGAAACTGATCCTAGTTCAAGATTAGAAAGACCATAAAAGAATAAGTTACACTCACTAAAATAACGTGTTAGTTTTTGCATAAGTGGACGAGGGGCTCACTCACCAGTACGGTTGTGTACTGACACCATACCAGTTTTCATGTGCAGGTCCAGGTATTAACACGTTCGGAACAGAGCTCGCTTGGACACGCTGAGGCATGGAGTTCCTTAGCATTTCAAGGCGTACGGCCGCGTTAAAGACTTCACATATACTGTAAACCTCCTAAATTTCTAATATGATTTTTTTAAAAATAAAATTTGTATTTAATGGTATTTAAATTGTACCTCGTATTTGTACGACGCGTGCAAGTTCGAGTTCTCGTAATTGTACGTCGTGTGCAAATTTGCATTTCGTATTTGCTCGTCGAGTGCGAATATGTACGAGGTACATATTTTCAGAAAACATTTTTATAGATTTTATTTTACGAGAACTATAATTTCAAAATAATATACGATAAATATTTTTGCCTAAAGTACCGCATCGAGATTTTTCCAAAATAGTATATAGTAGTGAATTTAGAAAAACATGTTTTACATAAATATTATTTTACATACAAGGTATATGGATTTAAATTCACGTATATAGTTGTATTTTTGAAATTAATAAATTCGATTATTTATTACTTGAAAAAATATTTATATTTATCAATTTAATTAGTTATGATAATTTAATTGGGAAAAGGTTTGATTTTTTTGAATAGATTTAAATTCAAAACGGGATTATCTATAATATTTTAGATTTTATTAAATCAAGTTTAAATCAATTTAACCAAAACAATGAATTATCTATAGGAATTTAAGCAAACCCATGACGTTATCCAATCGGAGCCACCACCTCCTATATAAGAAGAGGCACAATGCTCTTTTTCTCCATAACACCACAAACAAGCAACCGCAGCCAATATTGTGTATCGTGTCGTTGTTCACAGAATCTTATTCCAGTTCCTTTACATTCATCCATCTCGTGTCGGGACACACCCTCGACACAACACATCCAGCTACTCTCGTCATCAACCTAGAGCCACGACATCGAACCCTGCCTCTCCGCATCCGCCATCACCCCAAACCAAGTTCCAAGTCCCGGCAACTCCCCGCCGACGATTTCAACCATCATCACCCCCATCTGCTACGGCTCCTTATCTTCTATCAATTTCTTCTATCCTACACCCATGTCTCCTCTCCACTGTCCGGTTTAACCGAGCGATCTCATCGTGTGCGTCGGCCATGCTCGTATATGCATACTGAGTCGGGATGCCATGCTCGTATATGCATACTAAGCCACCACCAACAGCAGCACTTGCCGCGAGTCACTTGACGACTCCAAAGGAGCACTCCGTGCCATCCGCGAGATCTCCGAGACCCCGTCTCCTTCCTTCAATCGCACCATCTTAGCATTGTGATCCCTTGCTCATCCAGACCGATTGCGTGACTGTTCTGTTGAGTCCGCGCAGACGTCTATCGTGCCTGGACTCACCAAGCTACCGCATATAACTCAATATGGATGCCAGAATCGTCGGAGAGTGGCAGAGACGTACAAGTCACCATGTGAGCACTGGTCATCGACCTTTTCTTTACCACTAACTTCTGCTACCACACCGAGTAGCCATGACCGGTTACCCAGTCCTCCTTGTTTGGACGAGAAGGCCACCACTTGCAAGCCAGCCAATTGGAGTGTCGACTGTTGTTTCGTTGCCTAGCCATGTAACCATCTTCTTGTCAAGCGTAGCCGATTGAGAGTTGGCGTGAAGGAATTCCAGCTTCCTAGCTTTAGAAGGAAGAATGAAGACAAGAAAAAGATGAAGCAAAGGAATATGATGACTCCTCCTTGGTACTGTGCGGTTAGAGCAATTTTGGGTAAGTTTTGCACTATAAACCCCCAAACAAATGATTATTTGTAAATGCATCTTTCAAAAATAACTATATTATATGTATACATGTAATCTATTTTAAGGTTTAAATGATTTCCAAATATTACATATTTTTGGTTAAACATATATAAAATTTTAACGGTAGGTTGGAAACCTATATTACTTATTAGCATGCTAAGCACTTTGCATATATAGTTTTATATATTCTTCTTGGATATATATATGGTTACTAGATAAATCTTTAATATTTATTACTTGAATTATATGGTGTATTTTATATGCTACTTATTTTTATATTAAGAATTTGTTATCTATATAAATACATAACCTATATAGATTATATATATAGGTATGTTTCATGATTTTCGCAGGTGCACTAGCCAAGGCCATAGTTTATAATCTACTTTCGCGATGCTAGCTCTTAGATCGTCTTTCGCTTCGCTCTTCCATCGTTGCTATGTATTTCTCTTTCTTTAGTTGGTAGTAGATTTGATTCCGCCCAACGTTTTTATATAAATAACATTTATAAGTTGATTCTATGATATATTTATTTGTGGATGAGATTAGTTTTATGGCTTTCTACATTTTACAGCTTATGTAAACATATAAGGGTTCCATATACTTCGTATATATGCAGCTGGCATGGCTACGTACTTAGTCCTAAGTATTTTGGGACTAGGGCGTTACATGTTTTTGTGGTGGCCCATGCAGGTCCAGATAAATTGTTTGGTCACTTTACCGTACCAAGTGTCACGACCCGCACCCGCTTTTCGGATACGAGACGTGTCCAAGCCAGCCTACGCCGCAGAGTCGACGGTAGAATGCGGTCAAGCCCACAAAAAATAAATGCTCAAAATAACAAAATGTAATATTTGCTGCTCATTCACATTTCTAAATTTATTACAAAAGTTACAACATTTAAATTTAAAGGAAATACAAGTTCTCACAATTTATAAAAATGATACAATGGCTATCTACTTCTAGGTTGACCTCAGCATACCCAAGCCTTCCCAATGCTAAGAGTGATCGCGGCTAAACCTGAAAAATGTTGGTTTCCAGTCAGGAATGGAACAAGTACACAAATCGACGATAATGCAAAAACACAATAGAATTAACAAGACATGAAAATAACATATGAGGTATGAAAATTGGAAAGTACTAATGACATGGCACGGTGGAGAAGTAAAGGAAAAATAAAAAAAAATCTACCTATGTGGTGTGAAATATTATTTTCAACATGTGAACGTCTAGGGGTAAATACGGCACACTGCACGTGTCGTGTGCAGCTGCTATCATTCAAGATTAGACATATTGGGATAGTTCTGGGTAGTCCACATGTATACTAAGATATTTCCCCTCCCGACTACTCCGTGTGACGAGCGTGTCAACAAGCAGCAAAATATATGTATAGACATGAAATGAAAAGACTACTATGAAACGAAAAGCAATCAGAAAGTGCACTTGCCTGAGGTCCTTAGCTGGTGAAACCAACAATACTATACCACTCAATGAACCACAATCAGTCAACACATGCAGAAGTCTTCAGATGCTGAAATAAATAGTACCAACGTTCTCAGAATAGTCGAATTATCTAGGATTGCCTGACCTTAAGTCCAATTCTGGACACAGGGGCAAAACGGTAATTTCGGGTCAAAACGATGTCTGCCGTTGGACCCGCTTTGTACCGAAAAGCGTGCTAGAGTCAATGGTCTCTAAAGTCATCAAACTATATGTCAACAGGTCCGATTTTCCGATACGAACCCAACCGTATGTCCAAAGTTAGACTTCGGTGGGCCGTGCACAAAATCGCCCGTTGAGTCGGACCGTGGGGCCCGTAAAACGGCGTCCGATTCAACTGTCTCAGAAATGGACCAAACTTGGCATACAGGACCAAAAAAATAATACGGTCCTGTTGGCGCAAGTTTCATCTCGATCTGACGAGCGTGTACGAAATAATTGAAAAACTTGCATAGAGGCCGATACGGTAAATTTCGACGGATACGTATCAAATTTGTCACGCACACGCGACCAATTTAAATTCCGTCAAAGCCCACACGACCACGAAGCCGTTACGCAGCTTTCGATGCTTTCGGTTCGCGACCACGTCGCCCAGAATGGCGGGACGCACGTCGTATCGAGGGTTTTTATTGTTTTTCAAAAATAGTTTTCGCAGGTTTTTTCTCATTTTCAAATCGGTTTAACTATATCTATACTGGATGAAATTAAGATCTAAAAATAGCATTTAGAAGTCGTATAGGTTGTCATTAAACCTTTTCAGGTAGTTTTCCAGTTAGGCGATGGATCGGCGAGTTTGTCGCCTTCCAAAGTCACGGTTTGGACAGAGTTACGGCTCTGTTTCGGGACAAATTTTTGGTCGACTTTGGGTCGAGATATCGGACTACCTAGTTCGTATGAATCAAAAGTAATTGAAGGGAATGAAAGTTGTACATGTTATGAGCATACCGGAAAAGACAGGCGGCAAAACGGTCCATTGCTCGCGACGAACCGCCGCAGCGAAGGAGAGCCCGACACCGTAGGCCGCCGTTGTCATTACCCGCGCGCGCGCGTCTGCCGGCCGTGGCCGCACGCGGCGGTGGCGCCGGCGGCGGGTGGCCGCCCAGGTGACGGATGAGGGTCGTGGGGCTTCGATTTCACATTAGGGTTTGGGTTTGAGACTCCCTCTCTCCGTCGATCCCTACTATATGTATAGTTTTCAATACTCTCGGCTTGGGGGATTAACAACTCGGGTTTTACCCAGGTTACTGTTGTGGTCGAGCCGGGCCTGGGCTGGCTCGGCCTGCTTCTTCGCTGGACTGGGAAATATGGGTCTGGGCTCATGGGGTTTATGGAAACTCAGCCAGGCTCAGCTGCGCTGGCTCCATTCTTTTGGTTTTAAAAGAAGGAAAGGGCCACCCGGCTTGGGAGCTCCCCTGGGTTGGGCCTTAGGGCTTCGGGTATGGGATTTGGGGAAGAGCCCAATGGCTGGGCTGGCATTGTTCTTTTTTTCTTTTTCTTTTCCATTTCTTTTTCTCTTTTTCTATTTTCTTTTCTATTTCATATATATATTTATATATTCACTCGTATATATTTATCTATACATCCACACATATATTTTTTTTTTTTAGTCCACACATATATATATTATACATTTATATATATACACATATATCTTTTGCTAAAGAATAAAATGGTAGTACTAATAATAGTAAATAATTTATACTTAATAACCATAATAATCCTATTAATATTAAATCACCATTCAATTAAAATAAATAATAATAATAAAATATTTCAAAATTTTCGGGAAAGGGAGCTACAAATCTACCCACCTTAAAAATAATTTCGTCCTCGAAATTCTAATCCATAACTATTCTTAAAATCCAATCAAAAATAAAGAATAAGTCCACTATTACCACAATCTTCTCAAATTTATTTCTCATAATTATTTCTACCTCCTCCTAGCCATTTCGTAACTACGAATTCTCGAGGACTTCTACCCACCTTTGGTCACACTACTCCTCACAACTAAAATCTATAATCTTCTAACTAGTTGCTAACAATCCTACCAACAATTATCTAGGCATATGGTATCTATAATCCGCTCATATCTATCAAATAACCCAATATTTAATAAGCAATAAACTTACCCAAGTGGCTAAGAAATGTTGATAAACTCTAATAAGCATGACCATTCGTCGCTCCAAAATAGAAAGGACAGAAAGGTAAGGAAAAGTAATCGAGAGCAGTTATGAAGTTTCAGAGCGGTAGAGCGTATCCAATGATACAGATAGAAAGAATGTTTATGAATCATTGACTTATCTGCTAGATTGGGCTACTCTAGTCCAGTCAATTGCTAAATCGAAGAACCCTTCGTTTCTTAGGGGAGCTTGCAGTCCGTGTAATACAGAAGTCCCGTTCTCGAAATTAATCCAAACAAGGTTCCACAATAGAACGAAATTTAGGAAATCAAGGTTGTGACATATTCCGTGGTTATTTAACAACACGAGCAAGGGATACGAATGCAATACAGGATCGTACCGCGACGTCCAGGTAGATAAAATAAGGTTTACGAATAACATCACATTCTAAGGGGTGGAGACTACATAATGGTACAAGGACCTATTTCAAATAGTTTGGTTTTAGAGTTCAAAATATGGTGGTATGTATGGATGAGTTCTACTGGTCTTAATGAGTTCTCTATTTGGACATCAGTCGTTGGTTGGATGCACATTGGGTTTCAATCTATATGGATTGGACAAGATTCCAATGATAAAACTATTTTTACTAGGTTAGGATAACCTAGAGTAGGTTTCAACCCAAGTGGTTGAGCTAGTTGCTAGTCAGGTTGGTCAGCTAGGTTCCTAAAGCCCAAAAATGTGCCTTCAGTGACTTTTGTGTTTAAGTAGCACATGAGGCCTCAATTGGGTGACACACTAGTGGCATAGGCGTAGTAGGCTTCGAGTAGATCGCAACCAAATATTGGGTCGAATGTATTGAGTCTAGGTTGAGGCCCTAGTGGAAATTAGGAAGTATACCGGTATTGTGGTAAGGGTTATAGCTAGTCCTTTTGACCTGAAAGTCGTTCTATAAAAATAGAGTACAAGAGGACATGTTTGAGTGGGACGTGATATACCTAGAGGATGGTGGACTCGTCTAGATCTTGCATATGAAGTTTGTTGGATGGTAACAGCTGTCTCGTGCTCCGAATATTAATGGCACGGCCGGGGACACAAAATGATCTCTATGAAAAGTGGGAGTCCAGGGTGCACTAATTATCATCCTAATGGGAGTTATTCTAATCAATCGGTAATCCTTTGATATCTCAAAACTTTAGAAGGCTTATAGTCTACCCACCTTAGAAACTAAGACATGGTTCTAGGAATAATGGAGTTAGAAGGATTTCAAAGTCCGAATATTGTACCTCATCTCTTGTTAATAAAGAATGAGGCTCGGCATAACGGTTATGGTAGATATAAGTCAAGTCAAGGATCATTACTCAATAAATGGAAAACGAGTGCGTGTGCAAGGACACATGGTCAATAAAATAGAATGACCTACTCGTCCACAGTATACATGAGTTGTCGACGGGTAACCAACTCTAAGGCACATCATATGAAAAGATTTCTAAAAACTGAGTCATGAATTTCTATTGGGGTCAAACCTGCCAGACTATTGTCACAAGAGTTCTAGTTAAACCAAGCTTCAAGCAAATGGTTAGAGGCTCACAACATTTGCTCTTTTGAGAATAGGTAGTCTCCTAGGTTGGCATTTGATCAAGAAAAAGTTCCTAATCATTCTCGAACTCCAATGACTAGACGATCAAGATTAGCATTTTTAGTGTCGAAGGGAGGACGAGTAACTCAAAGCAAGATTCCAGTCACAGAGCCGGCCGATGGTAGCTATACTTGCGTATACAACTATCATAGCCATGGGAATATTCTATATCTATCTATCAATTACGAGCTTTCGTCCTTCTAATCAGTAGAAGACAAAAACAATGAAGAGTTCAAGTGGGATGTCGCTGAATACAATTACGTGATTCAAAGGCGAATGTATAATTCAAGAGGAATTGTCAAAGCAGTCGCGGATGAGATCCTAGAGACATCTATATCTCAATCTACGTAGGATAATTAGATAAAGAGCGAAACAAATGCATCATGGTTGATCAGACCGTAATACAATGATTCTGATTTGATAATATGTTAGCGGGCGTCCCCAATAAATATATGTCTTGAATCAAGCTCGATAAAAGAGAAAGCTTGCAAAACTAGGCTATAATAGCAGTGTTGGTCAAGATAGTTAAAATATAAGTAGGCGAGATTTTTGAAATGAGGCACAATTAGTTCGAGTTTTGAGGGAATCAAAGCCTTACCTGGTGTTCTTGTTCATACAGTCTTCCTACTATCTTCCTATCCATAAGGCCTTGGTCGACTAATGGGTTATGGAACTTCTAAATTCTATATTCTGGGTAAACCTATTAATGTCAGTCAGTTACCTTGTTAATAGATCACAAGGGTCACATAATGCTAAATTGAGGGGCATGCTACCACTTACAGAGCTTCCACTAGTATTGGCATTGGGTCTTAAGGGACATACAGGGCATTTTCTATCCTCTATAGTATCCTAAACTGACAATCACGCCTGAAGTCATTTTACCGAGAATTTTGCCTCGCCCGTATACTCTGGCTGCTGTATACTCTTGGTTCCGTGATTCAGGTGTGATATGCTATCAGGTACTCTACCCTATATTGGCACAAGGGTATCTAAGATCTAAAGAGGTCAACGAGAACATAGTTTTAGAAATGTTCCATAGACTATGACTCTTCGGGATGATTTCAATTCTGTGGGTTATGCCTCGCCAGTACGCTGCTGGCTGTAGTGAACCCACACTCTCTCCGCTCTCAGGTAATTAGCGATAGTGCGCTGCTGTCTAGTCATCGCAGTCGTAAAATGCTCCAAATATATTTCTAAGAACGTCAAAGAGCTGCTAGGGATTCAACTTAGTTGACTATGGTAGAAAGCGTAAACACCTGCATGTAAGTCTCAATACTTAAAGTAAAAGGTTGATCGGGGAAATAACTGACGACAAGGAAAATAAGAACGTCCTACGTTTATCTCATATATATTTCAAATGGTTGAGGAAAAAACTTTGAATCAATCTACCTCGAGATTCATACAGGAATAACAGAATCAGAAATTATAAACTAACTCCTTACAGCAAAAGAGAATTTATAATAGACAATTCTAACTTATGATATAAGATTTATATCTAATACAGTAAAAGAAATTTTAAAACAGTTTATCAAAATTAACGCCTTAATTCTAGGCAAGTCTAACATACCAAGTGAATAGTATATCCACATTGGATCACATTGTCATATCAAAAGTATAGTGTACCTATAGGGATCTAGCAAGCTATCTAAATTGCATGGCCTATCTAATAACCTTAACTACCTAACGGTCAGTTTGAACAAGGGACTCCTAGTCCTAGTTATTCTTCTAAATTTATTTTAATCCTAATTGTGAATGAGCATTTCCCGGGCGCAGGCTCGCAATAGTACGACTAACGTACCATCATGAGTTCGCAATCTTTTGCAAAAACTGACCTGCATGGGCTACCACAAAAACTTGTCACGGCCCGCACCCGTTTTTCGGATACGAGACGTATCCAAGCCAGCCTACGCCGCAGAGTCGGCGGTAGAACGCTGTCAAGCCCGCAAGAAATAAATGCTCAAAATAACAAAATGTAATATTTGCTGCTCAATCACATTTTTAAGTTTATTACAAAAGTTACAACATTTAAATTTAAAGGAAATACAAGTTCTCACAATTTATGAAAATGATACAATGGCTATCTACTTCTAGGTCGACCTCAGCACACCCAAGCCTTCCCAATGCTACGAGTGATCGCAGCTAAACCTGAAAAATGTTGGTTTCCAGTCAGGAATGGAATAAGTACACAAACCGACGACAATGCGAAAACACAATAGAATTAACAAGACATAAAAATAACATATGAGATGTGAAAACTGGAAAGTACTGATGACATGGCACGGTGGAGAAGTAAAGGAAAAATAAAAAGACATCTACCTATGTGGTGTGAAATATTATTTTCAACATGTGAACGGTTAGGGATAAATACGGCACACTGCACGTGTCGTGTGCAGCTGCTATCATTCAAGATTAGACATATTGGGATAGTTCTGGGTAGTCCACATGTATACTAAGATATTTCTCCTCCCGACTACTCCGTGTGACGAGCGTGTCAACAAGCAGCAAGATATATGTATAGACATGAAATAAAAAGACTACTATGAATCGAAAAGCAATCAGAAAGTGTACTTGCCTGAGGTCCTTAGCTGGTGAAACCAACAATACTATACCACTCAATGAGCCACAATCAGTCAACACATGCAGAAGTCTCCAGATGCTGAAATAAATAGTACCAAAATTCTCAAAATAGTCGAATTAGCTAGAATTATCTGTCCTTAAGTCCAATTCTGGATACAGGGGCAAACGGTAATTTCGGGTCAAAATGATTTCCGCCGTTGGACCCGCTTTGCACCGAAAAGCGTGCTAGAGTCAACGGTTTCTAAAGTCATCAAACTATATGTTAATAGGTCCGATTTTCCGATATGAACCCAACCGTATGTCCAAAGTTGGATTTTGGCGGGCCGTGCACAAAATCGCCCGTTGAGTCGGACCGTAGGGCCCATAAAATGGCGTCCGATTCAACTGTTTCAGAATTGAACCAAACTTGGCATACAGGACCAAAAAAATGATACGGTCCTGTTGGCATAAGTTTTGTCTCGATCTGACGAGCGTGCACGAAGTAATTGGAAAACATGCACAGAGGCCGATATGGTGAATTTTGACGGATACGTATCAAATTCGTCGTGCACATGCGACCAATTTGAATTTCGTTAAAGCCCACACGACCATGAAGCCGTTATGCATCTTTCAATGCTTTTGGTTCACGACCACGTCACCCAGAATGGCGGGACGCACGTCGTATCGAGGGTTTTTATTGTTTTTCAAAAACAGTTTTCGCAGGTTTTTTCTCATTTTCAAATTGGTTTAACTATATCTATACTGGATGACATTAAGATCTAAAAATAGCGTTTAGAAGTCATATAGGTTGTCGTTAAACCTGTTCAGGTAGTTTTCTAGTTAGGCGATGGATCGGCGAGTTTGTCGCCTTCCAAAGTCACGGTTTGGACTGAGTTACGGCTCTGTTCCGGGACAGATTTTTGTTCAACTTTGGGTCGAGGTATCGAACTACCTAGTTCGTATGAATCAAAAGTAATTGTAGGGAATGAAAGTTGTACATGTTATGAGCATACCGGAAAAGACGGGAGGCGAAACGGTCCATTGCTCGCGACGAACCGCCGCAGCGAAGAAGAGTCCGACACCGTAGGCCGTTGCTGTCATTACCGGCGCGCGCGCGCGTCTGCCGGCCGTGGCCGTGCGCGGCGGTGGCACCGGCGACGGGTGGCCGTCCAGGTGACGGGGGAGGGTCGTGGGGCTTCAGTTTTGTATTAGGGTTTTGGTTTGAGACTCCCTCTCTCCGTCGATCCCTGCTATATGTATAGTTTTCAATACTCTCGGCTTGGGGGATTAACAACTCGAGTTTTACCCAGGTTACTGTTGTGGTCGGGCCTGGGCTGGCTCGGCCTACTTCTTTGCTGGACTGGGAAATATGGGTCTGGGCTCATGGGTTTTATGGAAACTCAGCCAGGCTCAGCTGCGTTGGCTCCATTCTTTTGGTTTTAAGAGAAGGAAAGGGCCACCCGGCTTGGGAGCTCCCCTGGGTTGGGCCTTAGGGCTTCGGGTATGGGATTTGGGGAAGAGCCCAATGGCTGGGCTGGCATTGTTCTTTTTTTCTTTTTCTTTTCTATTTCTTTTTCTCTTTTTCTATTTCCTTTTCTATTTCATATATATATATTTATATATTTACTCATATATATTTATCTATACATCCACACATATATGTTATACATTTATATATATACACATATATCTTTTGGTAAAGAATAAAATGGTAGTACTAATAATAGTAAATAATTTATACTTAATAACCACAATAATCCTATTAATATTAAATCACCATTTAATTAAAATAAATAATAATAATAAAATATTTCAAAATTTTCGAAAAGGGGAGCTACACCAAGAAAGCATGTATATAGGATTAGAGTCTAGAATCTCATCCACTTGCTTGATCCCCAGCTTTGACTCCCAAATTTTGAACTCTCGATCGACTCCCTTGATTTGTATCTTGTTTGAACTCTTTCTACCATCACCCTTACTTTTCGTACTTAATGAAGGTTAGGAAGATGACTACACTAGATCTGCTCATAGGTCAAACACATGGCAAGAAGGATTACATTGACAGTTAGTATGCATTAGAGTCATATTTGAGCTATAAAGGAATTTTATTTTAAAGATTAGTTAATTCCAGGTTGGGTAGTAGCAATATTACAAACTTCGAAGGACGACAAAATTTTATTTTGAGGATACAAGTGGCAAGAGATTCATGAGAACATCTAAATGATTGAGAAAACAAAATTGATTCCTAACTTTAGAAATTTTAGGATGTTTATTATAATAACCGTAGTTCGTATTACGTATTTTGGTATACGTGTACGTATTTTGACTCGTATTGTATGTCTTCTTGCATGGTTTATTTGATATTTTCATTTGCTTGGTTCGGTTCGATTTGCCTGGTTCAGCTTGGGTTTGGTTTCGCATGTGGACCACCTACCTACCACCACCAACACCATTTATATCTCACCTAACTTTTCTCTCTCCTCATAACTCCACAATTACTCCTTCTTCTTCTTCTCCCTGGCGTAGAGCTCCACCTACCCCATTTTCCTGCCAGCAAGTGCAGCTTGCTTCACGAGAGAACTCTATTTTTATTGCTTTAATGTCTTCCTTTCTCTACTTTCAGATTCTTTAGTACTTAGCACTTTTGGATTCCCTGGCTCATTTGTTATAGATCTAAGTTTATTTCATTTTTGGAATTCTTGGGTCTTGATCTATTTAACCTTATTATATTCAAGTTTTGATGGTTCCATGTTGTAGGAAATTTCATTCTGCCCCATTTTGACCTATAGAAGTTTGGATTCTGACCATAGATGAAGGATTATCTGAGCTTGGGAGCATGGCCTTCATGGTTCTTCTTCTCGAAAAATTAGAGAAGAAGAACAGTGCTGAGCCGTATGGCCCAGCCGTATGAACTTCCTCGGCCGTATGAACTTCTTCGTCGCATGAACTTAGCCGCGTAGATTTTCTTGGCATGGCCGCATGAGAATATTTTCCTGGCCGCATAAACTTTTCTCTCCCAGCCGCATGAGACCCTGTCCTCTCCCAGTCGCATAAGACTCAGTCGCATGGCTTGCGTGGACCGAGCCGCATAGACCCGATCCTCCCTGCCGCATTGGCCTCAGTCGCATGGCCGATTGACTCCTGGCCGCATGAGCCAGTTCCGCCCTTATCGTATGGCTGGGATTGACTCCTGGCCGCATAAACCTTTTCTCCCTCCAGCCGCATGAATTTCTGATCCAGAGCCGCATGGACTCGATCCTCCGAGCCGCATGAGACCTTTTTTCCTGTGAGCCGTATGAGTCTATATTACTTTAACCGCATGCGCCCTTAACCCGAGCCGCATGAGCCCACGGGCCCTATGCCGCCTGAGACCCATTTCCCTGAGCCGTACGGCTCCTCCCCCAACCTTGCCTCCTTACTATTTTAACTGTTATATTATGCTCATGTCTTATAGCCTTCTGTATAACTTGGGCCCCTTGATAGATGCTTACCTTGCACTTGTGCCATGAACATGACAGTGACCATAGTGGTGCACTCTTGACAAGTAACATGACATGATAGTGGCCCATCCTGGTGCCCTCCTGACAAGTAAACCTGACATGCTATTTCTTGATATGCTATTGAGACGACTGACATGACATGACAAGAATGAATGACTTGGACACCATGGGCGATTGTGTTTGTACAATTGAACTAGTATTGTCTTGCATTATGTCTAGGACAGGAACCCCTGAGTACCACGGTCAAGGGTACCCACTGAATTCAACTAAGGCTAATAACTAGAATAATCCAGTAGTCATGAAGAGATTTTCCAGCTACAGGCAATCCCGTTATCTGGGTGCTCAAGTGGACTTGTAGCCTGCCGACGAGTAGGGCACATTTTCAGCACACTGCTATGTGTTGCACCTTTCATGAATAAGATATTCGACCTGGATAACCTGGATGGTCTGCAGGGCTTGTGGCTGTTGGAATAATCTTATTGCATCTTGCTAGTAACTAGGCCTGTGATAACCCTAGTTAGTTAAAGTATCAAACCATACTCATTGCTTGGCCGTGATTGATTGGATGGAGATTAATCCAGTCTGGTCTTGTCCTGATCCTGTACAAAATTGTTACATGACCTGAATGCTTGTGGTTTACTTTATTGATAAATGGTAGAAAACCAAGTTCCGTTCAGATGAAGAGTTACAACCCCGGTCCTTGTTTGGTTTACGGGTTGTAACTTGGTTATCTGAATAGTTCCATGGTTATCTTATCGTATATCATCATGATTGTCTATACTTCCAGTCTTTTATTATATAATTATATTCTTGTGCTAATTGCTAGTTTTAGTTCTTAAGTGAAGCCTCTTTTGTGGTACTTGTTATTTCTGGGATCTGACCCAGCTGGTTTTGTATGGCCAGATATTGGAGCAGCTCCAGAGGATCTACCAACCTTCCAGACAGATGGTAACCACTAGACGAAATCCTGGCAATGAGTGGGTTTATTTTGGCTCTCCTACTCTATTGTAAAAATATTCTTTTGAGGCATTTAGCCGACGAGTACGTGTTAGCTCGATTGCATTTTACTTACTGTCTGCCTATGGGCTGTAGCATGATTGGCAAATCCTAGGGTTGATCATGTATGACTGAAACTCTTGCTAGTCTTCGCATTTTATAAATGACTTCATGATCATCCAAATATGTAATGTATAGGATGCCTTACTATTGTATATTTGGTGCTCTAACATCTTGTAACTGTTATTACTTGCTTGAGATTGAGACAATAGGCTGGTTCATGACCATAAGAGACTGATGGCTTGTAGTTAAACCCTCATATATCTAAACAGCCGTGACCGTATAGCGAGGTGATTGTACTTTAATATACGTAGCTGGCTATGTTCGCCCCCGCTCTCCAGTATTCGGGTTCTGGGGCGTTACATTTATGACTCATGGGAGTTATATATTTTTGACAGATATCAAATCGACTTTGAGGAAGATTTTAATTTTTAAATTTTGTAGTATGATCTATGATTTATAAATTGAGTTATATTTTGAGTTAAAGTTTGATTATGGAAAAAAAAAAAGGGAAAATCTTAAGGTTTAAATTGAGTCGTACGATTTTCGATTAATAAGATTTCTAATTTTGAGTTTTAAGTTTGAGGTGATGATAGTAAAATTTTGGTTTAAAATATTTTAGAAGATATGAAATCGAGTTTGAGAAAAAAATTTAAATTTTAAATTGTGTCCTATGATTGATGATTTATAAATCTATTTGGATTTTGAGTTTAAAAGTTGTGATTATGGATATCAAAAATTTTGGTAAAAAAAATTTATGGTTCATGAAATCTTGAGTTTAAAGGTTGGATTGATAATATAATTATGAAAATTTAGTAGTGATATGATAAGGGTTACTTCGAGATTGATTTAAGGAAATTAAGTTTTTAAGTCGTGATTAAGTTGGACGGCTTAGAAAGGATACAAATTATGGTAGATTATTTTTGAGAAAGATATTGAGAAAACTTTTGAGGGATTCGAACTAATAGATTTAGATATTGTAATGAGAGGCAACCAATATAACGCTCGTAGTTCGTATTACGTATTTTAGTATACGTGTACGGAATCCCGACCCGTAATTAGACTTGTCTTGCTTAGTTTAATCCTGGCTTAATCTTGCCTTTATTTATTTTGGGTTCATCCTGGATTGACTTGTCTTGACTGGCTAGTCTTAGGTTTGCATTGGCATAGGTTAGTTAGCATTTCCTGGTTCATGTGATTTATCCTGGCTTTGGCCTGCATTGGGTTCGGTTGGGTTCGGCTTGGTTAGGCTTGGTTTGGGTTGATATGCAAACCCCTACCTACCACCCTCCATCATTTATTAACCCCCAACAACCCTTCTCTCTCTTCATTCATTACATATTTACTTCTCTTCTTCTTCCTCGTCTCCTTCTCCACCGAGCACCCAGTAGGCAAGTACAACTTGCTTCATGGAGGAACTCAAATTTTGTTGTTCCATTGTCTTCCTCACGAGATTTCTAAGACACTTTAGTACTTAGTATTTTTAGTTTTCATGGTTCATTTCATGTAGATCTAGGCTTATTGCATTTTTGGATTTCTTGGTTTTGATCTACTAAATTGGCCTATTTTCAAAAACTGAGAGTTCCATGTAGAGGGCATTCTGATTTTACATAAGATTGGTTTTGTAATGATTGGATCTCATCGTGTCCTGACCGAGATGAGACCTTCTTGAGCTTTTGCGCCTACTTGTATCGGCCTTGGGGAGAAGATGAAGTTTTACGCCCACGTTTTACGTGCCAGCGTATCATTTACTCTCTTTACGCACACGTTTTACGTGCCCGCGTATTATTGACCTTTACGCACACGTTCTCACGTGACCGCGTAATCCATTCTACGCCGAGTTCAAGTGAACACTACGCAGAGGCCTTCAAGCTCGCGTAAACTTGTGCTCGCGTATTCTCCTGCCGCATCGAGTCACGCTAGCGTAGAGTGCCCCGTGCATAGAGCCTCGTTCGCATAGACTCTCCCTCGCTCGTGTAGAGCCTTACGTGCGTAGAGTTTCACTTGGGTGCTCGTGCGCGTAAAGTTCCGCTTTCATAGGGTGCTTGCTAGCATAGAGCTCCGCTCGCGTAGAGCGCATGCTAGCGTAAAATCCTCTCGCATGCACTCTTGCTCGCGTAGAGCTGCCTATCCTTATGTCTTGCCCGCGTAGAGCTGTTTTACGTGCGGGGTCTCTTGGGCCTAGCATAGTATTGCCCGCGTAGAATCTTGAGCCCCCCTTCCCTTAGCGTAATCTATTGCTTTCATATTCTTACGTCTTTTGTTATGAACTTGATGATCACGAATTAATTGACATGATTGGAATAATAGTTGTACATGACATGGTGTGACAAATAATTGACCTGACATGACATGACAAGGCCTGGCAAGTAACATGACATGATAGTGGCCCGTCGTGGCACACTCTTGATAAGTAAACCTGACATGATATACCTCGATAAGCTGTTACGACAACTAGTATGGCATGACAAGAATGAATGACCTGGACACCGTGAACGATTGTGTTTGTACAAATGAACCAGTATTGTCTTGCATCATGTCTAGAATAAGGACCCCTGAGTACCACGGTCGGGAGTACCTACTGAAATTGACTAAGGCTAATAACTAGAATAATCCAGTAGTCATGAAGAGATTTCCCAGCTACAGGCAATCCCGTTATCTGGGCACGCTAGTAGATTTGTAGCCTGTCGACGAGTAGGACACATTTTCAGCACACTGTCATGTGTTGTACCCTTCATGAACAAGATATTCGACCTGGATAACCTGGATGGTCTGCAGGGCTTGTGGCTGTCGGAGTAATCTCATTGCATCTTGCTAGTAACTAGGCCTATGATAACCCTAGTTAGTTAAAGTATCAAGCCGTACTCATTGCTTGGCCGTGATTGATTGGATGGAGTTTAACCCAGTCTAGTCTTGTCCTGATCATGTACAAGATCGTAACATGACCTTGTTGCTTGTGCTTTACTTATTCGATAAATGGTGGAAAACCAAGTTCCGTTCAGACGAAGGATTACAATCCCGGTCCTTATTTGGTTTAAGGGTCGTAAGTTGGTTATCTGAATAGTTCCATGGTTATCTTATCATATATCATCATAATTTTCCATATCTCCAGTCCTTTATTATATGTTATTATGTTTTATGCTAATTGCTGGTTTTAGTTCTTAAGTGATGCCTCCTTTGTGGCACTTGCTCTTTCTGGAATCTGACCCAGCTGATTTTGCATGACCAGATACCGGAGTAGCTCCAGAGGATCTCCCTACCTTCCAGCTAGATGGTGACCACCAGGCATAACCAAGGCAACGAGTGGGTTTCCCTTTTGTTCTCCCACTTTATTATAAAAATATTCTTTTGAGGCGTTTAGCCGACGAGCACGTGTTAGCTCGTATTGCATTTTACTTACTGTCTGCCTACGGGCTGTAACGTGATTGACGAATCCTAGGGTTAATCATGTATGACTGAAACTCTTGCTAGTCTTCATATTTGTACGACTAGCTTCATGATCATCCAAATATATAATGTATGGGACGCCTTACTATTGTATATTTGATGCTCTAACATCTTATAACTGCTTTTACTTGCTTGAGATTGAAACAATAGACTTGTTCATGACCATAAGAGACTGATGGCTTGTAGTTAAACTCTCATGTATCTAGACAACCGTGACCGTATAGCGAGGTAGATTCCATTTCAATATACGTAGCTGGCTATGTATGCCCCCGCTCTCCAGTATTCTGGTTCTGGGGTATTACAACCAAGATGGATAATAATTGCCATATTACTAATGACCATGATAGTTGTACACAAGTGTAGTTAGTCATCGACCAAACCATGTGACTATAACTTCATATCGACTTACTCGACCTTCCCTCAGGACTAGATCTTGTATCGTGACTTCTCATCGTTTTAAACTTGAATAAATGATTAGATCGTTCCTTGGTGTCCCTAACTTATTTTCTCTTAATCTACGAGATTTTCTTAATTATCTTTATTTTGTGCTTTAACCTTTTTATTTTTGTGCATTAATTAGTATACCATGAAAACCCACTTTATATTTTGATCATTTGGTGTTCCCTATCGTGACTTTGATATTTGAAGCACAACACTAGACATTTTTTTCCAACAAACTTTACATACAAGACATAGACGACTCCACATTCATGTAGGTATATCATGTCCCACTAAAACACGTCCCCTTGTGCTCTATTTTCATGATATGACTTTCAGGTCAAGAAGACTAAACTATAACCTTTACCATAATACCGTTATACTTTTCAACTTCGTATAGGGACTCAACCTCGACTCAAATATTTCGACCCAATAAATGATTGATCTACTTAATTTCTTACACGCTTACTTTGTGTTTTATCTTGACTGCTTAACCCTCGTCCTTTTATTTTTATGCCTTATCTTGATTTACTTAGACCCATAACACCCTTTTACCCTCCATGCAATATTAGCAACCCTTACCTTTCTTCCTTCCAATTAAAGTGTTTTACTCATATTTCACTATGATTCCTCTATCGTTTATGCAACTATGTTCATTTTCCTTGTTCTAAGATAAATTTGATCATGACATCCTTTGGTTAGAAAGAAAGTAGTAGTATAGTTGAATAAGATGATTGAATATGCATAAGTGAAATCTTGAGATAAACCTTATTAGGCGGAGTATAATTCATGATTAAATGAGAATAGATTTCTTGATTGACAAATTGGTCATTCGTGGTAATCTATTGTTAAGAAACTTTGAAATGATAGATGGGGTGTTTGAAGTTATTAGATTTCAAGAAGGGTATAAATTTTTAAACTCTTGATGATTTATGAATTTAAAGATATGATGATGGTAAATTTAAAGGTCGTAACAAGGTAAGATAAATTTTACTCTCGACTAAATTGGGTGAGGAAATTTTTATGTAAATTATTGAAGGTAATTATGTGAAAGGGAACTATCTCGAGAGAAAATATGTAGGAAGCGGAGTATTAGAGAATTATTGAATGGAAAGTTTTGACTTATTAAAGATTTTTACGATTATGGATATAATTTCATATTAAAGTAACCTTGATTATATCTTCGCCTAATTGATTTACTGCAACTTAAATTGTCAAAAAGATTAAAGCTTGAGGAAATATGCATATTTATGTTGAAAAAAAGAAGGATAGCGATTCATTGAATATCTATTGTTGAGGAGAGTACGAACAACGAAATCTATTTGGAGAAAAAAAATTTGGACTAATTAAATGACTATCGCAGATTTGATATATAAATATAGATGAAACTCAAAAATTTGGTGAGTAAATTTTGAAGGTTAATGATCAAAAAAAAGGAAAATACGTTTCAAGGATTAAAGGATTTATGGAATATAAATCTCGATAAAATAAGATGGAAGATTGAATATAGAAAGTCCTTGATGATTGCACCGAGAGTTACGACAATATAAAAAACAAGTTAGATTTTGAATATATCGTAAGATCGAGGTGGGAGAGATTCTTGCCTATTTTAAGTACATATTTTGTTGATCGAATTTGATAGTTGTCATGAGATATCTTCCAAATCATACCCATGAATTCATTTTCCTAGCTATCGTAATATTCGATTATTCAAAAATTGATTTTATTATATGCCATTTAACTTGATCAAATTTCTATTGCGTCAACCTTACCTACCCTATCTATTCCAAAATTTCGAGGACGAAATTCTTTTAAGTTGGGCAGGATGTAAATCTCCTAAATTTCTACTACAATTTTTTTAAATAAAATTTGTATTTAATGGTATTTAAATTGTACTTCGTATTTGTACGGCACGTGCAAGTTCGAGTTCTCGTAATTGTACCTCGCATGCAAATTTGCATTTCGTATTTGCTCGTCGAGTGCGAATATGTGCGAGGTACATATTTTCAGAAAATATTTTTATAGATTTTATTTTACGAGAACTATAATTTCAAAATAATATGCGATAAATATTTTTGCCTAAAGTACCGCATCGAGATTTTTCCAAAATAGTATATAGTAGTAAATTTAGAAAAACATGTTTTACATAAATATTATTTTACATACAAGGTATATGGATTTAAATTCACGTATATAGTTGTATTTTCAAAATTAATTAATTCGATTATTTATTGCTTGAAAAAAAAATTTTATTTATCTATTTAATTAGTTATGATAATTTAATTGGGAAAAGGTTTGATTTTTTGAATAGATTTAAATTCAAAACGGGATTATCTATAATATTTTAGATTTTATTAAATCAAGTTTAAATCAATTTAACCAAAATAATGAATTATCTATAGGAATTTAAGCAAACCCATGACCTTATCCAATCGGAGCCACCACCTCCTATATAAGGAGAGGCACAATGCTCTTTTTCTTCATAACACCACAAACAAGCAACCGCAGCCAATATTGTGTATCGTGTCGGTGATCACAAAATCTTATTCCAGTTCCTTTACAGTCATCCATCTCGTGTCGGGACACACTCCCGACACAACACATCCAGCCACCCTCGCCATCAACCCAGAGCCCCGACATCGAACCCTGCCTCTCCGCATCCGCCATCACCCCAAACCAAGTCCCAAGTCTCGGCACTCACCGCCGACAGTTTCAATCATCATCACCTCCATCTGCTACGGCTCCTTATCTTCCATCCTACATACATGCCTCCTCTCCACTATCCGGGTTAATCGAGCGATCTCATCATATGCGTCAGCCATGCTCGTATATGCATACTGAGCCGGGACGCCATCTCGTATATGCATACTAAGCCGCCACCAACAGCAGCACTTGTCGCGAGTCACTTGACGACTCCAAAGGAGCACTCCGTGCCATCCGCGAGATCTCCGAGACCCCGTCTCCTTCATTTAATAGCACCATCTTAGCATTGTGATCCCTTGCTCAACCAGACCGATTGCGTGACTGTTCTGTTGAGTCCGTGCGGACGTCTATCGTGCCTGGACTCACCAGGCTACCGCATACAACTCAATATGGATGCCAGAATCATCGGAGAGTGGCAGAGACGTACAAGTCACCATGTGAGCACCGGTCGTCGACCTTTTCTGTACCACTGACTCCTGCTACCACACCGAGTAGCCATGACCGGTTAGCCAGTCCTCCTTGTTTGGACGAGAAGGCCACCACTTGTAAGCCAGCCAAATGGATTGTCGACTGTTGTTTCGTTGCCTAGCCATGTAACCATCTTCTTGTCAAGCGTAGCCGATTGAGAGTTGGCGTGAAGGAATCCCAGCTTCCTAGCTTTAGAAGGAAGAATGAAGACAAGAAAAAGATGAAGCAAAGGAATATGATGACTCCTCCTTGGTACTGTGCGGTTAAAGCAATTTTGGGTAAGTTTTGCACTATAAACCCCCAAACAAATGATTATTTGTAAATGCATCTTTCAAAAATAACTATATTATATGTACACATATAATCTATTTTAAGGTTTAAATGATTTCCAAATATTACATATTTTTGGTTAAACATATATAAAATTTTAACGGTAGGTTGGAAACCTATATTACTTATTAGCATGCAAAGCACTTTGCATATATAGTTTTATATATTCTTCTTGGATATATATATGGTTACTAGATAAATCTTTAATATTTATTACTTGAATTATATGGTGTATTTTATATGCTACTTATTTTTATATTGAGAATTTGTTATCTATATAAATACATAACCTATATAGATTATATAATATTATTAACTAAGTTATTTTCTTGATGTATATACTTTTCAAAATAAAAGGTGTAGAATTAATTTAAGTACATAACTATATACTCAATATCATTAATGATATTTGTTCCTAAAAATTATATTGTGACAAAGTTTTGGGGTTGGACCTTAGGCCCTACACTTATTTTCAACTTGGCCTTGAAGTTCTAAATATATATATAGGGTAATAAAGTATAGTTTTGAAGATTATAAATATTTTTCCAAAATAATTATGTATATGTTGAATTTCAAATTTCCTTGTGATCGTCGTCCTTGATCATGACTAATCATTTTTCCTTTTTCCTCTCAAATTGGGACATCCCCATGACGACCCTAGCTAATTGGAGTACTTTGGACATCGTTAGATCGTCACACACCCTCAGGCAAGATACCTTGCTATATTTACTGCTTACATTTAGTTGTATTTTATTATTCAGTTATTGTATCTATATTTCCAGTTTATTATTTTCTCTTTTTACATATGGGCCTAGAGTTAAGGGACTACCGTCAATATAGTACATTTTATTAACTTTGTCACGATTGTACACGAGTTGTGTGTGAGTTGTGAGTAACATATAGAGGTCACTTGCGTGTTAGCTGATCCCCCGTGCGCATGCGTTGGAGATAACTGTCAATAGATGTATGTTAGAAGACTTGATAGTTATTAGGTATACAATAGTGTTGTGGAAGCGACATGTGTTAGTGTGTCGCGGTTACGACACATGTATAGTATCATTGGGGGGAGAGGGTAGCTATAGCGTAGGGGCTACATTTACTTTCACACATATTTTGGGCCGATAGCGACTCGGATGAGCGCTATTTACTGCCCCGGGGCCGATAGCGACTCAGATGAGCACTACTTACTGCCCATGGCCGATAGTGACTCGGATGAGCGCTATTTACTGCCACTCTTTATTTACTCATCTGATCCTACAGCCCCTGCGTAGAACGTTGTCCTCAAAGTGCATATCACTTAGACGGTTAGGGACCCATTTGTGTTATAGTTTTATAGTGTTTATATTGCAGTTATAATGGCATGTTCTTCCTGTATCTTGTTACGTCCCTCTGAGGACCTGGTGATTTCTTCAGGTATGTTTCGTGATTTTCGCAGGTGCACTAGCCAAGGCCATAGTTTACAATCTACTTTTGCGATGCTAGCTCTTGGATCGTCTTTCGCTTCGCTCTTCCATCGTTGCTATGTATTTCTCTTTCTTTAGTTGATAGTGGATTTGTCTCTGCCCAACGTTTTTGTATAAATGACATTTATAAGTTGATTCTATGATATATTTATTTGTGGATGAGATTAGTTTTATGGCTTTCTACATTTCACAACTTATGTATACATATAAGGGTTCCATATACTTCGTATGTATGCAGCTAGCATGGCTACGTACTTAGTCCTAAGTATTTTGGGACTAGGGCGTTACATATTTTGTGGTGGCCCATGGAGGTCCAGATAAATTGTTTAGTCACTTTACCGTACCAAGCAATCCTGCATATAAGATTAGAGTCTAGAATCTCATCCACTTACTTGATCCCCTTCTTTGACTCCCAAATTTTGAACTCTCGATCGACTCCCTTGATTTGCATCTTGTTTGAACTCTTTCTACCGTAACCCTTACTTTCCGTACTTAATGAAGGTTAGGAAGATGACTACACTAGATCTGCTCATAGGTCAAACATATGGCTAGAAGGATTACATTGACAGTTAGTATGCATTAGAGTCATATTTGAGCTATAAAGGCATTTTATTTTGAAGATTAGTTAATTCCAGGTTGGGTAGTAGCAATATTACAAACTTCGAAGGATGACAAATTTTTATTTTGAGGCTACAAGTGGCAAGAGATTCATGAGAACATCTAAATGATTGAGAAAACAAAATTGACTCCTAACTTTAGAAATTTTAGGATATTTATGACTCATGGGAGTTATATATTTTTGACAGATATGAAATCGACTTTGAGAAAGATTTCAATTTTTAAATTTTGTAGTATGATCTATGATTTATAAATTGAGTTATATTTTGAGTTAAAGTTTGATTATGGAAAAAAAAAGGGAAAATCTTAAGGTTTAAATTGAGTCGTACGATTTCCGATTAATAAGATTTCTAATTTTGAGTTTTAAGTTTGAGCTGATGATGGTAAAATTTTGGTTTAAAATATTTTGGAAGATATGAAATCGAGTTTGAGGAAAAATTTAAATTTTAAATTGTATCCTATGATTGATGATTTATAAATCTATTTGGATTTTGAGTTTAAAAGTTGTGATTATGGATATCAAAAATTTTGGTAAAAAAAAATTTATGGTTCATGAAATCTTGAGTTTAAAGGTTGGATTGATAATATAATTATGAAAAGTTAGTAGTGATATGATAAGGGTTACTTCGAGATTGATTTAAGGAAATTAAGTTTTTAAGTCGTGATTAAGTTGGACGGCTTAGAAAGGATACAAATTATGGTAGATTATTTTTGAGAAAGATATTGAGAAAACTTTTGAGGGATTCGAACTAATAGATTTAGATATTATATTGAGAGGCAACCAAGATGGATAGTAATTGCCATATTACTAATGACCATGATAGTTGTACACAAGTGTAGTTAGTCATCGACCAAACCACATGACTATAACTTCATATCGACTTACTCGACCTTCCCTCAAGACTAGATCTTGTATCGTGATTTCTTATCGTTTTAAACTTGAATAAATGATTAGATCGTTCCTTGGTGTCCCTAACTTATTTTCCCTTAATCTACGAGATTTCCTTAATTATCTTTATTTTGTGCTTTAACCTTTTTATTTTTGTGCATTAATTAGTACACCATGAAAACCCACTTTATATTTTGATCATTTGGTGTCCCCTATCGTGACTTTGATATTTGAAGCACAATACTAGACATTTCTTTCCAACAAACTTCACATACAAGACATAGACGACTCCACCTTCATGTAGGTATATCATGTCCCACTAAAACACGTCCCCTTGTGCTCTATTTTCATGATATGACTTTCAGGTCAAGAAGACTAAACTATAACCTTTACCATAATACCGTTATACTTTTTAACTTCGTATAGGGATTCAACCTCGACTCAAATCTTTCGACCCAATAAATGATTGATCTACTTAATTTCTTACACGCTTACTTTGTGTTTTATCTTGACTGCTTAACCCTCGTCCTTTTATTTTCATGCCTTATCTTGATTTACTTAGACCCATAACACCCTTTTACCCTCCATGCAATATTAGCAACCCTTACCTTTCTCCCTTCCAATGAAATTATTTTACTCATATTTCACTATGATTCCTCTATGGTTTATGCAACTATGTTCATTTTTCTTGTTCTAAGATAAATTTGATCATGACATCCTATGGTTAGAAAGAAAGTAGTAGTATAGTTGAATAAGATGATTGAATATGCATAAGTAAAATCTTGAGATAAACCTTATTAGGCGGAGTATAATTCATGATTAAATGAGAATAGATTTCTTGATTGACAAATTGGTCATTCGTGGTAATCTATTGTTAAGAAACTTTTGAAATGATAGATGGGGTGTTTGAAGTTATTAGATTTCAAGAAGGGTATAAATTTTTAAACTCTTGATGATTTAGGAATTTAAAGATATGATGATGGTAAATTTAAAGGTCGTAACAAGGTAAGATAAATTTTACTCTCGACTAAATTGGGTGAGGAAATTTTTATGTAAATTATTGAAGGTAATTATGTGAAAGGGAACTATCTCGAGAGAAAATATGTAGGAAGCAGAGTATTAGAGAATTATTGAATGGAAAGTTTTGACTTATCAAAAAATTTTACGATTACGGATATAATTTCATATTAAAGTAATCTTGATTATATCTTCGCCTAAATGATTTACTGCAACTTAAATTGTCAAAAAGATTAAAGCTTGAGGAAATATGCATATTTATGTTGAAAAAAAGAAGGATAGAGATTCATTGAATATCTATTGTTGAGGAGAGTACGAACAACGAAATCTATTTGGAGAAAAAAATTTGGACTAATTAAATGACTATCGCAGATTTGATATATAAATATAGATGAAACTCAAAAATTTGGTGAGTAAATTTTGAAGGTTAATGATCAAAAAAAAGGAAAATACGTTTCAAGGATTAAAGGATTTATGGAATATAAATCTCGATAAAATAAGATGGAAGATTGAATATAGAAAGGCCTTGATGATTGCGCCGAGAGTTACGACGATATCAAAAACAAGTTAGATTTTGAATATATCGTAAGATCGAGGTGGGAGAGATTCTTGCCTATTTTAAGTACATATTTTGTTGATCGAATTTGATAGTTGTCATGAGATATCTTCCAAATCATACCCATGAATTTATTTTCCTAGCTATCGTAATATTCGATTATTCAAAAATTGATTTCATTGTATGCCTTTTAACTTGATCAAATTTCTATTGCGTCAACCCTACCTACCCTATCTATTCCTAAATTTTGAGGATAAAATTCTTTTAAGTTGGGTAGGATGTAAACCCCCTAAATTTCTACTATAATTTTTTAAATAAAATTTGTATTTAATGGTATTTAAATTGTACTTCGTATTTGTACGGCACGTGCAAGTTCGAGTTCTCGTCATTGTACGTCGCGTGCAAATTTGCATTTAGTATTTGCTCGTCGAGTGCGAATATGTGCGAGGTACATATTTTCAGAAAACATTTTTATAGATTTTATTTTACGAGAACTATAATTTCAAAATAATATACGATAAATATTTTTGCCTAAAGTACTGCATCGAGATTTTTCCAAAATAGTATATAGTAGTAAATTTAGAAAAACATGTTTTACATAAATATTATTTTACATACAAGGTATATGGATTTAAATTCACGTATATAGTTGTATTTTCAAAATTAATTAATCCAATTATTTATTACTTGAAAAAAATTTATATTTATCTATTTAATTAGTTATGATAATTTAATTGGGAAAAGGTTTGATTTTTTTTTGAATAGATTTAAATTCAAAACGGGATTATCTATAATATTTTAGATTTTATTAAATCAAGTTTAAATCAATTTAACCAAAATAATGAATTATCTATAGGAATTTAAGCAAACCCATGACCTTATCCAATCGGAGCCACCACCTCCTATATAAGGAGAGGCACAATGCTCTTTTTCTTCGTAACACTACAAACAAGCAATCGCAGCCAATATTGTGTATCGTGTCGGTGTTCACAGAATCTTATTCCAGTTCCTTTACAGTCATCCATCTCGTGTCGGGACACACCCCTGACACAACACATCCAGCCACCCTCGCCATCAACCCAGAGCCACGACATCGAACCCTGCCTCTCCGTATCCGCCATCACCCCAAACCAAGTCCCAAGTCCCGGCACTCCCCGCCGACAGTTTCAATCATCACCTCCATCTGCTACGGCTCCTTATCTTCCATCCTACATACATGCCTCCTCTCCACTATCCGGGTTAATCGAGCGATCTCATCGTATGCGTCAGCCATGCTCGTATATGCATACTGAGCCGGGAAGCCATCTCGTATATGCATACTAAGCCGCCACCAACAGCAGCACTTGTCGCGAGTCACTTGACAACTCCAAAGGAGCACTCCGTGCCATCCGCGAGATCTCCGAGACCCCGTCTCCTTCATTTAATAGCACCATCTTAGCATTTGATCCCTTGCTCAACCAGACCGATTGCGTGACTGTTCTGTTGAGTCCGTGCGGACGTCTATCGTGCCTGGACTCACCAGGCTACCGCATACAACTCAATATGGATGCCAGAATCATCGGAGAGTGGCAGAGACGTACAAGTCACCATGTGAGCACCGGTCGTCGACCTTTTCTGTAGCAATGACTCCTGCTACCACACCGAGTAGCCATGACCGGTTAGCCAGTCCTCCTTGTTTGGACGAGAAGGCCACCACTAGCAAGCCAGTCGATTGGAGTGTCGACTGTTGTTTCGTTGCCCAGCCACGTAACCATCTTCTTGTCAAGCGTAGCCGATTGCGAGTTGGCGTGAAGGAATCCCAGCTTCCTAGCTTCAGAAGGAAGAATGAAGACAAGAAAAAGATGAAGCAAAGGAATATGATGACTCCTCCTTGGTACTGTGCGGTTAGAGCAATTTTGGGTAGGTTTTGCACTATAAACCCCCAAACAAATGATTATTTGTAAATGCATCTTTCAAAAATAACTATATTATATGTACACATATAATCTATTTTAAGGTCTAAATGATTTCCAAATATTACATATTTTTGGTTAAACATATATAAGATTTTAACGGTAGGTTGGAAACCTATATTACTTATTAGCATGCTAAGTACTTTGCATATATAGTTTTATATATTCTTCTTATATATATATATATATATATATATATATATATATATATATATATATATATATATATATATGGTTACTAGATAAATCTTTAATATTTATTACTTGAATTATATGGTGTATTTTATATGCTACTTATTTTTATATTGAGAATTTGTTATTTATATAAATACATAACCTATATAGATTATATAATATTATTAACTAAGTTATTTTCTTGATGTATATAATTTTCAAAATAAAAGGTGTAGAATTAATTTAAGTACGTAACTATATACTCAATATCATTAATGATATTTGTTCCTAAAAATTATATTGTGACAAAGTTTTGGGGTTGGACCTTAGACCCTACACTTATTTTCAACTTGGCCTTGAAGTTCTATATATATATATATATATATATATATATATATATATATATATATATATATATATATATATATATATATATATGGGTAATAAAGTATAGTTTTAAAGATTATAAATATTTTTCCAAAATAATTATGTATATGTTGAATTTCAAATTTTCTTGTGATCGTCGTCCTTGATCATGACTAATCATTTTTCCTTTTTCCTCTCGAATTGGGACATCCCCATGATGACCCTAGCTAATTGGAGTACTTTGGACATCGTCAGATCGTCACACACCCTCAGGCAAGATACCTTGCCATATTTACTGCTTACATTTAGTTGCATTTTATTATTCAGTTATTGTATCTATATTTCCAGTTTATTATTTTTCCTTTTTACATGTGGGCCTAGAGTTAAGGGACTACCGTTAATATAGTACATTTTATTAACTTTGTCACGATTGTACACGAGTTGTGTGTGAGTTGTGAGTAACATATAGAGGTCACTTGCGTGTTGGCTGATCCTCCGTGCGCATGCATTGGAGATAACGGTCAATAGATGTATGTTAGAAGACTTGACGGTTATTAGGTATAAAACAGTGTTGTGGAAGCGACATGTGTTGGTGTATCGTGGTTACGACGCATGTATAGTATCATTGGGGGGAGAGGACAGCTATTAGCGTAGGGGCTACATTTACTTTTACATACATTTTGGGTCGATAGCGACTCGGATAAGCGTTACTTACTGCCCCGGGGCCGATAGCGACTCAGATGAGCGCTACTTACTGCCCATGGTCGATAGTGACTCGGATGAGCGCTACTTACTGCCACTCTTTATTTACTCTGTTGATCCTACAGCCCCTGCGTAGAACGTTGTCCTCAAAGTGTATATCACTTAGACGGTTAGGGACCTATTTGTGTTGTAGTTTTATAGTGTTTACATTGTAGTTATAATGGCATGTTCTTCCTGTATCTTGTTACGTCCCTCTGAGAACCTGGTGATTTCTCCAGGTACGTTTCATGATTTTCACAGGTGCACTAGCCAAGGCCATAGTTTACAATCTACCTTCGCGATGCTAGCTCTTGGATCGTCTTTCGCTTCGCTCTTCCATCGTTGCTATGTATTTCTCTTTCTTTAGTTAGTAGTGGATTTGTCTCCGCCCAACGTTTTTGTACAAATGACATTTATAAGTTGATTCTATGATATATTTATTTATGGATGAGATTAGTTTTATGGCTTTCTACATTTCACAGCTTATGTATACATACGAGGGTTCCATATACTTCGTATGTATGCAGCTGGCATGGCTACGTACTCAGTCCTAAGTATTTTGGGACTGGGGTATTATATATACGGAACGTAATGTATGGACATCGTCTTCTTCCAGTTGTATGTCCCAAGGCAGGATCTTTTGTATTGAGAGATGGGAGAGAGTTGAGTGATTATATTCAGAGAGAAAGAGTGTATGTGTGAGCTTGAGTGATTGTAATCTTGGTCTCGTGCCCTTTGTATTTTTGTATTATCAATAAAGAAGAGCTTGTTTTCTATACATATTGTATTATTCAACTTCTCTGCTTGGGACTTCTGTGCGATGACCCAATCGTAAGTTGTTGTAATGGCCGTTATGGAACCCGTCTTGCGCAGGTACAACCTAGGCTCGCGCAGTATCACGCCCAAGCGAGGACGATCGATTCTACGAAACTGGATATGACACTTATGAGACATGTCGTGCCACCAGAATTGAGTTCTTAGGGGGCATCCGGGGTAGCTGGGTAGAAGAGGCCGTAACGGTTAGCGACGGGAGCCACCCTTTTCAGACAGTGTCCAACCCTCAGTCGGAGTCGGTCGACCTCTCATAGTCCCAGATGACATATCCAAAGGGCTCTTTCCTTTCCAACACCTTCGTCCATCCATCATTGGAGAGTACGCGGGTCTGCACCGGACGAGAGGGAAGAGAAGAAAGAGGGAACAGGGGGCACTGCACCAACGGTGGCGGTCAGCGGCAACCATTAGGGTCCGTGGACCCAAATCCCAGTTCGGAAGAGAGAAGAGAAGGGGGAGAACGGTGGCACGCGCAGGGAGGAAGGGTAGGTGTTGTGGCGGAGGAGGGGGGACGCAGGAGAAGGGTCGAGGGGAGGGGGTTTGCGCAGAAGCAGACGGCGTACACATACTTTTCATCCCAAGATTTTACCTTACATCTTATTGTATTTGCATACATATTACTTGTTGTATCTTATGGTATAATGATTACATGTGGTATAATTTCTAGCTCGTAATTGAACTCGAGTGCAATTGACTTACAAGTCGATCATAATGATACAAGACCTAGTCTATATTGGACTTCCAAGTGCATGTGGATATTTGATATATTGGTATCTTCGGATATAGACTTACCAGCATGATACGACACACTTGTATTCATTTACGTACATGTGTCATATCCGACTCAACGTCAATAATTGTCACTCCCGTTTCCCGTTATACATATTTTTTCATGATACGTATACGGATTTCTGACAATTGTCAGGTGGCCCGTATTTTGACTTATCTTGTTTAGCTTAGCCTTGGTTTAAATCTTGACTTAATTGGTTCAACTTGGTTCAACATGATTTGACTTGACTTGGCTTGGCTTGGTTTGTTTTGGTTTGAAATGGAGAGATTTTGTATAAAAACTAACTCCTTCTCTCTCCTCCATTATTCACATTTACTTCTTCATCTTCTCCATTTACTCCTCCCACCTACCAAGCCCTAGGCAAGTGCAACTTGCTTCATGATGGATCTCAAGTTTTATTGTTCCATTCTCTTCCTTACTTGATTCTAAGTCTCTTTAGAACTTTGCATTTTTGGGTTTGGATAGATTCTTGTAGATCTAAGTTTGTAAAGTTTTTGATTTTCCTTGGTTTTGATCTTTGAAACTTGGTTATTTTCGAGATCTAATGGTTTCATGTTGTAGAAAATTCAATTCTACCCAATTTTGACTTTTGAACCGCTTGATTTTGACTTCGTATGAGAAAGTTATGCCATTTTTGGTGTTCACGGGTTCCCACACGTTTTGGTGCTGTCGGGACGATGAACAGTGCCGCGCGCAGTGTCTTCGCTGCCGTGCACAACGTGCGCCGTAGGCGATTTTGCCCGTGCGCAACGTGCAACTTGCGTGCCCGCGCGCCCACGCAATTTTCTGTCGCACGCCGTGCTTGCGTGCAACGTGCGCCGTGGGCAATTTTGCCCGCGCACAATGCGCAACTTGCGCGCCGCGCGCCTGCACATTTTTTTGTCGTGCGTCCGAGCGCTGGGCTTACGCACAACGTGCGATGTGGGCATTTTTGCCCGCGCGCAATGCACAACTTGCATGGTCGTGCGCCCGTGCGTCGTGCTTGCACGCAACGTGCGCCGTGGATAGATTTGCTCGTGCAACTTGCGCAGGTCACTCCAAATGACTGTTTTTGCCCGTTTGGGCTATTTTCTAGCTAAAATCTTGAAAAACTCAAACATGAAGGTTGTAGATCTTTTCCTTGTCTTCAAGAATATGTTACTAGCTATTTTATGTGAGTTTCTCTCATTCATGATAATGTAAGGATAGAACACGATAGTGGCCTGTTAAGGTGCACTCTTAACAAGTATCAAGTAGCATGATAATTCTCGATAGTGACCCGTCGTGGTGCACTCTTGACAAGTAACTTGACATAATAATTCTTGATGGTGGTCCGTTGTGACGCACTCTTGACTTGATAAAGTAACCTAACATGATAATCTCGATAAGCTGTTGTGACGGCTATCTTGACTTGCTAAGTAACTCTTGTCTTGACACCGTGGGTATTTGTGCTTGTATAAGCTACATGTCTCGTCTTGCATCATGTCTAGGATATAAATTTTTGATTTCCACGGTCAGGAATTCATACTGAATCTGACTAGGATAATGACTAGAGTGATCAAGTAGTTCATGAAGAGATTTTCCAGCTACAAGCAGTCGCGCTTTAATTGGACTTGTAGCCTGCCGTCGAGTAGGGCACATTTCCAGCACACTGTCATGTGTTGCACCTCTAAGTCACCTAATCCAACTCTCTCAACTTGTGACCGGATAACCTGGATTAAGTCTGCAGGACTTATGGCTGCCGGAACATCTCATTGCATCTTGCTAGTAACTAGGCTTGTGATAACCCTAGTTAGTTAAAGTATCAAGCCGTACTCTTTGCTTGGGCGTGAATGATGGATGGAGTCCTATCTTGTCTAGTCTTGCCTAGATCCAGTACATGGCTATCTCAGGACATGTTTGTTTATTGTCACTCCCCGATCCTGGAATACGTATTTTAATACGTAAACCAAAAAATTGTATTTATCTTGTATTTATACTATATTTATTATGCTGTATTTCTTCATGCATTCCCAAAAATATTTGACCAAATATTATTTCCTAATTTATTTTCTGCATTTGGGCCTACAGTTTTGGCTCATTTGGGTAACCCATTATTGGTTCACCAATGGTTCATCATGAACCCTTTGGTTCATCATGAACCCATGGGTCCAAGATCTATATATATACTCATCTCATTCTCTCTCCTCTCATTTACTTCCTCCACCAACCAAATATTTCCTCCATCAACCAAGGCAAGTGCCAACTTGCTCAAGAGATGGATTTATATTTTGTTAATGATTTCTTATAAAATTATTTGTCAAAACATGTTCTTCTCTTCAATCTATACTAGTTTAGAACTTGGAAATTTCCATTTTGAAGCTTTGATTTTTGTAGATCTAGGTTTTAATCATTTTCGGATTTTGCATGGTTTGATCTACTTTAGTTCGATTTTATGGGTTTTTGATGCTTCCATTTGGAAGAGCATTCAGTTTCACCCAAGTTGGAACCTTGGAAATC
Source organism: Iris pallida (assembly GCA_029216955.1). Lineage (NCBI taxonomy): Eukaryota > Viridiplantae > Streptophyta > Magnoliopsida > Asparagales > Iridaceae > Iris > Iris pallida. The sequence goes on from JANAVB010015600.1 coordinate 36,175,145, forward strand.
TGGATTTGGAGTTCGGATGGCCAAGTCAGGATGCTTTTGAAGTTTGGGTTCAGCCATGGTGTTCTTGCTGTTTGGAGAAGACAGTGAACAGTATGCTCCTGTTTGAGCACGCTTCCTGCTGGAAGCGTGTCTCTCCTTGAGCCTGCGTGACTTTTCACGCAGCTCTCTCCTTGAGCCTGCGTGACTTTTCACGCAGCTCTCTCCTTGAGCCTGCGTGACTTTTTACGCAGCTCTCTCCTTGAGCTTGCGTGACTTTTCACGCAGCTCTTCCCTTGAGCCTGCGTGACTTTTCACGCAGCTCTCTCCTTGAGCCTGCGTGACTTTTCACGCAGCTCTCTCCTTGAGCTTGCGTGACTTTTCACGCAGCTCTTCCCTTGAGCCTGTGTGACTTTTCACGCAGCTCTCTCCTTGAGCCTGCGTGACTTTTCACGCAGCTCTCCTCGAGCCTGCGTGACTTTTCACGCAGCTCTCTCCTTGAGCCTACGTGACTTTTCAAGTAGCTCTCTCCTTGAGCTTGCGTGACTTTTCACGCAGCTCTCTTCTTGAGCCTGTGTGACTTTTCACGCAGCTCTCTCCTTGAGCTTGCGTGACTTTTCACGCAGCTCTCTCCTTCAGCCTGCGTGACTTTTCACGCAGCTCTTCCCTTGAGTCTGCGTGACTTTTCACGCACGCTGCCTTGAGTGAGCCTGCGTGACTTTTACCCCTTGAGCGTGTGTACTTTTGTGCGTACGCTTTTGATATTTTATTAGATATTATATGCCCATTTTATATCCTTACGCCTTTTGTCCCGAGCATGATATGAGCACTAATGTGACCCCGGAGAACAAAGTGTTCCAACCTGATACATATACCTGAATGTCCCAGTTCTTGTTCATGCTCGACAAATGACTCGTAACTCCACGTGGCGTATTTGCAATGATGCATTACACTAAGGAGGGTAGAACATGTTGACATACTGATTGACATGGATCCGCTTTGGGGTACTCGTACTAAAGTACGACTTTAGGAGGATAATCACTAGGCAACTAAACATACTAGATACATGGGGAGGGCAAAATCCTGAGATCGTGTTACACCAGCCGCCTTGAGATACTGTCTTGACGCGCCGGCTGGTCTCCACGGATACTGTGTCATCTGCAACGAGTTGATGACTGTATCCGATTAATTCCTGCTATATATTATATGTTTTAGCAAGGTGGCCTTACGAGGGACCTGTGCTCAATCATACCTGTCTACGCGAACCCCTGGGTTGGCTAGCCTTGCTGGAAAGATACGATCTGAGGATTTTCTAAATAACATGATGCGAGGATAACCCCGTCCTACTAGAAACTCGTAAACTTGATTGGCCGTGAAAACGACTTGCATGTATCCTATTTACCTTCCATGAATAACTGAGAAAAGCGGACTATCATGGTACATGATCCAACCCATGTTCTTGTTTGATTGTTGGGTTGGTTATCGTACTATGACAGGCTGTGGACCGAAGTTATGAACGGAAGACTTATTCTGATTGTGGAGTGCTACTTCTGTGAATGACTGAGGAACGTGGTCTATCATGGTACATGATCCAACCCATGTTCTTGTTTGATTGTTGGGTTGGTTATTGTGCTGCGATAGGCTATCGACCGAAGTCACGATCAGGAGATTTTATTGCTTATACCCTTTTAACTTATGTGAATGTTATAGAGTACGACACGTCCCGACTCTATGCGGCACCTTTTGTCCTTGTTTGGTTGTAAGGGTGCCATATGGGTTCGAAGATGTTGCGCTACCCTATAATAGTAGCATAAGTATTACTATTATCAATTATTCTATTAACTGGGTTTTTAATCTTAACTCTTGTGCCCCTTTGGCGGTACTTGCTATTCGGGGCAGACCCCGCTGGTTTTGTTTGGCCAGATCTCGTAGCAGAGCCGGAGGACACGATCTTCCTCCCTGACATCCATGGTGCATACTAGGAGCATGGCGGTTCGGGGACTCGAGTGGGTTTCTTCTCCACCACTCCTGCTTATACTTTTGCGGCGTTTAGCCACCGGCACCTGTTAGCCGGATTACTCGATATTTTGTGTCAGTACATAATTATAATTAAACAGACTGCAGCTGTGTATAATTTTGTACTCCTGACTCTCTGAGATAGCTAAATTATAAAGCTAGTCTCTCACGATCATTTTGATGAAGCGTCAGGGACGTCTTACTGCTTTATCTTTAATGTTCATTTATTTGCTGATGTGATTTGATTGATTGAGACATAGAACTCTGTGGGACCATAGGAGACTTGATTGTAGCATGTACCCCCTAGTCTTTTGACAGCCACGATCGCCGTATGACGTTACGTACCTCATATGGAGTAGCTGGCCTAGTCCGTCCCCGTATTTCGGTACTGGGGCGTGACAAGGTTTTAGTGGTGGCCCATGCAGGTCTGATTTTCAGACTTGTGGGGTATTGCGAATTATTAGGAGTCTCAATCAAAACTTGTTCCCCTTGAAATTCTGTTTTGAATTCTCTGTCCTTGCCTTGATCTCTAACCTGACTTGCATCCTCGAAATCTTCCTCGTCCGGACTTGATAATCTTATATTCTTCTCTATAGGGGTGCTTCATTCTCAGTAGCGGGTGAGGCCCATGAGGGAGAGCAGCAAGAGCATGGCTCGACTGGGCAGCAACAGGGGAGAGAACCTTCCCCAGGGCAGACACGAACAGAAATGGAACCAGAGGCAGTGCAGCCGCAGGTTATTGAAACTTCTGCCGCACCAGCAGCGACGGCAGTACCAGACGCCGTAGCACTCCTGGAGATCATCCAGGGGTTTCTTGTCACTAACCAACAGCAACAGACTCGGCAGCAGGAGCAGAACGTGTTGCTGAACCAAGGGATTCAGTTAGCTCTTGAGAGGAGTGTCGGGGTTGACTCGGGAGCATCAGGAAGGTTCCGTCGCTTGAACCCGAGGTATTTTGATGGCACGGAGGATGCCATCACTGCGGATGCATGGATTCAAGACATCGAAGCCATTCTTGTGGCAGCCAAGGTTCCAGATGATGAGAAGGTTGATCAGGTCAAACTGGTACTTCAGGATCTTGCCCGCGACTGGTGGGCATTAGAAAAAGTTGGTATAAGATGCCCTGTTCGTTGGACCACCTTCAGTGACAGATTCAAGGCCAAATTTTTGGCGTAGTAGCTCGATATGAGCTCCAGCAGAAGTTCATCAGTCTCAAGCAAGCAGGCAAGATCGTAGATGGGTATGCAGCAGAGTTCTGCAGATTGTGCCGTTTCGTACCAGCAATGGTGGCAACGGAGCCAGAGAAAGCTATGAGGTTCCAGCAGGGACTTCATTTGGAACTATTACAGCTTGTGGAAGGACACGACTACCAGACGTTTGACGCTGTTTTGACGGCCGCTCGGAGGCACGAGCTTACCCAGCAGAGGTTGGCATCGAGGACAGGAGGTCAGAAGAGATCTCATTCCTAGGTTGGAGGAGGAACAATGCAGCGAACATCGGCACCAGCACCCGGTGTACGTATTCATGATGTAGAAGCGCCACGGAGGACGGCCGTGTCAACTAATACAGCGCCAGTTCGGCATCAACAGCCGAGGAACCAGCAACAGCGTCAGGGAGCACCCCAGGGCTGTACATTCTGTGGGAAGGTAGGACACACGAGGGAGGTGTGCCGGTCAGCGAATGGCTTATGCTTGAGGTGTGGTAGTTCAGACCACCGTATTTCTACTTGTCCTATGATGCAGAGGCCAGGAGGGCCAGCTCAGCAGTTTCCAGCATTACCAGCTCCGGTGGCAACCCCGAGTGGAGGGCCAGTATTAGCAGTAAGGCCCCTAGACCAGCGTCTACCAACGCAGGCTCAGATGTTCCGCCAGGTACAAGAAGTCGAAGGCCCTCAGAGGCAGCAACAACATGGTCGAGGAAGGCCGCAACAAGGGGCTCCGTGGGACCAGGCTCTCACATTGACCTTGGGAGAGGCTCTAGCGTCTAGTGACGTGGTGGCAGGTAAAATTCTCGTCACCTTATTTCCCGCTGTAGCATTATTTGATTCAGGCGCTACTCATTCATTCATCTCTGTACAATATGCTATACGAATTGGATTAGAGTTTGAGGCATTGCCGGAAAGGATGGATATACTCACCGGCAATGGGCTCGTAGAAGTGAGCAGAGTGCGCTTTTCATGTCCGGTAGAGGTGTGTGGGCATTTATTGCCCGCATCATTGATTGAATTCCCTATAGGGAATTTTGATATTGTTCTTGGCATGGACTGGTTGAGAGACAGTCATGCGACAATTGATTGTAAAGGAGGTAGGGTCATATTCAGCGTTCCTGGGATGGAACAGTTCATCTTTACTCGAACCTTGAAGAATCAGGCAGGAGGCGTCATCTCAGCAGCAGTGTCAGAGCCAGGACAGATTCCGAGAGTGGTCGAAGATTTTCTCGACGTCTTCCCTGATGAGCTCCCAGGGATACCCCCAGTCAGAGAGGTAGAATTTAGTATTGAGTTGAACCCTGGAACGAGGCCTATTGCAGATAGAGTTTACAGAATGTCGCCGTCAGAACAGGATAAGTTGTATCAACATGAGGAAGAGTTGAAGTCTAAGGGATTCATCCGAGACAGTAAATTGCCCTGGGCCGCACCAGTAATTCTAGTTCCCAAGAAGGATGGGTCGACGAGGATGTGCATCGACTACCGCAAGCTGAATGCAGTAACAGTGAAGAATAAGTACCCGCTACCAAGGATTGATGACCTGTTTGACCAGTTGAGCAAGGCCAGTGTCTTTTCCAAGATCGATCTTCGGTCGGGATACTATCAAGTAAGAGTCCGGGAGCAAGACATACCGAAGACAGCATTCAGATCTAGATATGGGCATTATGAGTTTTTAGTAATGCCCTTTGGACTAACCAACGCCCCCGCAGTATTCATAGATTTAATGAACCGCATCTTTTTGCCGTATTTGGATAAATTTGTGGTGGTGTTCATAGATGACATTCTTGTCTATTCCAGCAGTGAAGAGGAGCATGAGAAACATCTTAGGACTGTCTTACAGACATTGAGGGAGCATCAACTTTATGCGAAGCTTGACAAGTGTGAGTTCTGGTTAGATCACATTTCGTTCCTGGGGCATGTAATTTCTGGGGCAGGAGTGTCAGTGGATCCGAAGAAGATTGAGGCCGTAGAGCATTGGCAGTCCCGAGAACGGTTGTAGAAGTGCGAAGTTTCTTAGGATTAGCTGGTTACTACAGAAGGTTCGTGGCGGACTTTGCCAAGATCTTTGCGCCCTTAACGCGTTTGACGCATAAGGACGTAGTGTTTGTTTGGTCAGCTAGCTGTCAGTCATCATTTGAAGAATTAAAGAAGAGATTGATCTCAGCCCCGATCTTGACGCTTCCAGTAGGAGCGGGAGGCTTTACAGTATATTGTGATGCATCTGGGAAGGGTCTTGGATGTGTATTGATGCAGCACGGAAAGGTGATAACATATGCGTCTCGGCAGCTTCGAGACCATGAGAAGAATTACCCGACTCACGATTTGGAGTTAGCAGCTGTGGTGTTTTCACTCAAGTTGTGGAGGCATTATTTATACGGAGATCGGGTAGAGATCTATACTGATCATAAGAGTTTGAAATACGTATTCACGTAGCGAGATTTGAACATGAGGCAAAGAAGATGGTTAGAACTACTGAAGGATTTTGACTTAGATCTTCAGTATCATCCAGGCAAGGCGAATATAGTTGCAGATGCACTGAGTAGGAGAGACAGTGCCTTTATCTTGACCTCGCAGAAGCATATTTTAGGAGACCTTCAGAGTATAGGAATCGAAGTAGTTTTGCCAAGGAATATAGGAAGAATGACCAGTATACAGATTCAGTCAACCTTAGTAGAGAGGATAAGGGCAGCATAAGCAGGAGATCCACAGATTCAGAAGTTGCGGTCGGAGTGTGAATCAGGCCGTAGGAAGGAGTTAGTGACTTATGAAGATGGTATGCTCAGGTTTAGAAACAGACTCTGTGTACCGAGTGGAGACCTTCGGCAAGAAGTTATGTCCGAAGCTCATAGTTCTATTTACTCCATTCATCCAGGAGGAATGAAGATGTATCAAGATATCAGGCGGTACTTTTGGTGGAATGGCATGAAAAGAGAGATAGCGAGATTTGTATCCAAGTGTCTGGTATGTCAGCAGGTGAAAGCCGAGCAGCAGAGACCAGCAGGGTTGCTACAGTCGCTTCCTATCCCAGAATGGAAATGGGAGCACATCACGATGGATTTTGTGACCGGTTTACCTAGATCCCCGGCTGGCAAGAATGCAGTCTGGGTAATAGTAGATCGACTCACGAAGGTCGCTCATTTCCTTCCCTTTCGAGTTGGACAGACTACTGAGCAGTTAGCAGAAATGTACATGAAGCAGATAGTAAGGCAGCACGGTATTCCAGTTAGTATAGTATCAGATCGGGATACGCGGTTTACTTCCCATTTTTGGCGGAACTTACACCAAAGTTTGGGAACCAAGTTAAGATTCAGTACTGCTTATCATCCACAAACCGACGGGCAATCAGAAAGAACCATTCAGACGTTAGAAGATATGCTACGGGCGTGTACCTTAGATTTTGGCAGATCTTGGGAGGATCACCTTCATCTAGTGGAGTTCTCCTATAACAACAGCTATCAGGCTAGCATTCAGATGGCCCCGTTCGAAGTATTGTACGGAAGGAAGTGCAGGTCCCCTTTGGCATGGGACGACGTCGGAGAACGAAAGCTGTTGGGGCCAGAGATGATCACGCAGACTATGGAGATAGTTAAGTTGGTTAGAGAGCGCCTTCGAGTTGCACAGGACCGACATCGTCATTGGGCAGATCAGCATCGTAGGCCTCTAGAGTTCAGAGTTGGCGACCAAGTGTTTCTGCAGATTTTGCCTACTCGGGGTATCATCAGATTTGGAACCCGAAGAAAGCTTAGTCCAAGATACGTTGGTCCTTTTAAGATTCTCGCTCGGGTAGGCGATGTGGCTTATCGACTTGCCCTTCCGCCTTCGTTAACTGGCATACATGATGTGTTTCATGTGTCCCAATTACGTGGGTATGTCCCGAATCCGAGTCATGTCCTCGATCATTCTGAGTTAGTCGTTGGTACCGACCTAACTTACGAGGAACAACCCGTATCTATTTTAGACCGGCAAGAGAAGGTACTCAAGAATCGGACGATAAGCCTTGTCCGTGTTTCTTGGAACCATCACTCTCCGGGAGAGTCAACCTGGGAGCGCGAGGACGAGATCAGATCTCGGTATCCGCATTTGTTTGACTAATAAGGTATATTTTTGTGCCTTATTGACACGATTCCGTGCTTATCTGCACCAGCTTGTTTTGCACTTTGTGATGTATGATAATAACTGCTATGATAGTTAACTTATATATGATTGTGCCTTGCTTGCCCTGATTTCACTATCCTGTCTTGGCTGGAATTTCGAGGACGGAATTTTTCTAAGAAGGGTAGAGATGTCACTCCCCGATCCTGAAATACGTATTTTAATACGTAAACCGAAAAATTGTATTTATCTTGTATTTATACTATATTTATTATGATGTATTTCTTCATGCATTCCCAAAAATATTTGACAAAATATTATTTTCTAATTTATTTTCTGCATTTGGGCCTACAGTTTTGGCTCATTTGGGTAACCCATTCTTGGTTCACCAATGGTTCATCATGAACCCTTTGGTTCATCATGAACCCATGGGTCCAAGATCTATATATATACTCATCTCATTCTCTCTCCTCTCATTTACTTCCTCCACCAACCAAATATTTTCTCCATCAACCAAGGCAAGTGCCAACTTGCTCAAGAGATGGATTTATATTTTGTTAATGATTTCTTATAAAATTATTTGTCAAAACATGTTCTTCTCTTCAATCTATACTAGTTTAGAACTTGAAAATTTCCATTTTGAAGCTTTGATTTTTGTAGATCTAGGTTTTAATCATTTTCGGATTTTGCATGGTTTGATCTACTTTAGTTGGATTTTATGGGTTTTTGATGCTTCCATGTGGAAGAGCATTCAGTTTCACCTAAGTTGGAACCTTGGAAATCTGGATTTGGAGTTCGAATGGCCAAGTCAGGATGCTTTTGAAGTTTGGGTTCAGCCATGGTGTTCTTGCTGTTTGGAGAAGACAGTGAACAGTGTGCTCCTGTTTGAGCACGCTTCCTGCTGGAAGCATGTCTCTCCTTGAGCCTGCGTGACTTTTCACGCAGCTCTCTCCTTGAGCCTGCGTGACTTTTTACGCAGCTCTCTCCTTGAGCCTGCGTGACTTTTCACGCAGCTCTCTCCTTGAGCCTGCGTGACTTTTTATGCAGCTCTCTCCTTGAGCCTGCGTGACTTTTCACGCAGCTCTTCCCTTGAGCCTGCGTGACTTTTCACGCAGCTCTCTCCTTGAGCCTGCGTGACTTTTCACGCAGCTCTCTCCTTGAGCTTGTGTGACTTTTCACGCAGCTCTTCCCTTGAGCCTGCGTGACTTTTCACGCAGCTCTCTCCTTGAGCCTGCGTGACTTTTCACGCAGCTCTCTCCTTGAGCCTGTGTGACTTTTCACGCAGCTCTCTCCTTGAGCCTGCGTGACTTTTCACGCAGCTCTCTCCTTGAGCTTGCGTGAGTTTTCACGCAGCTCTCTCCTTGAGCCTGCGTGACTTTTCACGCAGCTCTCTCCTTGAGCTTGCGTGACTTTTCACGCAGCTCTCTCCTTGAGCCTGCGTGACTTTTCACGCAGCTCTCTCTTTCAGCCTGCGTGACTTTTCACGCAGCTCTTCCCTTGAGTCTGCGTGACTTTTCACGCACGCTGCCTTGAGTGAGCCTAAGTGAGCCTGCGTGACTTTTACCCCTTGAGCGTGTGTGCTTTTGTGCGTACGCTTTTGATATTTTATTAGATATTATATGCCCATTTTATATCCTTACGCCTTTTGTCCCGAGCATGATATGAGCACTAATGTGACCCCGGAGAACAAAGTGTTCCAACCTGATACATGTACCTGAATGTCCCAGTTCTTGTTCATGCTCGACAAATGACTCGTAACTCCACGTGGCGTATTTACAATGATGTATTACACTAAGGAGGGTAGAACATGTTGACATACTGAATGACATGGATCCTCTTTGGGGTACTCGTACTAAAGTACGACTTTAGGAGGATAATCATGCAGGCCACATCATGTGAGTCCAAGATTTCACCTAGGGTTAAACTAGGCAACTAAACATACTAGATACATGGGGAGGGCAAAATCCCGAGATCGTGTTACACCAGCCGCCTTGAGATACTGTCTTGACGCGCCGGCTGGTCTCCACGGATACTGTGTCATCTGCAACGAGTTGATGACTGTATCCGATTAATTCCTGCTATATATTATATGTTTTAGCAAGGTGGCCTTACGAGGGACCTGTGCTCAATCATACCTGTCTACGCGAACCCCTGGGTTGGCTAGCCTTGCTGAAAAGATACGATCTGAGGATTTTCTAAATAACATGATGCGAGGATAACCTCGTCCCACTAGAAACTCGTAGACTTGATTGGCCGTGAAAACGACTTGCATGTATCCTATTTACCTTCCGTGAATAACTGAGAAAATCGGACTGTCATGGTACGTGATCCAACCCATGTTCTTGTATGATTGTTGGGTTGGTTATCGTACTATGACAGGCTGTGGACTGAAGTTATGAACAGAAGACTTATTCTGATTGTGGAGTGCTACTTCTGTGAATGACTGAGGAACGTGGTCTATCATGGTACATGATCCAACCCATGTTCTTGTTTGATTGTTGGGTTGGTTTTTGTGCTGCGATAGGCTATCGACCGAAGTCACGATCAGGAGATTTTATTGCTTATACCCTTTTAACTTATGTGAATGTTATAGAGTACGACACGTCCCGACTCCATGCGGCACCTTTTGTCCTTGTTTGGTTGTAAGGGTGCCATATGGGTTCGAAGATGTTGCGCTACCCTATAATAGTAGCATAAGTATTACTATTATCAATCATTCTATTAACTGGGTTTTTAATCTTAACTCTTGTGTCCCTTTGGCGGTACTTGCTATTCGGGGCTGACCCCGCTGGTTTTGTTTGGCCAGATCTCGTAGCAGAGCCGGAGGACACGATCTTCCTCCCTGACATCCATGGTGCATACTAGGAGCATGGCGGTTCGGGGACTCGAGTGGGTTTCTTCTCCACCACTCCTGCTTATACTTTTGCGGCGTTTAGCCACCGGCACCTATTAGCCGGATTACTCGATATTTTGTGTCAGTACATAATTGTAATTAAACAGACTGCAGCTGTGTATAATTTTGTACTCCTGACTCTCTGAGATAGCTAAATTATAAAGCTAGTCTCTCATGATCATTTTGATGAAGCGTCAGGGACGTCTTACTGCTTTATCTTTAATGTTCATTTATTTGCTGATGTGATTTGATTGATAGAGACATAGAACTCTGTGGGACCATAGGAGACTTGATTGTAGCATGTACCCCCTAGTCTCTTGACAGCCACGATCGCCGTATGACGTTACGTACCTCATATGGAGTAGCCGTCCCCGTATTTCGGTACTGGGGCGTGACAAGTTTATGCTTTACTTTATCGATAATTGGTTAGAGACTAAGTTTTGTTCAGGTGAAGGGTTACAATCATGGTCCTTGTTTGGTTTACGGGTTGTAACTTGGTTACCGGAATGGTCCTTTAGTTATCTTATCGTTTATCACCTTGTTTTCTCTAACTCATGTCTTTCGTTATCTGTAAGCCCCCTGAATTTCAGGGTTTATTTTTATTTTTCTGAATGAATTATTTTCGATAAATATTTTATTATTTAATTGTTCAGATTATTAATGTACCTTTCCGTGACTTCGACTTCTGGAGCGTCAGGGATACCAATCTCTGTAAACTCTCTTCACGAGTTTTGAAGTAGACAAGATTATTTTCGTTTTGATATATCATGTCCCACTTAAATTCGTTCCCTTGTGCTCTTTTTGTATCGCGCAACTTCGGGTCAACTTAGACCAATTAATCGTTGAATAATTATTTCTACTTTTATTTTTAATTATCGTTTGTACATCACCATGACTTTTAATTTAGGAGCACCAGACCAGTCGTTTTCTCAGAACCAACTTCTCATAAATGATCTACTCGAGACGCTCTTCACCCATGACCTTCGTGTCCCACTCAGACACTCCATTTTGTGCTTCATTTTCTTCGCACAACTTCCGGGTCAATTTAGGCCGATTTATTTTCTACCGTTAAACCTGATTTATTTTCCAATTTAATTTCGGGACCCGACATCGATCCAGCCTAGTCGACCCAAAGTATGGACGTGGCCCATACGAAGCCTACTACCCACATAAAACTTGTGTCCCATTTATTGGAGTTCCCACATATTATTTATTTACCCATGATTATAAATTCCTATTTTTAATTCAATTATTGTACCCGGTTCGATTTTGACCCGACCCGGCTCGACCGAACCCGAACCCAAGCCCCACGTTGTCCTCTCATGACTGTCCAAGTACCCCACATAATTTTTCTATCTTTCATATTTTTGAAAATATCTCTTCCTCCCTCTACTTTATTTAAATATCTTAAAATATCTTATATATATATATATATATATATATATATATATATATATATATATATATATATATATATATATATATATATATATATATATATATATATATATATATATATATATATATATCACTTTCTCTCTCTTCTATTATAACACCTCACACACCCCCTCCCCTCTCTCTCTCTCATCCAGCAGGAACACCCCCTTCTCCAACCGACTCATCTCTCTCCCTCTTTCTAAATATCTCTCTTTTATTCTCTCTCTCTCTCTCTCTTTCTATTCATATATATATATATATATATAAACAACCATACATACATATAAACATCTCTCTCTCAATCTCACTTTACACATGCACACACATCCCTCCCCCCCTTGGCAGCCGACAGTACAAGCCCCCCCCCTCACTCTACTTTTTCTCTCTCATAATATCTATTCAAACTCTCTCTCTCACTCTCTTTAAACACACACACCCACAAACACATCTCTCTCTCTTTCTCTCAACAAAACAAACCACACACACACCCTTCCTCATGCTCACAGCCGAACACCCCCACCCATGCCGACAGCTCCCCTTGGCCGAGCACTCCACCACCCTCTCCTCCTCCTACTCTCCACCACTCTACCATCATCATCATCAAGTTCACTGTAATGCCTGTGTTTGTATTACGTATTTTGGGATACGTATACGTATTTTATTCTGTATTGCATGATTCCTTGTTTAGCTCTCGGTTTGGGTTGGCTTGGTTCGGCCGGCCCAATGCTTGGTTCATCATGGGCCAAGGGTGGAACACCTTAGCCTATGCTTCTCCTTCATTTCCACCACAACCTCCCTCTTTATTATCCCCACCAACCTTCTCTCTCCTCCATAATTCTCATTTACTTCTCCTTCCCCTACCATTACTCTTCTCCACCAACCAAGAACACCATAGGCAAGTGCAACTTGCTTCCACAAGAGAACTCCTTTTGATGGTTTCATTAGCTTCTCCTCATGATTCTAAACCACATTAGAACTTGTCATTTTCCATTTTGAGGCTTTAATTCTTGTAGATCTAGAGTCTTGCTATTTTCGGATTTTTGGTGGTTTTGATCTATCAAACTTCCTTGTTTTCAAGTTTTGATGGTTCCATGTTGTAGAGAATTTCATTCTACCCAATTTTGACCTTTGGAAAGTTGGATTCGGACTTGTTTTGACCAAGATATAGACTATTGAAGCTTAGATTCAACTTTAGAGTTCTTGCTGTTCTTGCCATTTGGTGAAGACAGTGAACAGTGAGCTAGCTTTTTAGCTTACGCCGCTGACTTGGGTACGCTGCTCTTTAGCGAGCGTACGCTGACTTGGGTACGCTGTTCTTTAGCGAGCGTACGCTGACTTGGGTACGCTGCTCTTTAGCGAGCGTACGCTAGCCTTGGTACGCTGCTCTTTAGCGAGAGTACGCTAGCCTTGATACGCTGCCTGTTGGCAGCGTGTCTTTTGCGTACGCTAGCGTGAGCGTGCCCTAGACCCTTTCGTACGCTAGCTCAAGCGTACGCAGTCTTGAGCGTACGCTAGCTTGAGCGTACGCTGACCTGTAGCTTGAGCGTGCCCTTGTGTACGCTGACCCTTGCGTATGCTTCCCATTGGCAGTGTATGGACCCTTTGGTACGCTAGCTTGAGCGTACGCTGACCTGTAGCTTGAGCGTACGCGTGCCTTGGTACTCTAGCTTAAGCGAGCAAGGTGTACGCTGGCCTAAGCGTATGGCCTTTGGCTGACTTGGTCTCATGTCAGCGTGTCAGATTTGGTTTTATTTTCCTTAAGCTTGGCTCTTTTATAGCCCTGTATATTGATATTTTATTAGATATTTTACGCCCATTTTATATCCTTACGCCTTTTGTCCTGAACTTGATAATTGCGAATTTACTTGATATGTTTGGAATTGACAATTTAGCATGACCTGATAGTGACCCGTAGTGGTGCACTCCTGACATGAGTAACCTGACATGACCTGATAGTGGCCCGTCGTGGCGCACTCCTGACAAGTACACTTGACCTGATAACCTGACATGTTATACCTTGATAAGCTGTTGCGACGGCTACCTGACATGACATGACCGGTATAATAACCTGGATACCTTGGGCGATTGTGCTTGTATAAATAATCCAGTCTTGTCTTGCATCATGTCTAGGAGGGGACTCCTGAGTACCACGGTCAGGAGCACCTATTGAAATAAACTAAGGGCTAATAACTAGATTAATACATTAGTCATGAAAAGATTTCCCAGCTACAGGCAATCCCGTTACCTGGGCACGCCTTGGGATCTGTAGCCTGCCGTCGAGTAGGGCACATTTCCAGCACACTGTCATGTGTTGCACCCTTTGTCACGCCCCAGAACCAGAATACTGGAGAGCGAGGGCAGACATAGCCAGCTACGTATATTGAAATAGAATACATCTCAACTATACGGTCACGGCTGTCTAGATATGAGGGTTTACTACAAGCTAACAGTCTCTTAAGGTCAAGCCTATTGTCTCAATCTCAAGCAAGTAATATAATTACAAGATGTATGATCATTAAATATACAATAAAAGGCGTCCCAAATATTACATATCAGCTGATCATGAAGCTAGTCGTACAAAATGTTAGGACTAGCAAGAGTTTAAGTCATACATGATCAACCCTAGGATTTGTTAATCATGTTTACAGCCCGTAGGCAGACAGAAAGTAAAAGTGCATCGAGCTAACAGGTGCTCGTCGGCTAAACGCCTCAAAAGAATAAATTTACAATAGAGTGAGCGAAACAAAATGGAAAACCCACTCGTAGCCCGGGTTCCTTCTAGTCGCCACCATTGGGCTGGAAGCTTGGTAGATCCTCGAGAGCTGCTCCGAAATCTGGCCACACAAAACCAGCTGGGTCAACCCCAGAAAGAGCAAGTGCCACAAGGGGGCCACGAAATAAGAACAAAGCCAGCAATCAGCACAGAAAATCTAATATTAAAACTAGAATTACAAAAACATGTCAGGATGATATACGACGAGATAACCATAGAACTATTCCGATAGCCAGGTTACAACCCGTAAACCAAACAAGGACCGGAGTTGTAACCCTTCATCTGAACAGAGCTTGGTTTCCCACCATTTATCGGCAAGATAAGTAATGTAAGTAATCAAGACAGGGAGCAATCTAGTACTGGATCAAGACATGACTATACTGGTTATACCTCATTCAATCAATCACGGCCAAGCAGATACTACGGCTTACTACTTTAACTAACTAGGGTTATCACAGGCCTAATTACTAACAAGATGCAGTGAGATTGTTCCACAGCCACAAGCCCTGCAGACCATCCAGGCTACCCAGGACGAAAGATTAGAGTTGAATTCAGGTGGGTACATTGCCCAGAAGACAAATGTACCCTTAGGTGACTTAGAGGGTGCAACACTCGACGGTGCGCTGGAAATGTGCCCTACTCGACGGCAGGCTACAGATCCCAAGAGCGCCCAGGTAACAGGATTGCCTGTAGCTGTGTCAATCTCTTCATGACTACTGTGTTATTCTAGTTATTAACCTTAATCCATTTTAGTAGGTACTCCTGACCGTGGTATTCAGGAGTCCCATCCTAGACATGATGCAAGACTGGACAAGTGGATTAACAAGCAAGCAAGAAAGAACCACCCACGGTGTCAAGACAGGTCAAGTTAAGTTATCAAGTCATGTCAAGTCAGGAGTGCGTCGCCACGGGCCACTATCAAGTCATGTTGGTCATGTCAGGAGTGCACCACTACGGGTCACTGTCGTGTTATGCTAGTTCCTTGTCATACCAAGCCATGTACAATAGTCATTCCAACATATTAAGTAAAATCAAGTTCATGACAAAAGGCGTAAGGATATAAAATGGGCATGAAATATCTAATAAAATATCAAAATACGGGTCAGGGGATGCGTACGCACAAAAGCACGCACGCAGGGGGAATGCATACGCACAAAAGCACGCACGCAGGGGGAATGCATACGCATTATAACACGCACGCAGGAAGGCAGCATATGTGAAAGTCACGCACGCTCAAGGGGGGCAGCATAGGTGAAAAGTCACGCACGCTCAAGGGGCAGCGTGGGTGAAAAGTCACGCACGCTCAGGGGCAGCGTACATGAAAAGTCACGCACGCTACAGGGAGCAGTGTATGTGAAAGTCACGCACGCTACAGGGAGCAGTGTGTGAAAGTCACGCACGCTACAGGGAGCAGTGTGTGAAAGTCACGCACGCTCAAGGGAGCAGTGTGTGAAAGTCACGCACGCTACAGGGAGCAATGTGTGAAAGTCACGCACGCTCAAGGGAGCAGTGTGTGAAAGTCACGCACGCTCAAGGAGACACGCTTCCAACAGGAAGCGTACTCAAGCCTGCGTACGCAGCGCTAAAGAGCACGCGTAGCTCAGTGTGCGTAGCTAAACAGCTCTGCACACTGCTCACTGTCTTCTCCAAACAGCAAGAACACATGGCTGAAACTAAAACTTCAAAAGTTCATAACTTGGCCATCCGAACTCCAAATTCGGATTTCCAAGGCTCCAACTGGAGTGAAACTGAAAGCTCTTCCATATAGAAACATCAAAACTTATAGAAAACCAACATAAATAGCTCAAACCATGCAAAATCCGAAAATAGAAATAACTTAGATCTACATCAACAGAGACTCCAAATCATAAAAACCCAAGAACTAATGTTGATCTCCATGTCCTAAGCTAGCAAATGGACAAGGAAAAGAGGGTCCTCATGTAGTGGCAAGATGCACTTGCCTAGGGTTAGGAGAGTTGTGATGAGGAAGGAGAAGAAGAAGAAGAAAGAAATTAATGGTGTTTATGAGGAGAGAGAGTGGTAGGTGGGGATATAAAGAGGGGGAGTTGTGGCGGGGATGAGAGGTAACATAAGCTAAGGTGCTCCAATACATAAACCAAACCAAACCGATTCCAAACCAATTAAAACCGGGCCAAGCCCAAAACCCAAAATACGAGAAATACCGAAATTCTACAAGCTGAGAAAAAATAAAATACATGCCAAAATCTAGATATGAGTATAAATACGAAATACTGGAAATACAGGAAATGAGGGTGACACCCTTCAAGCTACCTAAGGGTACATTCGTTTCCTGGACGATGTACCCACCTGAATTCAACTCTAATCTTTTAACCCGAGGAACCTGGATGGTCTGCAGGGCTTGTGGCTGTGGAACAATCTCACTGCATTTTTTTTGTAATTGGGCTTGTGACAACCCTAGTTAGTTAAAGTATCAAGCCGTAATTCTTGCTTGGCCGTGAAGTGATTGAATGGAGTCTAACCTATCTAGTCTTGCCCTGATCCTGTTTCAGATTACTTCATGACCAGAATGCTTGTATATATTTTACCGATAAATGGTGGGAATTCCAAGCTCTGTTCAGACGAAGGGTTACAACCCCAGTCCTTGTTTGGTTTACGGGTTGTAACCTGGTTATCTGAATAGTTCCATGGTTATCTCGTCATATATCATCCTGGTGTATTTTCTTTATTTCCAGTTCTTACTTTATTTATATTTTGTGCTGATTGCTGGTTTTAGTTCTTAAGTGAAGCCTCCTTTGTGGCACTTGCTCTTTCTGGGGTCTGACCCAGCTGGTTTTGTGTGGCCAGATTTTGGAGCACCTCCAGAGGATCTACCGACCTTCCAGCCAAATGGTGAACACTAGAAGGAATCCTGGCAACGAGTGGGTTATTTTTGGCTCTCCCACTCTATTGTAAAAATATTCTTTTGAGGCGTTTAGCCGACGAGCACCTGTTTAGCTCGATTGCACTTTACTTTCTGTCTGCTTACGGGCTGTAACATGATTAACAAATCCTAGAGTTGATCATGTATGACTAAACTCTTGCTAGTCCTGACATTGTGTAACGACTAGCTTCATGATCAACTGAATATGTAATGTTTGGGACGCCTTACTATTGTATATTTAATGATCATACATCTTGTGACTTTTACTTACTTGCTTGTGATTGAGACACTAGGCTTGTTCATGACCTTAAGAGACTGTTGGCTTGTAGATAAACCCTCATGTATCCTAGACAGCCGTGACCGTATAGCGAGGTGGGTTGCACTTCTATATACGTAGCTGGCTATGTCTGCCTCCGCTCTCCAGTATTCTGGTTCTGGGACGTGACATGGTTTAAGTGGTGGCCCATGCAGGTCTTGTAAATCAAGATATGTGGGGGTTTACCGAATAGATGTCACAATCAGTATTCGTCCTTGATCTCTGCTCGTATCTTCTGAATCCCTGGATTCTTGTCCTGATCATATGCTTGTATCGTTGATCTGTCCTGGTCCTTCCTTATTGTTCCCTATGTCGTCTTCTTCAGCGGCATTGTTCGTGGTCCTACCGACCAGCAAGACGGAGCACCTCCCGCGGACCAGCAGCAACCTGGAGATCAAGCCCAGCATTCCGGAGTAGCCTCCAGAGTCGTGCCTTCTGATGGAGAACCACCAATCCAGCCAGTTCAGCCTGTCGAGCCTGATGATGGCACTTTGGTAGGTCTCGTCAGGACCTTGATAGCCTCTCAAGATCGTCGTGGAGATGCATTGCAACAGGCAGTGGCGGATGCTTTTACCCGGGGTGGTCATCAGGGTAACAGCGCGGCCAACAACTTCAAGCGCTTGAACCCTCCATTCTTTGACGGTAGTGAAGATGCTATCGCAGCAGATGCATGGCTTCAGGACACAGAGGTGGTTCTAGAAGCAGCCAAGACTCCAGAGAATGAGAAGGTAGCCGTGGTGCGCCTGCAGTTGTTAGATCTTGCCCGCAGCTGGTGGACAGCGCAGGCCGTTGGATTAGCAGCACCTATTACTTGGGCAGTGTTCAGGGAGAGATTCCAGACCAAGTATTTCGATGTCGTGGCTCGGTATGATCTGCAGACGAGGTTTACCAATCTGAAGCAAGGAGGCAGGACGGTCGACGGATATGCGGCCGAGTTTTCTAGACTCAGTCGATTTGCTCCCACCCTGGTGGCAACCGAGTATGATAGAGCCCAGCGGTTCCAGCAGGGACTTCACCTGGAGATCTTGTTGGCAGTTGAGCAGTTTGAGCATCAGACTTTTGATGCAGTCTTGAGAGCAACCCGGAGGCATGAGTATACCTCCCAGAGGATTGTGGATAGGACCGGAGGTCGGAAGAGATCTCACGGCCAGATGAATCAGTCTTCAGCACCGGCCCCGGCAGCCAGGGCTTTGACTATTGGAGCTCCGAGGCGAGCGGCCTCAGTAACGTCGGTTCAGCATTCCACCCCGACGCACCCTCAGCAGCAGCAGAAGCAGAAGCAATCTTTCGCAGTGGGTTGTTCTCATTGTGGGAAGCCAGGCCATGTGGTGGCAGATTGTCGTAGGGCACAGGGATTGTGTCTGGCTTGTGGAGCACCAGACCATAGGGTTGGATCCTGCCCGAATAGGGGTGGTTCATCATCGTCCAACCTTTCTAGCTCTTCGGTGAGAGGGCCAGCACCGGTCCAGCAACAGCAGCAGTATCCATTGATGAGGCCCTTGCCGCCTCAGACCCAAGTGTTCCAGCAGCAGAACCCCCAGCAGTATGTTTAAGCCTAAGCCCAGAGTCAGAGCAGACAGCGAGGATTTCAGCAGAGGGGACCAGCACCCCGAGGGCACGGTCAGGCTATGGTAATGACCGTGGAGGAAGGATTGGCACCAGGAGAGGTAGTGGCAGGTACTATTCTCGTCAACTCCTTTCCAGCTTCAGCTTTATTTGATTCTGGTGCATCGCATTCTTTTATGTCTGCACGATTTACGACACGGGTAGGATTGGAGCCCGAGTCATTATCAGTAAGGCTCAATATACTTACTGGTAATGGACTTGTGGGAGTAGATAGAGTGTTTTCCTCGTGTCGGATCGTAGTTAGCGGTAGAGAGTTTCCCGCTAGATTGATAGAATTCCCGATGGCCGATTATGATGTGGTCTTAGGGATGGATTGGTTGAGGAACCAGTATGCTAGGATAGACTGCCACCTTGGCAGGGTTGTTTTTAGCATTCCAGGCGAGCCAGAGTTTTCTTTCTCTCGAGGTGAGGTTGAGTCATCTCCTCCAGTATTGCGGGTTGCAGTAGCAGCAGTTCAGTTGCCCAGGATAGTGGATGAGTTCCCAGATGTTTTTCCAGAAGAGCTTCCAGGTATGCCTCCGGAGCGGGAGATCGAGTTCACTATAGACTTAATTCCCGGAACAGCCCCAGTGTCAGAGAGAGTCTACAGGATGGCGCCGTCAGAGTTGGAGATATTGTATAAGATGATTGAAGAACTCAGAACCAAGGGATTCATTCGTGCTAGTGGATCGCCTTGGGAAGCCCCGATGCTTCTTGTAAAAAAGAAGGATGGTACGTCCAGGTTATGTGTTGATTATCGTACCTTGAACTCAGTAACAATCAAGAACAGATACCCTCTTCCGAGGATAGATGACTTGTTTGATCAACTCAAAGGGGCATCAGTATTCTCGAAGATTGATTTGTGCTCAGGTTATCATCAGATCAGAGTCAGAGAGCAGGACATCCCGAAGACAGCTTTTAGATCGAGATATGGGCATTGGGAGTTCCTTGTTATGCCTTTTGGAGCAACCAATGCGCCGGCAGTATTCATGGACCTCATGAATCGCATCTTCATGCCTTACTTGGATCAGTTTGTGATCGTATTCCTAGACGACATCCTGTTCTACAGCAAGAGTGAGGCGGAGCATGAGCAGCATCTCCGTATAGTTCTTCAGATCCTCAGAGAGCACCAGTTATATGCCAAGTTCAGTAAATGCGAGTTCTGGCTCGATCACATTTCGTACTTGGGTCATATCATCACTCGAGGAGGAGTAGAAGTGGATCCCCAGAAGATTGTGGCTATTGAGTCATGGCCAGTGCCCAGCACAGTTGCAGAGGTTCGTAGTTTTCTTGTATTGGCCGGCTACTACCGGCGGTTTGTTTCAGATTTTGCTCGGATTTCAGCGCCATTGACCCAGTTGACCCGCAAGGATGCGCAGTTTGCTTGGACAGCAGAGTGTCAGAGTTCTTTTGAGCAGTTGAAGCGAGGCATGATAACAGCTCCTATTCTCACGCTTCCAGATGGAACTGGAGGATTCTCAGTATATTGTGATGCTTCGGGCAGAGGCCTAGGATGTGTTCTGATGCAACATGGGAAGGTGATAGCTTATGCATCACGACAACTTCGTGATCATGAGAGAAATTACCCAACCCATGACTTGGAGCTGGCAGCAGTGGTGTTTGCACTTAAGTTGTGGAGGCACTACTTGTATGGAGACAGGGTGGAGATTTTTACCGATCACAAGAGCCTGAAGTATGTTTTCACCCAGAAGGATCTTAATATGCGTCAGAGGAGGTGGCTGGAGCTTCTTGTGGATTATGATGTCAACCTGCAGTATCATCCTGGGAAGGCCAATGTTGTTGCGGATGCATTAAGCAGGAGAGCCGGAGCTTATTTTCTAACAGCGCAGCCAGAATTGTTAGCAGATCTTCAGAAGATGGGTATAGAAGTTATTCTCCCTTCTAGTGTGGCATTGATGGCGAGTATGCAAGTTCAGTCCACTATAGTTGAGAGGATCCGGATGGCACAATCGGCAGATTCTAAGCTTCAGCGACTCAGAGCCGAGTGTGAGGCAGGACGAAGACCAGAGTTATGTATTCATGAGGATGGTACACTTCGATATGGTAAGCGTCTTTGTGTACCCAGCGGAGATATCCGGCAGGAGATCATGTCAGAGGCGCACAGTTCGCAGTATTCCATCTATCCCGGCAGTACGAAGATGTACCGTGATATTCGGCAGCATTTCTGGTGGAATGGCATGAAGCGGGAGATAGCTCGGTTTGTCTCTCGGTGTTTGGTTTGCCAACAAGTTAAAGCCGAACATCAGAGACCGGCTGGACTTCTTCAGCCCTTACCGATTCCAGAATGGAAGTGGGAGCATGTGACCATAGATTTTGTGACTGGACTACCTAGGTCCCCAGCTGGTAGAGATGCTATCTGGGTTATAGTTGATCGGCTCACGAAAGTGGCTCACTTTCTTCCATTCAGAGTTGGTCAGTCGACAGCTCAGTTAGCAGAGATGTACCTCAGGCAGATTGTCAGATTGCACGGTGTGCCAGTCAGTATCACCTCGGACCGAGATTCAAGATTTACGTCGCACTTTTGGCGTAGCTTGCAAGAGAGCTTGGGAACTCATCTCCAGTTCAGTTCAGCATATCACCCGCAGACAGATGGCCAGTCGGAGCGCACGATCCAGACTCTTGAAGACATGTTGCGGTCTTGCACACTTGACTTCGGTGGTTCATGGAAAGATCACTTGCACCTGGTGGAATTCTCGTACAACAACAGTTTCCAGGCCAGTATCCAGATGGCACCGTTCGAGGCACTGTATGGTAGGAAGTGCAGATCCCCGCTAGCCTGGGATGATGTTGGAGAGAGACAGATGCTTGGTCCAGAAATGATTGCCCAGACAGTTGAGGTGGTCAGGAGAGTCCGAGATCATCTTCGAGTTGCCCAAGATCGCCAGCGCCATTGGGCCGATTCTCATCGGCGCCCTCTCGAGTTTTCGGTCGGCGATCATGTATTCCTGAGGATTTCGCCTAACCGTGGCGTCATTCGTTTCGGCGTACGGGGAAAGCTTAGTCCTAGGTATATAGGACCGTTTGACATTCTGGAGCGAGTAGGAGATGTATCCTATCGTCTTGCTCTTCTACCGTCGCTAAGCGAGGTGCATGACGTGTTCCATGTATCCCAATTACGACGGTATATCCCGGACCCGGGCCACATCCTGGATCATTCAAAATTGGTTGTTGGTGCCAACCTTTCGTATGAGGAGAGGCCCGTGTCTATATTGGACCGGAGAGAGAAGATCCTCAAGAACAAGACTATCAAGTTAGTCCGAGTTGCTTGGGGTCATCACTCTTTGGGGGAGTCAACGTGGGAGCGTAAGGATGATATCCGATCGCGATATCCCAACTTGTTTGACTCGTGAGGTATAATGTCTTTCTTATGCCTCCTGCCTTCAATTCCTTGCTTACATGATTGATTGATTGCCTAGTATAGCTTGCTTGTTATTACTGTAGCTTGTCATTGCTCCTCTAGCCTCTTGATTAAATTCCGAGGACGGAATTCTTTTAAGGTGGGTAGAGTTGTAATGCCTGTGTTCGTATTACGTATTTTTTACTCGCTCTCATATGAATCAAATTACAAGTAAAATACAAGAATATAATAGTAGATATTTCTTTAAAACACCTTCATTCATGTAAATAAATGACCAAATTTAATATTTTATACGTCATTACTTGCATTAAATGAGAATTTTTATCATTTATAATACATATCTCATATATGTGCTAAATAAAAAAATTAAAAATTTTATAAAAAAATAGATGGCGGGCCATCCCACTTGGCCCGCGAGCTAGCACACCGCGGGACGAGCTACTAGCGGGCCAACCCACCTAGGCCCGCCTGTTTGGCGGGCTCCTAAATGCTCGACCCAACCCACCTTTTGGCGGGCGGGGCGGGACGGCCCAACGGACTTAGCCCATTTTGACAGCTCTATTCACACTCCATCGGTGTGATTCGAAATTGGTCAAATCTGATTTGGGTTATATAAAAAAAAAAAAAATCAATTTTACGTGCATCCATACTTTAATTCATATTTGGAATATAACAAATTTGAGGGAATGTGTGCAACATTCTAATAAGAATTACATTGGACAACTATGAAATTTCCGCTCATCTCCCTCTCCCTCCTGCTATATTACGGCGGACTTCTTCCTCCTCCTACTCTGCTCATTCCCTCCCCCCAAATTCTAGGGTTTCGTAGAATTCCCCAAATCCTATACAAAGAATACAGCTTTTGTTCAGTTCGATCCATACTTGATCTCATTATCAAACAAAAAGTTAAACAAAAATGTTCCAAAATTCCCTTAAAAAAACCCCATTAAATCTCTCCAATCACAATATTTTCCCCCAAACTTGAAACCCTCCAATCCCCCAATCTCGTGTAGTCCTCCGTATTTGCGTTGGCATTCTGGGATATTGTGAGATATTTGATATTAGGGGATATAGATCCGCAATTACAGTTACACTGAATTTAGAAATTGCTGCAGCTGCATTTCTACCATGTTCAATGTTCGGAACTGGTTCTCCTGTCAGAAGCTTTGGCTTTGTTTGTTCATGGAAGTTATGTTCGTTCAGTCCACAGGTCAAATGTGTCTGCCAGATTCGAAGAAGTTGGTGGTTTTGGGACTAAACGTGTACTGCCTTCTACGTTTCTATCATCTTGAAGCATGCAAATTCCTTGTCACTATTGGTTCTCAAGTCGGAGATATGAAATTTTGTCATGCAATCAAAGGTGTGCTCATTTCAGTGTGCTCATGCAATCAAAGGTAACAAGTTAGGTCCATAAGCCTTGCATACGTTTGATAGTTAGTTTCAGAGGAAGAATGTATTGTCAGGAACTCCCTTTTTTAAGTCACAATCTCTATCTAGCCCACAAGCAACTATTATAGTTAAGCTAGTCATGGTAGCCTAAGGTGCGCCTTGCAGAAATGTGCAACAGTTGTACCTCACACCTCACTAGACGAGTCACATTTCTCCGGGCGCTCCCAAGACGTGCCTAAGATGCGCCTTTTAGCCAGGCGCAACCAAGAAAATGCACGCCTTATGTTTTTTTAGATACAAATATTTTTGAGGCAGAGAGATAGCTCTTGTCTCATACAAGTAGGAGGAAGGTAGCTCTTTCCACGGCTGCCAAAGTTCGTTACAATTGAACTGGAAAAACTAAAATTTATTAAAAGCGTGGTAGGAAGAATACAAAATCTTTTTAGTTATGTTGACTGTTCCTCTGCTAGTTCACTTGGTTATCTTTTAACATATTTTTGTTGGTTTTAATATGTTATTTAGTTTATTTCTTACATTATGAATTTATTTATTTAATTATGTGTATTTTTTTTTTTTTTCTCCTCGCTTCACTCAGACGCGCGTCTTAAGTGTGCCTTGCGCCTCAAGCGATGTGGACCTTTTACGCCTCAAGTGCGCCTTGTGCCTTTGACTACCTTGAAGCTAGGAAACCACATCTGTCTGTGAATTAGACTTTCATTGTCACTGCAAAGTGCACCTATTGTGTCCCAATTGAGTCACATTTTCTCTTCTACCGTGTGGAGTGCAAGAAATGACTGAGGAATGCACTTTACAAGAATGAAGCGGGATGGAAAGTACAAGGAAGTGTTATTTATTGAGGTTTCTCTTTGTCCTATCACCTATGTTACACCAAACGGATACTATACGCCACGATGTGGAGACTGAGATAAATACGGGACACAATATTGATTTTGGCGTGTCATACTGTGTTTTGGAGCATTTGGATCGTGTCTGGTACATGTCTGACACGATGTCACACGGATAAACAAGATTCTGTGCCTCAATAGTCTTTGTCCTTTCCCTCCATTCTTCTGTCCATTAAATTTTGAACAAACTTTCATGAGACTGAACCAATTAACGGAAGTACACTTTCTGGACTTCTTGCAAGCAATCCAAACAACCTACAAATTCCCAGAAAGAAACATGTGCTCATCTATAAATACCACCAGAGCCTCATTCATGCTTCTTAGAAAGAAACTCAACCCAACTCTATCCTCCCTCCTGCTTCCCAGTTGTCTCCACCCCAAGGTGAACTTCCTTTTCTCATTTCAACTTGTCCTTCCTTTTCATTAGATTGAAATATTCAATTAAAACTAGATATCAAACTGTGACTCTATCAACCAAGAACACTTGGGAGGGTCCCTTCTTGCTAATTCTTGGGTATGTTCCTGATGGGTTTTCTTTGTTCCATAAGTTTTGGTTCTCGTTCTTAATCATTTATGTTGGTTATTGCTATTTGACTGAATGCATTTAACATGAATGTGAATTCATCTAGTTCTTCTTCATCACGAATAATTTCCTACTTTTATGTTGTTTCTTGATACATTGTTGTGGTCATTAACTGTGAAACATTAGCATGCTGCACTTTTCTTGATAGGTGAACTTCCTTTTTCTCATTTCAACTTTGTCTTCCTTTCTATTACATTGAAACATTCATTTAAAAGTAAAAGTATCGAACTGTGACTCTATCATCCAAGAACACTTGGAGGGTCCTTTCTTGCTAATTCTTGGGTGTATTAATGATGGGTTTTCTTTGTTCTATGAGTTTTAGTTCTTGCTCTTGATCGTTTATGTGGGTTTTTTTTGTTGGTTGCTATTTGACTGGATGCATCTAGTTCTTTTTATTTAAGAATAATTTGCTATATTTATGTTGTTTCTTGATACATTAGCATTCTGCTCTATTCTTGCTAGGTGTTATATACATAATATCTTGAGCTATCTGCTAGTAATTTGTTTTTGTCAGGTCTGTTCTTATTAAGTTGCTTCTGTTTGTTACCAATTTAGTACATCTAATATATGCAACTCTCTAGCATATTTGTGAAGTCTTCCATCAAATCGGAGTGGCAGAGCTGTGTCCAAAGATGTGTCGGACAAGGAGTTGGCACGGGCTTTCGGAGTGTCGGTTTGAGTGATTTTCTAGGTCTCCTTTGTTGTGAGAGAAGTCTGGATGAGGAGGAGAGTTGGCAAGATATCTTCGTTTATTCTTGGAGGCTGCCTCTTCGTGTTCTGTCTTTGTTGTTGGTTTATCTAAGTGATATGTTCTTTGGTTTTCCAGAGCTTTTTTCCCCTACATTTCTAGCTGGTTAGTTTCTTGAAAAATTAATGCACCTATCGTATGTGACTCACCAATGTACTTATGACAACAACTAGGATTGTTTGTCATCATCTTGCAGTTCCTTTCCCTTCGGAATTGGGGTCGGATAAAAAAGAGCATAACAACTAGCAAGAAGGGCGTTGCTAAAACCTATGGCTGCTTTCTTGATCATGAAGTTTGGACTTATGAACAGAACACAGGATAATACAAGCACGGTGACATGGAGTTTGCACCAATGTTGAAGTGCCTTGGTGTATTTTAGTGTGTCCTAGTGTATTTTGGAGTGTTGAGATGTATACAACACGAACTCGACACAGATTTTTTTTTTTCTTGGACCTTCATTTATCACGACACTACTTTTTTTGTTCTTTTCTTTTTTGGGATGTAGTTCTTGCTCTTAGATTTGAATGTTAGCCAGCATTGTGAACTCTATGATGAGATATGTGCCATATAGTGATGGGTTCAAGAATTGGTTCACTTATGAGTTTGATGGGACTGACTTTCTTCATTATTTTCTTTTTTTTCTTAACCCATTTCATTGAGCTTAGGAATATGATGGTTCTTTATTATGCTTCTTTTTCCGACAATGCATAAGGATTATATGGTGGAGTTACATTTTTGTGCTAATTATTTGTTTTCGATGTTGATGAGATAAGATGTCATTTAGTTTTTACGAAATTGGTTCACTGACCTACTTCATTCCTTCTTTCCCTGATATTTTTTCCGTCTCTATCTCCAGTTAGTCAATGCTGTCAGTGATATCCTTGTTTCAAATATTCTTAAAAATTCAAGAAATGCTGTTAGTGAAATCCTCGTCTTACCCATAACTTTCTTGGACTGAGAGGACTTCATTTTACTGCATCTCCTTCGATTTTTATTCTCTATTCCTTCTCTTAAGAAATGATCGTATTTGCATACCTCTTTTTCATTGAATAATCTAGTGTAATTTTTATTGCTCACTTGCATTATGCTTCGTTTTTAATCACATAATCGTTGACAACAAATAGGCTTTGACGAGCTGAACATGATATTAGCTAAAAACTAGGTGGAAGTACCTAAGCTATTAGGTGCATTCTTTTACAACCTTTAGATTGTGACTGTAACGGAAGTTGATTTTTACGTGACTTCAGTTACGCTCTTAGTCTGCGTTGTATAATGTGTCTAGTCTGAAAGAAACAGCTTATGGATTTCCTTTTATATCTGATCTTTCATGATCCACGTTAAGCAACTTCTCTAATTTTCTTACTTATTTCCGTGTTTTTGTATCTTAAAATATATATTGGCTGATGGCATTTCGCCTCACTTAGCGCACAGTTCTTCAAGAGGCCTGATGGAAAAAGATACAGTTGGTCCCAAGGGAATCATTAGAAGATCTGAATTTGTCGTCGCTATTGCAAAAGCTTTACGCCTTCTTGGTTATGTGCAAAGTGGAGAAGCTATAGAGAGAGAGGCTGGACTGGATTCACATTTGGCTGTGGAAGAAGCTTTTAAGGAGCAAGTGCTTGCTGGGAGCTAGAAAGAAAGTGTGGATACATTGCATAAGCTGGTCCCCAAGGACGAGTACATCCGCAAACGTGCATCTTTTCTGATATTTGAGCAGAAGTTCTTCGAACTTTTGGCGCAGAACAGTAAGAAGGATGCTATTGAAACACTGAGAACTGAGATCACTCCTCTCGGTATTAACAGAAAACGGGTCAATGAGATTTCTTTTTGTATGCTCTCTCCTACACGGCCTGCAGACCCACGGTCGAAGCTTCTAGAGGAATTGCAGAAATTACTTACCCCCACTGCTCTGATACCAGAGGGGAGGTTGGTGCATTTGGTTGAGCGGACTCTTATTCGGCAAAGAGAATTGTGTCATTTTCACAACTCTTTGGATAAGACACTGTCACTTTATACTGATCATGCGTGCGGAGTAGAGCAGATACCTTCAAGAACAATACAGGTGCGAATATTTTTATGTGGAGGATATTGTTATATGACAGTCTTCTTTTTCACATATATCCAAACAACTTGCTTTTCTCAACTGTTTGTGTCAAATGGATCTGCAAATTGGTGGCAACCGAAGTTTATGGAATGAACTCGTGTTCATAATAGTCATGACTTGATTTCAAACCTTTTCTTTCATTTCACTACAAGAAGTGGCAAAGAATTGTGATATGTATACAGCTGGAATTTTGTTATCTTTGTCTATATGGTAATGAAGGGGAATATCAAGGAAATCGTTCAAAAGTTTAGAGTGGATTTTAATCTTTGTGAATAGCTTAATTCACATACAAGTTGGAGTTTCTTAAAGTCTTCTCATCAGCATGTTTCATTAATCGTTGTGAATAGCTTAATGTTAATGCTTATTCTCTTGCCATCAATTACTTGATATGCTATATTAACTCATTCTTCCCATTTTGAGGAATATTCAGGATGCCAATCTACTTATTCTGTAATTCCTGTGGATCAGATATTGAAGGGACATGTTGATGGAGTACTGTATCTGCAGTTCTCAAATAATGGGAAGTACCTGGCGTCATCATCCATGGATAAATCTGTTATCATATGGGAGGTAATCTTTTTGGACCTTTATTGAAAGTTATATGGAAATTTCTAAATACCAAAGACTAGTAATTTATTTCATGACTTAAAAGAAAATTAAGAATTAAATTTCTTTCATAATACTCGGTCAAAATTTAGTTTAAAACCTATGTAAAAAGTTTAAAAATAAATAAAGTTTGAATTCTACAACAAATAATAAAATTTTGGGTATGAATGGAGTAAGTACAGTACCCGGTATGGATACACTTTCCTAAATGGAGTACCTGTGCTTCGTAGGTTCATAACTAAGCAATCTTGTTGTTTTGGAGGATGAATATATTTGTGACTATATTAATCAAATATAATAAACAGCCTCGGTTAGTCCTACTGTCGTTAGGCAATGTAATTATAGATTAATATATTTCCTGTATATCTAACATAAAAAATTTGCCGTGTTTGAGCATGTTTTCATGGTTTGGATAAATTTGAAATATATTTCATCACTATTTCTTAAGGTATTAGTTGGACCTGACAAATGCTAAGTAAGTGCTATATTATGTTTTAGGTCCATGAAGATGGTGGGCACTTCTCCTTAAAGCACAAACTAAGTGATCATCAGACTGAGGTTGTGATCGTTGCTTGGAGCCCTGATGATCAACAGCTACTATCATGTGGCAAAAGAGAGGAGGTCAGACGCTGGGATGTTACGTCAGGAAAATGTCTCCGTGTCTATGAAAAAAGTAACACCGGCCTGATTTCTTGCGGTTGGTTGCCGAATGGGGAAGGGATATTTGCCGCTACAACAGATTACGGAATCTACGGGTGGCTGGACGATGGAGGAGATGTTTTGTACCATCAAGGGAAAGGGAAAACAGGTATCTTGGATACGGCCATCACAAAAGATGGCAAAACTATCATAAACATAGAAGATGATAAATCTCTTCTTTTGCGCAATTCAGAAACAGCAATTGATAAGCTGATCATAGAGGAGGAGGAGATCACTTCATTCTCGCTGTCATGCGACGATAAATCTCTGCTGGTGAACCTTATAAATAATAAGATTCATTTGTGGAACATAGAAGAAGATGAACCTAAATGCCGGATGACATACAAAGGCCACAAGAACCACGATTCCCTTGTCAGGTCTTGTTTTGGGGGATCCCAGGAGGGATTCATTGCCAGTGGAAGTAAGGATTCACAGGTAAGGATTTGGTTACTTCCGATGATAAATTAATGCCTCTGCTTGTGATCCGGTCACACCTTAATTATGTCATAATGATGTCTTAGGGGATATAGAATTTTAGAATAACTATGTCATTATCAGCTACCAAGACGCGATACGGATACGAACACAATTTTACTGTGTCTGTGCAGCATAGCGTGAGCCATCCCAGAACTCATGCATTGCCGAATTTATACTATTATCTGGACCAGCTTTCAGTTTTGCCTTTTTCTAGTAAATCAGCCTCTCATACATTTTACTGTCTTCCATAGCATGAATGCTTGATTTACCTATAGTCGTTGTTTCCTCTCTATGCAATAACAGGTGTATATATGGCAGCGGGACTTGGGCGATCTCATTTACAAATTACCTGGGCATGCAGATGCTGTCTACTGTGTGAGCTGGAACCCGGTGGATCCTTTTATTCTTGCATCTGCAAGTGCTGACGCTACAATTCGAATTTGGGGATCACGTAAGGTTTATCCCTTAAAATAGGGGCAATGTACAAAACATCTTCAATTGCTTTTCCTTGCTCTCTTGTTGGAATTGACAGCCACAATTTCCTTTTTTTCAGTTTTGGTGCAACGGTGTAGATATTTTGATATTTGATGAATACATTTTTACTTTTGTTGGAGACTCTCCATGTCTGCTTATTTTGGCTTGTGCTTGTGGGCGAAAGAGAGCCACTTGCAGTTTCCTTTTTGTCTGTGTGTGCAACTTCGCAGCTCTTCGTTTTTGTTTCCAACACTCTACAAGTACACCAACCATTGACACGGGCTTTAAGCATTGGTCCCCCTTAGTTGCATACTGAACTGTAGAAATATTGACATTGTAACAATTATTCATTCATACTGAACTGGAGAAATGCTGGAAATTGCTCCCCCTTAGTTGCATGGCGTGAGAGCAGCGAGTGTGCCAGGCCTGATAGGTGAGTCATGTTCCACTAGGGAGAGCTAAGGAATGGCATGGGCAACTGGCTTGAGACACTGGCCGAGGCTTCAATTGGTAACGGAGTCTATCATGAAGTGTTTGATGGGTACAACAATGGTCCTGTCTGTTTTGAGAAGGCTGTGATATGTAGGCACAATGAAGGGGGATGACGAAGGAGATGTATGTTTCAAGGACACAGATAGGACACGGACACTATGCGTATTTTTGGTGTGTTCTATAGTATTTTGTCGTGTCTAACATGTATCTGTGGAGTGTCCGACACAACACATACACATTTTTTGAGTGTCCGTGCTTCCTAGGATGTGCCAAGGCAAGAGAGCATTGTAACATTGCGAGATTAGGTCAACATAGTTGTTTCGGTCGGGGTGAGGGCGTTCTGGCAACTATTATAGTTAACTTACTAAACCACATCTATGTGCTGGACTTTATTGTCACTGAAAACTGCACTTGTTGTCTCCAAAATGCTCAGCATTTTCTCATCCATCCTGTGGATTGTAAGGAATAACCTAGAAGTACATTTTTGTCCCTCCTTGTGCCTTCAAAGCTAGGAATTATTGAAGTTTCTCTTTGTCCTATGTTATACATAGCAAATACGACAAAATATGATATGGAGACTGAACCACAACATTGATTTTTATGTTTCCTATTGTATTTTAGGGCATTTCATTTGTGCAGGATGCATGTCAGACACAATGCAAAATGGACACACAAGTGTCTGTGCCTCAATAGCCTTTGCCTTTCCCTCTGTTCTACTATCCAATAAATTTTACCAACTTTCACGAGCCACTTCTTGCAAGCAACCCAAAATGCCTATAACTTCTCAAACAGAAAATGCGCTTATCTATAAAATACCACCAATACCCTCATTTATTCTTCTTAGAAAGAAACTCAACTCAATCCTTCCTTCCTGCTTCCCAGTTGGTTTACTCCACCCCAAGGTGAACTTCCTTTTCTCATTTCAACTTTTCTTCCTTTTCATTACATTGAAAATTCAGTTAAAACTGTGACTCTGTCAACAAAGACCAATTGGGAGGTGCCTTTCTTAATAATTCTTGGGTATGTTCCTGATGGGTTTTCTTTGTTCGATGAGTTTTAGTTCTTGCCTTTATGTTGGTTCTGTCAGTGATTTCTATTTGACTGAATGTATTTAACTTTAATGTGAATGTGTCTAGTTCTTTTTCATTACGAATAATCTTCTACCTTTATGTTGTTTCTTGATACATTGTTGTGATCATTAACTGTGAAAACATTAGCATGCTGCACTTTTCTTGCTAGGTGAACTCCCTTTTTATCATTTCAACTTTTTCTTCCTTTTTATTATGTTGAAACATTCATTTAAAAAGTAAAACTTCAAACTGTGACTATCAACCAAGAACACTTGGAGCGGTCCTTTCTTGCTAATTCTTGGGTATATTACTGATGGGTTTTCTTTGTTCTATGAGTTATAATTCTTGTTCTTGATCGTCTTGTGAGTTCCACCGATGGTTGCTATTTGACTGGATGTACCTTGAATGTGAAATGCATCTAGTTCTTTCTTCATTAACTATGAAAATCTTAGCATGCTGCACTTTTCTTGCTAGGTGAACTTCCTTCTCATTTCAACTGTCTTCCATTTTATTACATTGAAACATTCATTCAAAAGTAAAACTAACAAAATGTGATCATTAACTATGAAAACCTTAGCATTTTCTTGCTAGGTGAACTTCCTTCTCATTTCAACTGTCTTCCATTTTATTACATTGAAACATTCATTCAAAAGTAAAACTAACAAACTGTGATCGTTAACTATGAAAACCTTAGCATGCTGCACTTTTCTTGCTAGGTGAACTTCCTTCTCATTTCAACTGTCTTCCATTTTATCACATTGAAACATTCATTCAAAAGTAAAACTAACAAACTGTGACTCTTATCAACCATGGACACTTGGAGGGGTCCTTTCTTGCTAATTCTTGGGTATATCACTACTGATGTGTTTCCTTTGTTTTATGAGTTTTAGTTCTTGTCCTTGATGGTTGCTATTTGCCTGAATGCATCTAGTTCTTTTTATATAGAAATAATGTGCTATCTTTATGTTGTTTATTGATACATTAGCATGCTGCTCTTCCTGCTAGGTGTTATATACATAATTTCTTAAGCTATCCGCTAGTAATTTGCTTACATGAGCATCTGTTTTTATCAAGTTGGTTCAGTTTGTTACCAATTTAGTACATCTAATGTATGTGCCTCTCTAGCATATTTGTGACATTTCCATCAAATCGGAGTGCCAGTGCCATGTCCAAAATGTGTCGGACACGGGGTTGGCACGACCTTTTGGAATGTCGGTTTGAGCTATTTTCTAGGTCTCCTTTATTGTTAGAGAAGTCTGGATGAGGAGGGAAGTTGGCAAGATATATTCATTTATGTTGGAGCTTGCCTCTTCGTGTTATTTCTTAGTTGTTGGTTTATCCAAGTGATGTCTGTTAATGTTTTTTTTTTCTTTTAACATTTCTAGCTTGTAGTTTCCTGAAAATTTAATGTACGTACCGTATGTGACTCACTAATGTACTTATGAAATAATTAGGATTGTTTGTCATCATCTTGCAGTTCCTTTCCCATTCGAATTGGTGTCGGATACAAAAGAGCTTTCTTGATCATGCAATTTGAGCGTTGCTAAAACCTATTTCTTGATCATGCAATTTGGACGTATTAACTATATTGCTATGATATGAATAGAACACAGAATAATACAAGCACAGTGACATGGAGTTTGGTGTATTTTAGTGTCCTAGTGTATTTTGGAGTCTCGGTATCGCTATCGAGATGTATACGACAGGGAGTCAACACAGATTTTACATGTAGGGATCCTTTAGACTTCCTTGTGAGTAAGAAGTCTAGACAAGAAGGGGAGTCTGGCAAGATCTTTTCTCGGATCTTCTGACATTACAAAAGGCTGATTTTTTTTTTTATGATAGTCTCTCTTCTTTTTTCTTTTTTTTTTCGGATGTGGTTCTTGCTCTTAGATTTGAATGTCAAAAAGTGGTTCATTTTCCTTAAAGAGCTTGATGGGACTAAGTTTTTTCTTTCTTTCTTTCGTTAATCTTAAAAATACAATGGTTCTTTATTGTGCTTCCTTTTTCCGATAATAACCAATATTTTGTGCTAACTAATTGTTTTCCATGTTGATGAGATAGGATGTCATTTAGTAATGGGTTAAGAAATTGGTTCAGGGAACTAATTTCAAATTCTTTCTTTCTCTAACCTTCTCTATAAACTTAAAGGAGTTATTGTTTACTTTCCTTTTCCCACCTCTATAACTATTTGTTTTCCATAAATTTCTTAGATCTGAGAGGACCTCAAGAAAATCTAATATCACCAAACAAATCTAATATCATTTTTATTGCTGTCTTGCATCATGCTTTTTCAAAACAACCTTTGATAAACAAAACAATACTAGCTAAAAACTGCTGAGATATGGAAGCATTGCCACTGTTTTAGTCCCCTTGCTTTTGTTAAAGAAACAGCTTCTCGCTTAATATATATATATATATATATATATATATATATATATATATCGTCTCACTTAGCATACAACAGTCAGTCCTTCAGGAGGCCTGATGGAAGAAGACACAGTTGGTCCCAAGGGAATCACTAGAAGATCTGAATTTGTTGTCGCTATTGCAAAAGCTTTACGCTCTCTTAGTTATGTGCAAAGTGGAGAAGCTCTACAGAGAGTCTGGACCGGACTCACATTTGGCTATGGAAGAAGCTTTTAGGAAGCAAGTGCTTGCTGGGAGCTGGAAAGAAAGTGTGGATACATTGCATAAGCTGGTCCCCAAGGACGAATGCATCCACAAACGTGCATCTTTTCTGATATTTGAGCAGAAGTTCTTTGAACTTTTGGCGCAGAACAGTACTATCAAGGATTTTGATGTTTTGCAAATACTGAGAACTGACATCGCTCATCTCGATATTAACAGAAAGCGGGTGCATGAGCTTTCTGTTAGTGTGATCTCTTCTACACGTCCTGCAAACCCACGGTCGAAGCTTCTAGAGGAATTGCAAAAATTGCTTACCCCTACTATTTTGATACCAGAGGAGAGGTTGGAGCATTTGGTTGAGCAGGCTCTCATTCTTCAAAGAGGCCAGACCCCCCTTCCCTCCGGTCTGCACCTGTATTGTTTTTGAAGGTATCTGGCCTCTTTGAAGGGGCTCTCATTCTTCAATACAGGTGCGGACCGGAGGGAAGGGGGGGGGTCTGGCCTCTTTGAAGAATGAGAGCCTGCTCAACCAAATGCTCCAACCTCTCCTCTGGTATCAAAATAGTAGGGGTAAGCAATTTCTGCAATTCCTCTAGAAGCTTCGACCGTGGGTTTGCAGGACGTGTAGAAGAGATCACACTAATAGAAAGCTCATGCACCCGCTTTCTGTTAATATCGAGATGAGCGATCTCAGTTCTCAGTGTTTGAAAAACATCAAAATCCTTGATAGTACTGTTCTGCGCCAAAAGTTCAAAGAACTTCTGCTCAAATATCAGAAAAGATGCACATTTGCGGATGCATTCGTCCTTGGGGACTAGCTTATGCAATGTATCCACACTTTCTTTCCAGCTCCCAGCAAGCACTTGCTTCTTAAAAGCTTCTTCCATAGCCAAATGTGAGTCCGGTCCAGACTCTCTCTAGAGCTTCTCCATTTTGCACATAACCAAGAGAGCGTAAAGCTTTTGCAATAGCGACAACAAATTCAGATCTTCTAGTGATTCCCTTGGGACCAACTGTGTCTTCTTCCATCAGGCCTCCTGAAGGACTGACTGTTGTATACTAAGTGAGACGAAATATATATATATATATATATATATATATATATATATATATATATATATATATATATATATATTTTAAGCGAGAAGCTGTTTCTTTAACAAAAGCAAGGGGACTAAAACAGTGGCAATGCTTCCATATCTCAGCAGTTTTTAGCTAGTATTGTTCTGTTTATCAAAGGTTGTTTTGAAAAAGCATGATGCAAGATAATAAAAATGATATTAGATTTGTTTGGTGATATTAGATTTTCTTGAGGTCCTCTCAGACCTAAGAAATTTATATTAGTTCCCTGAACCAATTTCGTAACCCATTACTAAATGACATCCTATCTCATCAACATGGAAAACAATTAGTTAGCACAAAATATTGGTTATTATCGGAAAAAGGAAGCACAATAAAGAACCATTGTATTTCTAAGATTAATGAAACATGTCAAAAAGAAAGAAAGAAAAAACTTAGTGCCATCAAGCTCTTTAAGGAAAATGAACCACTTTTTGACATTCAAATCTAAGAGCAAGAACCACATCCGAAAAAAGAAAAAAAGAAGAAGAAGAGAGACAATCATAAAAAAAAAATCAGCCTTTTGTAATATCAGAAGATCCGAGAAAAGATCTTGCCAGACTCCCCTTCTTGTCTAGACTTCTTCCTCACAAGGAAGTCTAAAGGATCCCTACATGTCAAATATGTGTTGACTCCCTGTCGTATACATCTCGATAGCGATACCGAGACTCCAAAATACACTAGGACACTAAAATACACCAAACTCCATGTCATTGTGCTTGTATTACTCAAAAAAGAGGCATTGAAATGATGTCTTGATGTTGGTTCCCGGATGGCCAATGGTTACTTACCAAGGCAACAAATAACCACATCTACAAGTGGGACTTGGAAGGAGAAGAATGCATAATGTACCATGAAGGAAGAGCGTTTCAAAGAAACTTTGATATGGTCATCACAAACAATGGCAAAAAGATGATAACCATGAGGGGTCAAGATATCATTGTGTTTCATAACATAGAAACAGGAGTTGGTACTATTATTGGAGAGGAAACCCTAGTCATTTCATTATCGCTGTCAAGAGACGGGAACTTTCTGCTGGTGAACCTTATAAATGGGTTTATTCATTTGTGGAAGATAGAAGGTGAACCTGAACTCCTGAGGACTTACAGGCGGCACAGGCGTGATCGTCTACTTGACAGATCTTGTCTTGGGGGATCCTTGCAGAATTTCGTTGCCAGTGTATGTCATGATTCCAAGGTAAGAATTTGCTTAGTTCTGATTGATAGCTGCCAAATGCCAAGGAATATCAATAACAGGACTTCTGAATTAAGTTTAATTATGACGTTTCTTGTGATGTGGTCATGCCTTGAATTTGCCAAATTACTAGAACTTTAGTTTGGTTTGTAGCACCGGAGCATTATTATTCTTGATCAGTTGCTTAGAGGAGTGAACTTATCAGTTTTCGCACTTAAAATCTATGAATGCTCTTAAAAATCTCAGGGACTTTTACCGCACCTTTCCCTTAACTGTGTTATTTATCAGCATAGATGGATTAATTATTGGAGTATCTATTGCCATGTTGCATGGATACGACACAACGACTTCTATTTTGGTGTGTTCTAGAATATTTTGGAGGGTCCGGGTACTTACCCGACACGACATGATCAATATTTTTGGAGTGTCTGTGCTTTCTCGATATTTTGATATGAGTCACATGTCTAGGACATATCGGATTTTAGAAATACAGCAATTTAAAATTCTCTGCAGCACTGATTCCTAGCATGATGAACATGTGCTATGAGAATATCTAATTTCAGTTATTTTGCACGAAAACGGATACGGATATAAGATAAGGACATGATATGGACATGGAATAAGGATATTCTCAAACAAGTACAATGTATTTGCCTATGTTGCATGCACAAACACAGACACATGTACAATTACGGTTATGGACATGATACATATACGGCCACAATTTTTCCTTGTACGTGAAACATAGCAGTCATCTCAGAGCTCATGCATTGCCTTCTTGTACACTACAATCAGCGTCACAAACGGTTTCAGCCCTTGTTACTTTTTACTGTATTCTATAGCAATGAATGCTTGGTTTACCTGTAGTCATTGTTTTGTGTCTAATTTCAGGTGTATATATGGCACCGCGACTCTGAGGACCTCATTTGCGTATTACCTGGGCATTCGGCTGATGTCGCCTGTGTGGACTGGAACCCGGTGAATCCTTTTATGTTTGCATCTGCAAGTTATGACTTTACAATTCGGATATGGGGATTAGATGAATAGAACGATGCACTTTCATGGAGCGTTGCACCCTTGCAACGAAAACATCAAAGAGCAACGACAATGTGGGAGAACTATCAGATACATCGATAACTATCAAATACATCAAGGAGCAACGACAATGTGTTGAAATTTACAGCAGATAACACTGTAAAAGCATACGGACGCAATTTGTTTTGTATACTGTTACTGGAATGGCATATAGATATTTCAAACATATTTTGATAGGTGATAAATACTCTTGTTATTCTGCCTCTGCCTTATTCTTTTAAGCCTCACCTCAAAGACCCCCAAAAAATTGGGTTCAAACTCATCTACAGAACCTGTGTATGATTATGCATATCATCACGATAGCCAAGATTAAGATTTACTAAAGTCCCTAGAAAAGTTGCAACTCAATTTGTTTGATTCTTTTGGGAGTAGTATATATATGAGGTCAACCAGTAAACCATTCGACCGGTTGGGGTCAAAGAAAGATATAGTACTATTTTCTAGGATTATTTTAGTCTTTTACTGTAATCATCTGGGTTATATGTATTTGAGAACTTTTAATAGGGGATATGCCGGTTATTCTACAAAGGGTGCGGCTATCCGCACCCCAGCAATTACAAATACACCCCAATCTAAAAAAAAAAAATTGTGAACTTTCTA
The DNA here is from genome assembly GCA_029216955.1 of Iris pallida. Lineage (NCBI taxonomy): Eukaryota > Viridiplantae > Streptophyta > Magnoliopsida > Asparagales > Iridaceae > Iris > Iris pallida. Next base: position 36,213,927 of record JANAVB010015600.1, read on the forward strand.
TTCTACCCCTCTCCCCCGACCCTCCTCCTCCGACCCTGCTCCCCCGCTGCTCCCCCGACCCCCCTCCCCTCTCCCGACCTCCCCCGCTGCTCCCCCTCCCTCCGGCTCCCCCTGCTCCCCCGCCCTCCGGCTCCCTCCTCCTCGCTCCCCTGACCCCCCTCCCCTCCTCCTCTGGCCCTCCGACCCAGACCTCCGAACGAGGACGAGGAGGGGTCGGGAGGGGAGCAGAGGGTTGGAGGAGGAGGGCGGGGGAGCAGGGGGTTCGGGGGAGCGGGAGGGCGGGGGAGGAAGGGGGGAGGGGGAGCAGCGGAGGAGGGGAGGGGGGCCGGAGGAGGAGGGAAGGGGGGTCGGGGGAGCAGCAGGGGAAGGGGGGGGGGGGGGGGGAGGAGGAGGAGGAAAGGGGGAGGGGGAGCAGCGGGGGAGGGGGAGGGGAGGGGGGTCGGGGGAGCAGTAGGGGAGGTTGAGGGAGGGGAGGCGAGGGGGGGGGGTCGGGGGAGCAGCGGGGGAGGAGGTCGGGGGAGCGGGGAGGAAGAGTGGGGTAGAATAGAAAATTCATTTTTTTTTTTTTTTTAGGATGGAGTGTGTTTAGCAATTGCTGGATGCGGATAGCCGTACCCTTCTACAAAATATTGCCTGGTGTTTACACCATCTTCCCTTCTACAAAATATTGCCTGGGGTTTACACCATCTTCTCATCTCTCCTTTTCCATGCCTACCATGTAATAAATTCCAACATGGTATTAGAGCACAATCTATGATTATGTGAAGAGAGGCCGAGCCGGCACCCTCTTCGGGTACATTTGATTCGTTGAAGTTGCCGTCATCGCTTTAAAGAAGAATAAGAGATAGAATATGGAAAAAGTTGAAGATCTACGAGTCCCTCGCATCATCGGCCGCGTCAGCTATGATGGGTTCGAGGAGAAATCGGCGGTTCTCCAAGAAGGCTTGTCAGTACAAGCAGATTAAGCAAATCATGTGAAGAACATACATTGTGATCACATGCTTCTTTGTGTGAGGGAGAGAGAAATAATTGTTGATAGTCATAATTGCTCTTTTTTGGTTCAGCCATGGGCACCTAGGAGCAAAAATCGAAGATGGCGGATCTGGCAGCTTAGAACATCTCCAACCTTAGAGCATCTCCAACCCTATTGTGAGTTTGAAAAAAATGGTTGCCACATAGGAATGACAACCATTTTTTCCAAAAGTACTTCTCCAATGCAAATGTGAAATAAAGTGTGGAGTTGACATGGCAATGACATGGCAAAGACAATGTGAAGTTGGTTGTCTAGATCTAGACAATGCACTTCACAATGTCTTTATGTCCACATCATCATTTGTGAATAAAAATATTTATAAAAAAGAAGTAGAAGAGTAAAAGTTGTCTTGGAAGTTGTAAAAAATTATTTGTATTGTCTTCTCAATACTTTTGCATTGGAGATGACTTTTTAAACCCATTGTCATTTGTGAATATAATCTTGCCACCTATACAAGACATTGTCTTGTCCCTCATGCCACATAGGATTCACAACACAAAACAAGACAATAGGGTTGGAGATGCTCTTATTGTCTTGTTAAGTGTTGTGAGTCTTAGGTGGCTCCTATGTGGCATGAGCCACAAGACAATGTCTTGTTTATGTGGCAAAATTATATCTCAAAAGACAATGAGATAGAAAAACTCTCTCCAATGCAAAAGTATTAAGGAGACAATAAAAAATATTTTTTCCAACTTCCAAGGCAACTCCTCCACTTCTTCAACTTTTTTATAAATATTTCTATTCATAATTGATGATGTGGAGACAAAGTCATTGTGAAGTGCATTGTCTAGATCTAGACAACCAACTTCACATTCTCCTTGCCATGTCATTGCCATGTCAACTTCATATTTTATTCTACATTTGTATTGGAGAAGAATTTTTGGAATAAAAATTTGTCATTCCTATGTGGCAACCATTTTTTCTAAACTCACAATAGGGTTGGAGATGCTCTTAGCCAGAGCTTTTATCATCGTCGTCCGACATGAACAATTTTGAAGTTTTTGATGAATTAGTTTGAGTCCGTTTAGACCTTATTTGTGTCAGTTCTTACTTTTTGATATTTTTTTTAAATTGCAAGGTTGACATGTTTTTCATCGGTCAACATGTTAAACTTGAGGGAGAGTATAGAACTATAAGAGGTCAACCGATAAACCGGTTGTATAGCTGGTTGACCGGTCAGGGACCAAGGAAAATTTATTTCTTAGACACTAAGTTAGAGATCAACCAAATATCAGATTTGGTTAGAATTAATATTATTTCTAGAGTTATTTTAGTCTTTATTGTAAGTATTTAGGGTTAGGAAAAGATTACCCGAAAACGATCTCAATTTCGAAGTAGTAGTCAATCCCTCTCTCTCTCTCTCTCTCTCTCTCCAATAGTTGTACTCCTTGTTTTCTTGTTTTCTTGCAATTGATTAGGGTTAGAAAACACCTAAATATAGCTCCCTCAAACCCTCAACCAATCTGGACCACTTGATGTGATCTAGCAGTGTATAAAATACCTCAAATCTCACACAGCTCGTCGACATTTGTACTCGGGCCTAGTTCAAAATTTTCGAGCCAGCAAATCGAGCAACATGTTGTCTCCATACGACTGTCGGACCGAGTTCCCCAAGTAGATCGAACTCGAACTGAGTTCACCTGGCTCTAGGACAACAGCTCCTACTTCGATTTTTCGAGTTTTTTCGATACTCCGAATGGCACCCGTCGTAATCCCGAGCTTCTCCGACACACGGATGGCGCTTGTCGTACTCCGGAGTTTCTCCACATAGGTTGGGAACCCCACCCAACACCAACAAATCCCCCTCTTCCCAACTAGGTGGAGGAGTTCGTCATACCTCCTGCAATTCTCAAGATTTTACATTAGTAGAACCTTTGTGAGCATATTTGTTCCATTGTGATCAGTATGAACCTTCTCAAATATCATGTCCTTCTCAAGCACTTCTCGTATCCAGTGATACTGAGTCTCAATATATTTGGACCGACTGTGAAACCTCGAATTCTTCCCAAGATGAATCGTACTCTGGCTATCGCAAAGCAAAATGCACTCCTCTTGCGTAAGCCCCACTTCCTACAGAAACTTTTTCATCCACAGTAACTCCTTGCAAGCCTTCATCGCTGCAATGTATTCTGCCTTTGTCGTAGACAAGACGACACACTTTTACAACGAGTAGCGAGTAAATACGGTACACCGTACACTCGGCAAGCTTACGATGGCTATCTTTCTTGTTTAGACGAGTAAATACGGCACATCTACGGCACATCGCACGCTCGGCCAAGCGGCGATGGCTATCTTTCTTGTAATACGGCACATCGCACGCTCGGCCAAGCGGCGATGGCTATCTTTCTTGTAAGGTGGTTCTTGTTGAATACGGCACGTCATATACCGAGCCCAGTAACGACGGCTATCTTGCTTGTAGTGATGGTTCTTGTATGATTTGAACAATTTGTACTTGTAGGTGTTTGGAGTAGATGGTTCTTGTGAGTGGTTCGAGTAATAGAGGCTAGACGGGTCAATTATATGTATTTCAAGTGATGGATCTAGAATACCAATACGTGTTGTGACAGAGAATCAAATAGAACTATACTAGAACTGAATCACAGTAATCATCAAATAAATGAAAGAACTATCAAAGAATGTACTCGTCTGATACCTTGAGCAACTGATGTGTACAGATGTCCAACTGGAGTAACATAGTCCTATTTAGAGCAATACAGGTTATAATGTGTTTAATATATAATAATTGAAGTGTACAATACAATTTACATAATGCTCATTCTAGGTCAAAGTCAACTCTAAAGTCAACTTTGGTCAACCTTTAGTCAACTAGGTCAAATCTAGGGTTTTGGTCAACTGTCTAGTCAACAGGGTCAATATTAGACTATTGGTCAATATCTAGGTCAACTCTATGATACACTAACTCATTCTAACCTATAGGCTAATATAACTTAGATACCATATATACATCTATATCATATCATCACATACATATACCCAACCAACTAACCTTAGCATATATTCTAAGTATCACAGCCAAAAACCTATATGTTACTAACTTAACTCTAACTCAAACCATAACCATATCACATACTCTAGGTATCTCGCATACCATAATACATACATATATGCATAGCTTAACCATGTATCTCTCAAATCCACATATCTATATACATAAGTATCATACCTCCTTATATATATATATATATATATATATATATATATATATATATATATATATATATATAAAATACGTAGGCATATATCCTTATTAGATAACACACACATATATATAGCATATCTAATCCTCAATTCTGTCCAGGGTTTGGATTGAACAAACTAATCAAAACAGTGGCCAGAGATGCCTCAGGTAAGTGCAGACATGTGGTCAGTGTCAAGTGTCCAGAGCAAGACAAGTGTAGTAGTGATGTAGAGCAAGGTGAGTGTCCAGATAAGTGAAATATGAGGATGGGGGGTCTGAACACTGGTTAATGCAGTGTATGCTAAATAGTTTTGCAAATATGTGAAGAATGAAAGAGTGTCAATTAGTGTCAACAAGTGTGTAACACCCACTTTTCTAAAATGAGAGTAATTTTGAACTTTTATAATTTTGATTAATCAATAATAAAATTTAACTCATGTTATGATTTTTAGTAATTTTTAATTAATTTAAAACTATTTAAATATTGAAATGTGATTTTGATGGTTAACTAGTGTAACCCTAGAATTGCTAAGCCTAGAGACTAACCATGACCATGGGAGCCTAGTCATGTGATTAGAATGTCTTATTACTACTTTTTAGCCTAAGGATATTTTGGTCATTTTGACAATTTTGTGAAATTGTATTAATTAAATATGTGCTAATTGTTTAGTTGAGACTTGACCTAGAATCTTAGCCTAATCTAGATTAGCCTTGAGCTTAGAATCTTGATTAGGATAACCTAGTAAATTGTAAGATTAACAATATCTAGATATTTCTAAGTAGGATATTTACCCCTTAGGATATTTATGAAAAAGAAAGTCTTAGGACTAATTGAACCAATAGAAAGACTTAAAATTGGGTAGACAAGCCCTAGACACTTATCTACATCTAAAACCTAACCCTAATTCATCTAATGGCAGCCACAATAGGTAGGTTAGCCTCCCTTCCTTTCATTTCATTCCATCTTGCCTCTTTTCCTTCACAAAGTGTTCTTCCCCAAATTAGAGAGCTTCCCTCTTTGATTTGATCTCCAAATCCATACATCCCTCCACCAAAACTTCCATCCAACCTTCTTATACTACCAAGGGAGGGTGCTAGCAAAGATTTGGAGCAAAGTGCAAGGAGGAGTGTCCTTTTTGAAAGATCTTCGTGTCGGAGCCGTGTCCGTGGGAGTATCATTGGAATTTCACTCCTAATAGGTAAAACCAACCCTCTAAATTAATTTTCTATGCATATTAGTTAGTTTTGAATCCGTAGGATCCACCCCCATGTATGTACCCCATTTAGATTCAAATTTGAGGCCATTTGGAGCTCTCTTGAGGATTTTATATATGTGTCTTGTGTCCTACTTGATAGATCCCAAATTAGGACACCCCATGTGTATGTATGTATGATAATAGTTTAAATAGATATTTAAATTCAGTTTTAGAATGGTTAGAGAGTGGATTAATCTTAGTTAGGATGGTTAGAATGAGTTTCATTTGGATACCTATGTTGGTATCCAAGTATCTTGGCCTACATGTGTTTCTTTTGTCCAAAATAACTCAAATTTGTCATAATATTCATTCACGTTTTTATTAACCAAAGTAACTTAGAAATGTCATAACTTTTAGCTTATAACTCCGATTAATCTCCTTTTTTTTAAAAGAACCGTATTGAAGTTAGCTTTCCAAATATATATTTTAATAAGCCAAATTCGTTCTAGAACTTTTTGTAAAAGTATTTGAGTGTCAGCTGTCCGAAAGACAAACGCGTTTCGGTGTTTTCGCGATTTCGGGAGCTTCCGAATACGAAAATGCGATCCGTTTGAAGTTTCGGAAAGCTAACACGAAGGGCTACAAAATACTTTAATCCTAGAATTTAGTGAAGGCCTAATTGGTACAGTATTGATTTTAATTAGAAGAGTGACTATACGACATAGGCCTTTTGTGTAACCTATGAGCCTATGTAGTATGGATATTAAATAAATGTAGAGTATGTAATACATAATATGTTAGATATATGATATGTATTCTCTTTACATTAATGTACATATATGGTTGAATACAAGCATGTAGGAATGCAATCAATGTAATGTATGTAAGTATGCATATATGATATGTATGTAGGCATGTATGAATGTATGTATGTATACATGATACGTATGTATGCATCTATGTATATAATGTATAGATGCATGTAAGTATGTAATATGCATGAATGACATGTATGTAATGAAAATAAGTATATGTATGCAACTTAATGATATGTGAATGGATATAATGCATGAACTGAAGTATGCATGTATATGGAATATATATATATATATATATATATATATATATATATATATATATATATATATATATATATATATATATATATATTGAGTTATACATATATATATATATATATCTATATATATATATATATATATATATATATATATATATATATATATATATATTTATATATGTATAACTCAATATATATATATGTATAACTCAATATATATATATATATATATATATATATATATATATATATATATATATATATATATATATATATATATATATGTTAAGGTAATGTAATGTATGTATTCACATATATTTTGAGTTAAATATATGTTTTTGTATGCATATATTATATGTATGCATGTATGCATCAATGAATGTAATATAATGTAGAGTATGCATATATGAATATAATGTATGCAAGTATATAATATATTCAAATATGTATGTATGCATCTATGTATGTATGTATAGGTGCATGAATGAATACAAGTATGTGTATATGATATGTATGTAGGCATGTATGAATGTATGTATGTATGCATCTATGTATGTATGTATAGGTGCATGAATGAATGCAAGTATGCATATATGATATGTATGTAGGCATGTATGCAATGTATGTATGTATACATGATATGTATGTATGCATGTATGCAATGTAAGTATGTATGTATGCATTTCTATAAACTGAGTTAACCTATAATCTTTTATACACATGCATTCATACACCCTTTGACACCATTTATCCCATGTCATATACACCTACCTATCACTAAATCTGAGAACATTAACACATATTCTTTCACACACATGCCAAACACACACACACACACTCACTTACTCTTTTACCTCTCCTTCTCTCTCTATATATATGTATGTGCCTATATATATAGCTTTCCTATATATATCTATGTATATGAATATGTGAATATGAATAATATATATACATTATATGACTAAGTTTGTGTGCCTTGTTAGCTTATGGTTTAGTTTTGTGCTTGGTTTAGCAAGTGACTTAGGCTATGAGTTAGTAGCTATCTTGGATACTTGATTTGCATAGACTTAGTTTGTTTAGACCTAGAATTGACTAACCTAGACTAGTTGACCATTGTTGACCCAACCCTAGCTAGTTTGACCACAGTTGACTAGAGTTGACCTAGTTTGACTTTATAGTTGACCAGAGTTGACCAAGAGTTGACTTTGACCTAGATTGACTTAGACTCATGTAGATTGCATTATAATTTCAATTACCATATAAATTGAACTCTCTATAACCTGTGTTGCTATAACAAGGACTCTGTGACTCCAGTTGGCCATCTTTTTATATCAGATGTTCAGGGTATCAGACGAGTACATTCTCTGATCCTTTCATACTTGCTAGTACCTATATTCATGCTCTAGATTACTTTACTTGATGCTGACACTTGTTATCACGGATTGTTACTATATGGATATTTTCATGCGATGATATCTCCTTAGCGGATACATCGGGTATTTCATATTTGTGTACTTTATCATGGGCATCGTGTACTCCTTATGTTCGTGTTATTCGTGTGCAAATCGTGTACTCTCATGTGCCCACATGATCATCTTGAACAACTATACTTCGTGTACAATAACATAACTTGACTGGATCCTTGTGTATTGATTGGGGAAGGGGGAGTAGAAGTGGTTATGTGATCAATCTAAATCGTGTAAACCTCTGTAGATTACTCGTGTGTAACATCGTGCCGTTTACATAATCGTCTTGTGCTCTGAATCACTAGTCACTTGTAGTTCTTACTTTTCATGTATATATTTTCAGTTTACAAATATCTCTCTTGTTTTCGTGTACATCTTCTTACAGTTTATGTATCTTATTTTTTTGGATATTTTACATTCCTGCCATGATATGAACTGCGTGAGATGTATTGTTGTTCCTGTCCTGACTGGACCTGTTGAAAATATTACAGGTAACCTGGAGATTCACAGCTAGCCTAGAGGACCGGTAGAGCTTGGAGTAGATTACTAGTTTATGGTTTAGTTTCTCTTTTAGAACTTGTTTTGCAATAAGTGGTGTCTTGAGATTGTTGAGATGGTGTTATTTTGGTAGTTTATTTAAGTTTTTGTTGTTTGAGTTTTATATAGTTGTTAGACTCCTGTGTTATCTTATCGTGCTTAGATTGTGATTAAGTATTATCGTATCTTATACTTGTCCTACATTCGGGGTTGAGGTTGTGACAGGTACATTATATAATTACGTGAGTTGTTAATTAGATAGTGACCTAGAACAGCGTTCTACCGCCGATACTGCAGCGTAGGCTGGACGTACCCACTTCTCGTGTCCCTACACTGGTGCGGGTCGTGACACATTTTTAGTGGTGACCTATGCAGGTCGAGAGTCGCATTAGTACGATATCGTGGTAGTGCAACGATTAGTTGTACTGCTGTGCGCCTGCGATAGGAACTAAAGAATAGGCTTTAGCAGAGAGGTCACTCAATCACAGTTAGGATTACTTGAGAAGACTCCTGGGATGACCCTTAAGAATCTTATTATAAACTATCTCAAAATTCGATTCCGACAGTTTTTGTCTACTTCCTTATTCATCGTTGAATTTGATTCTTGGTATTCATCATTGACTTAATTTTCTACCAAGATAACATTATGGGCTAGGTTGTCTCAGTCATGGAAACTAGAGTCTTCTACAGCCATATTAGCTGGTTTGGCGATGAGATAGAGTTTGATTTTGGATGTATTTCTCGGGTGTGAGAAATTAAAGTTTTCGCAGCCAAGCTAGCGGCAATACAAAAATTTTAAATACCATAATTCTAGAGGTATGTACCTTAGTTGCGGACTCTATGGATTATCGCTGTTGTACTTACTGGCATAACGAGGATTCTGGTAACATGGTTCTGGATAGACATGTATGATTATCAAATTGCAGAATAAATACCATATAAATGGTGCCCTAGTATGTTGGAGTGGAATATTAGTGTGGATGTCACTTGAGTATCATGGATTAGATAGAGGGAGTTAGGCCACTAGTAGCGTAGCACCATGCCCCGCACCATCAAAGGGATATACCCCAGAGGGGCAGGGCTTTTGCACTGACGGTTGTGGAGACCGACGCTATGAGTGACGAGTTAGCAGGTCTGTCCTTCCTGTCCTTCTTTTCCATCTTGTTGTGTGATTCCATTAGTACCTGTCAGGATGTTTTGTGCTGTGATAGATAGTATAGTGACCTGTTCGAGACTATGATATCACGACCAGTAGGAATTATGTTTTGCATGCTTTAGATAGAATTTTCTCGACCTTGATTGCTGGAGGTTTGACCTAGAAGGAGTACGATGATTTGGACAGACCATATGATTATCAGACTGTATCTTGGGAAGGTTTTGAACATATCATCTTTGCTTTTGTTTCAATCCTTTTCAAAAAAATATAATATTTTCCATCACAAATTAACTTATGAGTAGGGATAACTTCAGATAACTAGTCTAATTCTTTGAAGAACTTCATTAGTTATAACTCTTCCATAGTATAATGGTTTGATAGCTTGTATTAGGACTTATTCTTAGGTATGGTAGTCTAGTTGACATTAGACTAGTAACCCTTTATAGTTAAATCTCTGTTGATTTTGACTATCAGTTTCATATAGGATGTTAGTCTGCTCAGGCGGTAGTGACCCCTCCGGCTCACCAGAAGGATAGTAGGATATATTGATGGTTAGAATAGTGATATTTTGTAGGTGTACTTTAGAAACAACAAGGATATTCGAGGTCGGTTTGTTTTGTGTACTTGAATAATTTTAGGTTATTGATTCTCGAGATATTTCACTTAAGATTGTGATGCTAAATTTAGGAATTTAGAAATGGAGAAGAAAATGTAACTATGAAGCGATGATGATACCAAAATTGAATAAGATGTTGGTAAGAGGACAGAGTGAACACAAGGATTTTGGGTTATGGGAAAATTTAAAGATTTTGTGAAGGTTTTAAAATTTAAGAAGAATAATATTTGAAGGTGTACGTGAAGAAAATACGAAGGTCAATTTTATAATAAAGAATAAGTTCCTGCATGACATAGTAGTATTAGCTTCGAATAAATTTGAGGACAGTGATTTGAACAAGTTCGAGGATTTCATAGACTTTGATCTAGAGATTTTGGATCCAAGTTAGGACAAGGTGTAGAAATTTAAATTTTTGGGATGATTAAGTGGATAAGGGAGAGTAAGATCAGAAAGAAGGAATAAGAGTTTTAACAAGAGCATGATTCATGAAAAATGCCTTGGGAATTTAGGCCCTGCTTCTAGGAGGGAGTTTTAGTCACCAGACCTAATTTGAGGTGAGTTTTCGACCTAGACTTTAGCATGTCTTTTGTGATATTTTGTTACACCCCTTGCTTGTATGTTTTGATACCTTGTGAATGCCTTGTGCTGTAGTTTGGCAATTATAGCTAGATGAGACTTCAGACTGATATTATCTGCCATGACCCTGTATGTTATTCTTTCAAATTGTATGATTTAGATGAGCTTCTAAGACCATGATTGTTGGGGACGAGACTCTAGAAGAAGTACGACCATCTTAATTTTGAGGACGAAATTCTTCTAAGGAGGGTAGACTTGTAACACCCACTTTTCTAAAATGAGAGTAATTTTAAAATTTTATAATTTTGATTACTCAATAATAAGATTTAACTCATGTTATAATTTTTAGTGATTTTTAATTAATTTAAAACTATTTCAATATTGAAATGTGATTTTGATGGTTAACCAGTGTAACCCTAGAATTGCTAAGCCTAGAGACTAACCATGACCATGGGAGCCTAGTCATGTGATTAGAATATCATATTACTACTTTTTAGCCTAAGGGTATTTTGGTCATTTTGACAATTTTGTGAAATTGTATTAATTAAATATGTGCTAATTGTTTAGTTGAGACTTGACCTAGAATCTTAGCCTAATCTAGATTAGCCTTGAGCTTAGAATCTTGATTAGGATAACCTAGTAAATTGCAAGATTAACAATATCTAGATATTTCTAAGTAGGATATTTATCCCTTAGGATATTTATGAAAAAGAAAGCCTTAGGACTAATTGAACCAATAGGAAGACTTGAAATTGGATGGACAAGCCCTAGCCACTCATCTACATCTAAAACCTAACCCTAATTCATCTAATGGCAGCCACTATTATCACGCCCCGCTCCCGTAGGAGCGATCGTCCTCGCTAAGGCGTGATGACGCACGAGCCTAGATTGTGCTCGTGCTAGGCAGTTTCATAACGGCCGATTACATCGGCGGCGACGGGGTCGTCGCACAGAAGTCCCAAGAAGAAATATTAAAACATGCAGCAGAATTTAAGAACAAGTACACATGAACACAAGTCATTCAAAAGAAGCTCTTTATTGATATTGAATACAAGATTACATTTGTGGGCACAAGGCCAAATTTCAAGTCTCTCGTGCTCACTTTTCTCTCATTTTACAAGTCACTCTGCTCTCTCTCATCTCTCGATACAAATGCTTGAATCAGCGGAAGCTTCGGAAGGCGATGTCCATACATTATGTCCTGTATAAGTCTTCGGTTCCACGCGGCCGCACTCTTCGAATCGCCAAGGAACTCCGTGCCTCGACGCACCAAGCGAGCTCCGCGCCACGAGCTTCTACCTGTGCCTGCACATGAACACTGTGTGGGTGTCAGTACTCAACTGTACTGGTGGAGTGAGCTCCTCGCCCACCCATACAAAACCTACACGTTTCATTTACTTTGTGCAGCATTAACCCTTTTACGATTGTCTTTCTATTCTTGTCTTAGGATCAGTTTTAGGACCGACGCCTTTGCATACTTGTGTCTAAGGACCATCCCGTGCTTGCACAACGACGTTAACTCATACTTTTGCCTTAGACCCTTCTCGTGCTGATAATGTTAACCTATCAAGTCGTGTTTGCCTAACGGCCATAATCAGAGACGCAACTACACGAAAGACTCCATTTCCTTGCCTCTAGACATTTCGCGTGCTTGCATTGTCGACGCACTGACTTATACTTGTCTTTTATGCCAAACTCTGGGACGTAACGACTCGGTCGTGCCATAACTCGACTCGTGCTTCAATATTTCTGAGGCAGCGCCTCTTCGCTTAGTCTCGCCTACACTTGTATTGTAACAACACGGTCGTGCCTCATATTTCGAGGTCGTGCCCAGCAACTCAACGTAACTTCACACAACTTGCCCTACGGCCCTTCTCGACTTAACTCGTAACAGCTCAAGCCTAACTCATGCAACTCTATGCCAACAACTTAACACTCGACACCATATCTCGTGCCGAAGCACGCCGCCTTCGTTATAGCCAAATCTTAGGCCCAGACCTTGTGTTCTCTAACTTCATACATATCCAACTCAATCCAAAGGCACACACGCGGATTGCCCCCCGTGCCGACACATCTATATGAAAGGTCACTGGCATTAACTAGCCATCGTGGACATAGCCTGGCAAACGGGATTCTTGCACCGCAAGTAGCGATCTCCGATGCAAGTCTCCGTACTACCAATTGCCTATTACGCAGCTCGGCTATAATCTGTTCTTCCTAGGCCGGATCGGTCCCTGGCCCAAGGCTTCCGATCCGAAGAACCATCGCCCTTGTCGACAAGTTGTCCATGACCACGCGCCTACGCTAACTTCTAGACTTAACGTAATGCATGGTCTCATCATCATCAATTAGTTCCTTTGCTTTACTCTTTTCACTTTTCACACTTCTTTTGCAGAGCCCCAAACTAGGGTTGCCTCGGCGACTGAACCACAGTCCCGACACATTTTCTCTCGGCGACTAACCATCGCTTAGACTTAACATTCTTTGAACTCCGGAAACGACTACTGCATAGCCTTCCCACTTAACTTGAACATAACGTGTTTCCTTAAGTATTGACCGACCGTGGCTAACTTTCCACTGAACCAACCGTGGCTCGTGCCTCTAAATCGACTCGTGTTCTACGCAACGCTGTCGCCCAAGTTATACCTCATATGACGGGCCTTGGGATCGTAGGACTAATTAACTTGACAACCGCAGAATGAGCGGGACCGCACTTGGAATGACTTAGGTCGACCGGCATAACTTTGCCTAACTTACTCAAGCCTACAACTTAACCCGAAGGACGAGCAAAGGCTATGCCAAGCCTTGCATTTCGAAAACGTATATGCTTTATCGAGCATTTACGCGGGCGACGCCTGTGACTTAGGCAAGTTTATAGTTTTGTGTCGAAGACCAACTTTCCTTCTCCCAAGCCACGGGACAAAGGATCGAGTGTCATTTTCAAAGCACACCGTGCACCAACTCTAAGCCGACCGTGGGACGTTTTCCATGTTCTAACTCATTTCGACCCGTCGGGATTATTCCCTTAGCTATGTGGATTCGTCTCTTTTATTATTAAGCCTACTTGTGCAAGTTGAAAACACGATTTATTATGTGAAGGCAAAGATGAGGCAAGTTCACCGAAACTACCCCACCTGAGCGATGTCTCCGAGCAAGCCGTTGCAAGGCTAAGTCCGAACGCCGTCGGCGTTTCGATTCCTCTGATTGACTTTGCGGGACGGGACACTACATCATACACCACTCAGAACAAGTCTCGTCCTCGAGACTTTCCTGAAGGCAAGCCATCCTACCATTTCTATGGCCAAGACTTTATCGAGCCTAGACACGGGACTATAACAGTCGAGCGAGATACGCCTACGCGTTTTCCTTGAGTCCGAGCCACGCTCGCACTACTATCATTCTTTCTTTCAACACGATTTCGAATTTTCGACACTCTTCCATTCCCCAAGTCTCATTTCCATTCAACGTATCACTTGGCTGGATCGTGCATGCATTCCAGGCATCCCTAAAATACATGCATTCAGCCAAGCCGCATGATAGAGAATTCGTCATTCTCACTCGAGTTGCATCTTGCACATACTCAGGCGTCCCTAAAATATATGCATGTCAGCCGAATCTCGTGAGAGGTTTTCCTATATTCGTGATTCACACTATCCATCCATGCCAATCCTCAAGATCAATCCTCGATTGATAACTCATGAAACAGGGCGTCTCGCCTAACCGCTAGGCTAATCTTTGCGAGGCTAAGTCAATGTCAGGATTGGAATCATAGTTCCCCAACAATAATGCCAACACTGACCCCAATCCTAGGGTCAAACCAGGTTCGGTAATACGGGGTTTTCTACCCAAGCTCGCGTCACTCAGATTTCTAAACATCGAGCACGATCACCTATTCGCATCAAGGCATACGTTGCACATATTCGATTCTATCCAAATCACCAACTCTAACCAATTCGTACATTCGATCACGAGGTCGTCTAGCTTTGACAATATGTTGCGCCCCAATCTCACGCGAGTCCGATTATCCACGGCGGTTCATGAATCACCATGCAACGCTCCCGCGGAATAATCATTCTCATCGGGGCGTAACTCTTGTTTGAGTCCAGACTAATTCATTCTCGATGCACGGATTGGACCTACGCAATCCTCAAATTCGATCATCAAGCACGCTAAGTCGTTTTCGAGTTCACCTTCGCGTCAAACCACAAGTCGAAGCACACAAGTTGCCACGCCATGCTAGTTCAATCACCCCCGCTGTATGAATCACCATACCAGCGCTCACGCGGAGTGATCGCCCTAATCGACGTGACGCATGTGCGAGGCAAGAGTTGCGCTTGCATAAGACAAGAATGTCGAAGTTGTGGTTATCGACGAAGCAAATCCAAACATTTCATTTTCATCCAAGCCAAGATCTCCGTTCGATAGTCCGTTTGTCATCTGTTCAACTAGAAAAATCCTCGAGCCAAATTTATCTTTTCCTCGACACGTTTTAATATCTCGCGTATAGCATCCATCGGAGCAATAACATTTGTACGATCGTCATTCGCCGAGTCAGAGTATCCCCGAGTTATCGCATATCGATCTTTAATACGCCTCAATACCATCGACGATATGCGTAACCTGACGATCTTCCTTTGCAACCAATTTCGAGTCGTGCGTTGATGCTATTGTCCGAGTTGGATATTCCATAATTTTCTCGATATTCAAGGTCAAGTTCAGTCGCTCTTCCTCAAGCTTGTTTTCAAGATCGTTGTTCGAAACTCAAGTCACATTTCATTTGCATCAATCCGATATCGTACGCGGGATCCTCTAAGTTTCCTCGATCACGACCATTCACTTTCATTTATCGTTCCGAATCATTTTCTAACACGCGTTGCCTATTCTCAAGTTGTCCGAACGAGATGCTCGTTTGGGACATTCGAAGTCACGACCAACTAAGCGTGACGCGTTCTATGGCTTTGCGCGATCGCATCGCCTCGTCGACATACTCGAAATCTTCAATATTTGTTCGAATGATTTCCAAGAAAATCCATACACCACTCGGATTCGAGCCATCCGCTCTAGCCTACAATCACGTTCGCGCCATTTGCTAAGACATCCTTCAGATTCGTTCGACGAATCTCTAGCGTAATCGCTCACGTCGTATCGACGCGCTAGGTCGATCGCACTATTCCTCAAAATCCAAGTCAATCTTTTGCGCACGCCTAAGCGTTAGCTCGATACGTTCCTATCGATACACACTCTAAGTGCATCTCCATTCCCGACCGAAAGATACTTGATATCGCTCGCAACTCGTTTGCACCAAAAGTCGAGGTGCGCGATAAGCGACGCAACTTAGCCAAAAGGTCGTGTGCATGGCTATCCCGTGCGGACTATATTCGAGTTTGCTCGTTCAATTGATAGGGTCAAAGCATGACTAGTTAGGCACACACCGTTCGGCACAAAGGCCGTCGCCTATCGATGCATTCGATTGAAAGCTTATACGAGCTTTTTAAAATATTTAGACTTATTGTATGGACATACCGAGGGACATTCGAGAGAGAGCGCACACTTCTTTAACAACGACGAGCTTTCGAAACTGAGACATTCGATGTAAAGTCCAAGGACGTAAAGCCGTGCTCTGATACCATTATGTCACGCCCCGCTCCCGTAGGAGCGATCGTCCTCGCTAAGGCGTGATGCCGCACGAGCCTAGATTGCGCTCGTGCTAGGCAGTTTCATAACGGCCGATTACATCGGCGGCGACGGGGTCGTCGCACAGAAGTCCCAAGCAGAAATATTGAAACATGCAGCAGAATTTAAGAACAAGTACACATGAACACAAGTCATTCAAAAGAAGCTCTTTATTGATATTGAATACAAGATTACATTTGTGGGCGCAAGGCCAAATTTCAAGTCTCTCGTGCTCACTTTTCTCTCATTTTACAAGTCACTCTGCTCTCTCTCATCTCTCGATACAAATGCTTGAACCAGCGGAAGCTTCGGAAGGTGATGTCCATACATTATGTCCTGTATAAGTCTTCAGTTCCATGTGGCCGCACGCTTCGAATCGCCAAGGAACTCCGTGTCTCGACGCACCAAGCGAGCTCCGCGCCACGAGCTTCTACCTGTGCCTGCACATGAACACTGTGTGGATGTCAGTACTCAACTGTACTGGTGGAGTGAGCTCCTCGTCCACCCATACAAACCCTACACGTTTCATTTACTTTGTGCAGCATTAACCCTTTTACGATTGTCTTTCTATTCTTGCCTTAGGATCAGTTTTAGGACCGACGCCTTTGTATACTTGTGTCTAAGGACCATCCCGTGCTTGCATAACGACGTTAACTCATACTTTTGCCTTAGACCCTTCTCGTGCTGATAACGTTAACCTATCAAGTCGTGTTTGCCTTACGGCCATAATCAGAGACGCAACTACATGAAAGACTCCATTTCCTTGCCTCTAGACATTTCGCGTGCTTGCATTGTCGACGCACTGACTTATACTTGTCTTTTGTGCCAAACTCTGGAACGTAACGACTCGGTCGTGCCATAACTCGATTCGTGCTTCAATATTTCCGAGGCAGCGCCTCCTCGCTTAGTCTCGCCTACACTTGTATTGTGACAACGCGACCGTGCCTCATATTTCGAGGTCGTGCCCAGCAACTCAACGTAACTTCACACAACTTGTCCTACGGTCCTTCTCGACTTAACTCGTAACAGCTCAAGCCTAACTCATGCAACTCTATGCCAACAACTTAACACTCGACGCCACATCTCGTGCCGAAGCATGCCGCCTTCGTTATAGCCAAATCTTAGGCCCAGACCTTGTGTTCTCTAACTTCATACATATCCAACTCAATCCAAAGACACACACGCGGATTGTCGCCCGTGTCGACACATCTATATGAAAGGTCACTGGCATTAACTAGCCATCGTGGACATAGCCTGGCAAACGGGATCCTTGCACCGCAAGTAGCGATCTCCGATGCAAGTCCCCGTACTACCAATTGCCTATTACCCAACTCGGCTATAATCTGTTCTTCCTAGGCCGGATCGGTCCCTGGCCCAAGGCTTCCGATCCGAAGAACCATCGCCCTTGTCGACAAGTTGTCCATGACCACGCGCCTACGCTAACTTCTAGACTTAACGTAATGCATGGTCTCATCATCATCAATTAGTTCCTTTGCTTTACTCTTTTCACTTTTCACACTTCTTTTGCAGAGCCCCAAACCAGGGTTGCCTCGGCGACTGAACCACAGTCCCGACACATTTTCTCTCGGCGACTAACCATCGCTTAGACTTAACATTCTTTGAACTCCGGAAACGACTACTGCATAGCCTTCCCACTTAACTTGAACATAACGTATTTCCTTAAGTATCGACCGACCGTGGCTAACTTTCCACTGAACCAACCGTGGCTCGTGTCTCTAAACCGACTCGTGTTCTACGCAACGCTGTCGCCCAAGTCATACCTCAGATGACGGGCCTTGGAATCGTGGGACTAATTAACTTGATAACCGCAGAATGAGCGGGACCGCACTTGGAATGACTTAGGTCGACCGGCATAACTTTGCCTAACTTACTCAAGCCTACAACTTAACCCGAGGGACGAGCAAAGGCTATGCCAAGCCTTGCATTTCGAAAATGTGCATGCTTTATCGAGCATTTACGTGGGAGACGCCTATGACTTAGGCAAGTTTATAGTTTTGTGTCGAAGACCAACTTTCTTCTCCCAAGCCACGGGACAAAGGACCGAGTGTCATTTTCAAAGCACACCGTGCACCAACTCTAAGCCGACCGTGGGACGTTTTCCATGTTCTAACTCATTTCGACCCGTCGGGATTATTCCCTTAGCTATGTGGATTCGTCTCTTTTATTATTAAGCCTACTTGTGCAAGTTAAAAACACGATTTATTACGTGAAGGCAAAGATGAGGCAAGTTCACCGAAACTACCCCACCTGAGCGATGTCTCCGAGCAAGCCGTTGCAAGGCTAAGTCCGAACGTCGTCGGCGTTTCGATTCCTCCGATTGACTTTGCGGGACGGGGCACTACAACTATAGGTAGGTTATCCTCCCTTCCTTTCATTTTATTCCATCTTGCCTCTTTTCCTTCACAAACTGTTCTTCTCCAAATTAGAGAGCTTTCCTCTTTGATTTGATCTCCAAATCCTTACATCCCTCCACCAAAACTTTTATCCAACCTTCTCATACTACCAAGGGAGGGTGCTAGCAAAGATTTGGAGCAAAGTGCAAGGAGGAGTGTCATTTTTGGAAGATTTTCGTGTCGGAGCCGTGTCCTTGGGAGTATCATTGGGATTCCACTCCTAATAGGTAAAACCAACCCTCTAAATTGATTTTCTATGCATATTAGTTAGTTTTGAATCTGTAGTATCCACCCCCATGCATGTACCCCATTTAGATTCAAATTTGAGGCCATTTGGAGCTCTCTTGAGAATTTTAGATATGTGTCTTGTGTCCTACTTGATAGATCCCAAATTAGGACACCCCATGTGTATGTATGTATGATAATAGTTTAAATAGATATTTAAATTCAGTTTTAGAATGGTTAGATAGTGGATTGATCTTAGTTAGGATTGTTAGAATGTGTTTCATTTGGATACCTATGTTGGTATCCAAGTATCTTGGCCTACATGTGTATCTTTTGTCCAAAACAACTCAAATTCGTCATAATATTCATCCACATTTTATTAACTAAAGCAACTTAGAAATGTCATAACTTTTAGCTTAGAACTCTGATTAATCTTCCATTTTTTTTAAAAGAACCATATGGAAGTTAGATTTCCAAATATATATTTTAATAAGCCAAATTCGTTCTGGAACTTTCTGTAAAACTATTTGTGTGTCAGATGTCCGAAAGACAAATGAGTTTTGATATTTTTGCGATTTTGGGAGCTTCCGGAAACGAAAATGCGATCCGTTTGAAGTTTCGGTAAGCTAACACGAAGGGCTACGATATACTTTAATCCTAGAATTTAGTGAAAGCCCAATTGGTACAGTATTGGTTTTAATTAGAAGAGTGACTATACGACATTGGCATTTTGTGTAACCTATGAGCCTATGTAGTATGAATATTAAATAAATGTAGAGTATGTAATGCATAATATGTTAGATGAATGAAATGATATATATATGATATGTATCCTCTTTACATTAATGTATATATATGGTTAAATGCAAGCATGTAGGAATGCAATCAATATAATGTATGTAAGTATGCATATATGATATGTATGTAAGCATGTATGAATGTATGTATGTATGTATACATGATATGTATGTATGCATCTATGTATAGATGCATGTAAGTATATAATATGCATGAATGACATGTATGTAATAAAAATAAGTATATGTATGCAACTTAATGATATGTGAATGGATGTAATGTATGAACTGAAGTATGCATATATATGGGATATGAATGAATGATATATATATATATATATATATATATATATATATATATATATATATATATATATATATATATATATATATATATATATATATATATATATATGTGTGTGTGTGTGTGTTAGGGTAATGTAATGTATGTATTCACATATATTTTGAGTTAAATATATGAGTTTGTATGCATATATTATATGTATGAATGTATGCATGAATGAATGTAATATAATGTAGAGTATGCATATATGAATATAATGTATGCAAGTATATAATATATTCAAATATGTATGTATATATCTATGTATGTATGTATAGGTGCATGAATGAATGCAAGTATGCATATATGATATGTATGTAGGCATGTATGTATACATGATATGTATGTATGCATCTATGTATGTATGTATAGGTGCATGAATGAATGCAAGTATGCATATATGATATGTATGTAGGCATGTATGCAATGTATGTATGTATACATGATATGTATGTATGCATGTATGCAATATAAGTATGTATGTATGCATTTCTATAAACTGAGTTAACCTATAACCTTTTACACACATGCATTCATACACCCTTTGACACCATGTATCCCATGTCACATACACCTACCTATCACTAAATCTGAGAACATTAACACATATCCTTTCACACACATGCCAAACACACACACACACTCACTTACTCTTTTACCTCTCCTTCTCTGCCTATATATATAGCTTTCCTATATATATATATATGTATGTGCCTATATATATAGCTTTCCTATATATATCTATGTATATGAATATGTGAATGTGAATAATATATATACATTATATGACTAAGTTTTTGTGCCTTGTTAGCTTATGGTTTAGTTTTGTGCTTGGTTTAGCAAGTGACTTATGCTATGAGTTAGTAGCTATCTTGGATACTTGATTTGCATAGACTTAGTTTGTTTAGACCTAGAATTGACTAACCTAGACTAGTTGACCATTGTTGACCCAACCCTACCTAGTTTGACCACAGTTGACTAGAGTTGACCTAGTTTGACTTTATAGTTGACCAGAGTTGACCAAGAGTTGACTTTGACCTAGATTGACTTAGACTCATGTAGATTGTATTATAATTTCAATTACCATATAAATTGAACTCTTTATAACCTGTGTTGCTATAACAAGGACTCTGTGACTCTAGTTGGCCATGTTTTCATATCAGCTGTTCAGGGTATCAGGCGAGTACATTCTCTGATCCTTTCATACTTGCTAGGACCTATATTTATGCTCTAGATTACTTTACTTGATGCTAACACTTGTTATCATGGATTGGTACTATATAGATTTTTTCATGCGATGTTATCCCCTTGGCGGATACATCGGGTATTTCGTATTCGTGTACTTTATTATGGGCATCGTGTACTCCTTGTGTTCGTGTTATTCGTATGCAAATCGTGTGAAATCGTGTACTCTCATGTGCCCACATGATCATCGTGTACAACTATACTTCGTGTGCAATAACATATAACTTGACTGGATCCTTGTGTATTGATTGGGGACAGGGGAGTAGAAGTGATTATGTGATCAATCTAAATCGTGTGAACCTCTGTAGATTACTCGTGTGCAACATCGTGCCGTTTACATAATCGTCTTGTGCTCTGAATCACTAGTCACTTACAGTTCTTACTTATCATGTATATATTTCCAGTTTACAAATATCTCTCTTGTTTTTGTGTGCATCTTCTTACAGTTCATGTATCTTACTCTTTTGTATGTTTTATATTCCTGCCATGATATGAGCTGCGTGAGATGTATTGTGCTTGTTCCTATCCTGACTGGACCTGTTGAAAATATTACAGGTAACCTGGAGATTCACAGCTAGCCTAGAGAACCAGTAGAGCTTGGAGTAGATTACTAGTTTATGGTTTAGTTTCTCTTTTAGAACTTGTTTTGCAATAAGTGGTGTCTTGAGATTGTTGAGATGTTGTTATTTTGGGAGTTTATTTAAGTTGTTGTTTGAGTTTTATATAGTTGTTAGACTCCTGTGTTATCTTATCGTGCTTAGATTGTGATTAAGTATTATCGTATCTTATACTTGTCCTCCATTCGGGGTTGAGGTTGTGACAGGTATATTATATAATTGTATGAGTTGTTGATTAGATAGTGACCTAGAACAGCGTTCTACCGTCGACAATGCGGCGTAGGCTGGACGTATCCACTTCTCGTGCCCCTACACTGGGTGCGGGTCGTGACAAAGTGACTGCAGTGTCAGGTGAGTAGATGTGTCAAGAGTGTATAGGCAAGGATGTGTGAGTGAGTGCAATGTGAGCAATGCAAACAGAAAATGAATTTGGGGTATGCAATGAAGGGTCTAATGATGCAATGCACTGGAAAACAAGTGTGCAGCAGAACAAGCGTAATGTGTCAGAGTAAGGTGTGTCAATATACAAGTGTGTGCGTGTGAAGGGTGAATGCAAGTGTGTGTCAAAGGAGTGTATAGGCAAAGACAAGTGTTCAGAAGTGTGCAGATGTGTCAATATAAAAGTGTAAGTGTTCAATGATAGTGGCAAGGGGAATGCAAATGTATCATGTGCAGCATTTATGAATAAGTGAATGAGTGAAATGTGTCAAGAGTGTCAGTTAGTGTCAAAGAGTATCAGACGTGTGTCAGATGTGTGAAGTGCAGTAGACAAATGTGATGTGCAGACATGTAAGTAAATGCACAAGTGAATGCAAAGTGTGCAAGTGTCTAATGAGTGATGTGTCAAACAATGAAGTGTACAGAGAATGTGTCAAGAGTGAAGAGTGTCATAGTGTACAGCAAGGGATGTGTGTGTGCAGTGTCACATGAGTGTCAAGGAAGTGTCAAAGCAAAGCAAGTGTTTAGCAAGGTTTAACATGTGCACAGCAGAGTGTCAAACGAGTGTAGGTGCAAGATGTAATCAGAGAATGTGTCATGTGTGCATGTATGTGCAGCATGTGTCAAACATGTGTCAAGTAACTGTGTCAATACGTATCAGAGCAATGCACAGACAAACAGAGAATAGCAACAGTCTCGACTGCACAGAGCAGTGGGAATCTGTGGGTCAAATCACAGCTCGAAACCACAATGGCTCGAAGCCCAACTCTCCCAATCTGTTGTCAGATAATGCCCCTACCCAAAACAGTAGCTAGGTTTGAAATCGTGGCGTGTCGAGTGTGAACTTGGTCTGCAGTAGCAGGGGATGCACTGTAGCCAGTGCATCCAAGGCTACATGTCCCCGTGTCCAAATAACCATACCAAATGACCTCGATTTCACCTCAGTCAATCACAAATGCATTCCACAGAATATAAGCTACCCAAAAGTGTAATTACATCATATATTGGTGAACTAAACTTCCTATGGGACATTTCGTCGAACATTTGAGATACCTTTCCGATGTACCTCAAATGGACACGAACTAGACCTAAATCATTCCTAGGTCTAGGGGGACCCTAAATGGATGCATCTACAATAATAAAACTAAAATCTAATAGGTTTAGAGGCTCTTACCAATTGGGAGTTGGAATCCTAATGAAAATCTTCTTGAAATGATCTCCCACTAAATCCAATGGTTAAATTGCTCCAAATCCTTCCTAGCTAACCAATAGAGACCTCCTCTCCTCAAGAGGAAGAGTTTGCAATTGTTTTGGATGAATTTGGAGTTGGTTTGAGGAATGGGACAAATTTAGGGAAGAACACAAATTAGAGTTAGGGTTTCTATGAAAGAGGGAAGAAAGGGGGCTAATATTGATCTATATAGGGGGGAAACCCTAGGTGGCCGGCCATGGGTCTAGGGTTAGGGTTTGGTCAAGTTGCAATGGCCCAAAATCCTTTCTAAGTTGTAAAATCTAGCCCCTTTTCTAAAGGCCCAAACTAACACATTGTTTCATTCTCTAATTAGATTCTAATTGATTCCTAGCTAGATTAGAGTCTAATTACTAATCTAAATCCATTAGCTAGGTCTCCATGGTCATGGTTAGTCTCTAGGCAAAGTAGTTCTAAGGTTTCACTAGCAAATGATAAAATTACAATACATCAAATTAAATAATATTAAAATAATCAAAATTTATCAATTTATCACTAACATGATTTAAATCTATTATTTAATAACTAACATGATCAATTTTATAAAAGTTTAAAATTATCCTAATTTTAGAAAGTGGTAGTTACATTTTTGAACCAGCAAATCGAGCAACAAGTTGTCCCCAGACGACCGAACTCAGTCCAAGTTTCCCAAGTGGACCAAATTTGGGCCGAGTTTGCCAAGCTCTGAGACAGCAGCTCCTGCTCCAATTTTTTGAGTTTCTCTGATACTCCAAATGGCACTCGTCGTACTCCCCGAGCTTCTCCGACACATGGATGGTGCTCGTCTCACTCCGAAATTTTTCCACATAGGTTGGAAATCCCACCCAACACCAACAGCAGTTTTGTTGAACTTATTCAACAACTTTTCTGCAAGTTTCCTTGTGTATGTGTATGTAAATTCAAGCACCTTACAATTTTTGCCACTGTGTAGTGCTGCCCAGAGTCTGTGCACTGGTTGTCATTAGAGAAAGACAAACTTACAAGATGCTTATGTACTTCAGTTATCTATTCAAGTATATATTGATGTACATGAAAAATAATTTGCTGGTGAACAAACAATTAGCCACAACCAAAGGCGGACTGATCAATGTTCACCTCTTCTTGAAGCCTATTAGCCTTGTGTGAGTTCTCAGGTTGCTTATAACCCTCTAAATTGTGAAAATGATTCTTTCACTCTCTCTCTCTCTCTACGAAAACTTGAAGTTTCTGACCCATCTTGTGCTGAAGTCTGCGTTCTCAGCTATGTGGTTTCAACGATATTATTCACAACTGTTACTCCTGTCTTTGAGACTACGATAGCAGTGCTTCTGCAAAATGAGCAAAAATGTATCTACATCATTAGTTTTTGAGGTTTAACAAGCTACTTAAAAATATCTATGTGAAAACACACGGAGATTTATGAATACTCGATATATAGGATATACGGCAATCAATGCATGAGGTGCACGAGTGCTATCATTCATGATTAGACAATAAAAAGAGTGATTCAATTCGTAGACCACATACATACTAACGATATTCTCTCGCCCACACCCACTAGTAATATATGATCATGACATCGTAGAGATGTTACATGGTAAACAAGTAAACATGGCAAGTAACATGAAAATACGTGAACATGAATTCTAGCAAGTCTATAAGATGTATCTCTTTCATGCACAAGTAACATGTAAGCATGAATCAAGATCTAAGAACAAAAGGAGACAGTGAAACTAACATATAATTAAAATAATGACAACCAATCCAGTTGAGTAGTGGTCTAGAGATGAACTGAAATATCATAGGATGATATGTTATGTGAATGCAAATCCTTCATAGAAAATCGTAAAACGGGTAAAACCATTGTTGGTTAAGAACTGGAAACACAGAGCATAATAGGCTCATATATATAACATACAACATAATTATTTAGGAAAGCGAGATTAATTAATATTCGATAAAGTATATTTAAACATGCACGACTGTTTTGTTATTTTGAGTAGATATTTGCTTCTTTTTCCTACTAGATTGATGACTAAAAGAGCATCAAGACCCACAATATTGGAATGATAGGGCAAACTCACGGGATGCTAGATATCACTCCATGGTCCACGACACCATCGATTCGATCAAGATCCTTTGCTACTTGAGCTGTATTCATGAAAACAAGTTAGTAAGGAAAAAAAATGTTCACCAAACGAATATATGCTTGATACTATTCATGGAATCATCATGAACATATGGCACAAAGAAAATGCTATCTACAACTAAATGTATATGGAAAAAAATTGTACTGAAACATTTGTCCTCACTGGACTAGAACACATGAGTATCCATAAGTCATGACATTCAAGTTACACACTATTACTTGATATCTATAACATTGGACGTTGGGGAATTTGAAATTGCTCTCTAGAAATAGTCCTACATCCATGTAGCAATCCAAGTGTGTATTTCAATATAAGATTCTTCTTTTATTGACTTGCACACATGGAGAGTGAAAGCCCATGTGGTTGGTATGGTGGGGTGTTTTAATAGAGGGCAAGGTTCAAGACATCCAAGAAATAATTGTGTTATGTCATCCATTTCTTGAAAATTTTTCTTTGGAGCTAGATCCCGAAGGGCTTCGGTACCTAGCGACTCGGACTCGAGTGAGGACATAGGCAAAGCGCGTGAAGGCCGCAAAGTGGAACTTTGATGATGCACTTTTCAGAGGAGCGGGGCATGAGGGGCGTACGGGTTCAGCAGAGTCGCTCGGGACGCAGATGTTCCGTATGGATGTTGTTCCCACGGAACTGCAATTTCCACAAGGAGACTGCTCCCGCGAAATTGTGCATGGTTCGTGCGTGGAGGCTGCTCGTGGAGGATGCTCGTGCGGGACTACTACTCGTGTGGGACTGTGATTCGCACGGGACTGCAATTTGCCGGAGCGACTGTTTGTTTGTTTCATGGGCGTAACTACCCACTTAGTGGGGGTTACTGCCGTCCACTTAATGTACAGTTACTCTTCGTATTTACTGTCCGTTATGGGGGTAGTGGTTGTTAGTGGGTTGGCTTCCCTTATATATTCCTCAAGTCTTTCTCTTTTCGGATAAGAGACTTAGAAATATTTTGCTACGAGAGGAGAGTTAGCAATAGCCATCAGGAGTGTCGAAGTGTTGTCCGTTCGTCCAAGTGCGAAATCCATTCTGAGGGTGACAAGGAACGTTCTAGAAGTTCACTTCTTTGAGCTTGCTGGTTCCTGGGGAGGAGATCGACGGAAAGGATCGAATCTTGCTTTTAGCAATCGTGGTTTTAATAACTCCAGCAAGAATTTTTGTCTCATTCTTCCTCTTTTGTTTCTTGTTGTAGCAACTGTGTTGTAAGTTTCAAAAGGCTTACTTTTCAGCACCTTGTAATCTTCTTTCATTAGTTTTTGTAATTTACATTTTCTACATAGTTTTGTACGAGCTTTGTAATCCGGCACTAACATTGGATACACACAGTATCAATGTTACCATGCTTGTCGTGAGCGCATCTTAAATGTATTAATAACTAGAGAAATATAACTATTTGGAGATTTGATAATAAGCGATAAGAGTGAACCGGTAGTACCTAGATCAAGTATTGGAGATGTAAAGATGACATCCAAAACATGGTGCCCTTCACTGGTTACTAATGGAAAGTTTCCTCCATGTGGATCTGCATGTCCAAAGGTTGGTCTCCTCCATACCTTCAAAAAGTTTAGAGGGAGTTTATTCAAATATAAGGCAATTTCTAACGTTCTTGAAATAATACTTGTTAGATTTTCGTAAAAAAGCAGTCTTCTGAGACAGAAGCAATGAAACTACTCCTTGCAAGCACGCAAGCATACCTCAGCGTCTCCCAGAAACAAATCATCAATTTCTTCAGCAGTTTCCATCCAGTTACCCTTTCATCATCGGAAGCAACAGTTCGGAGTTATTAATCATCGGAAAATAGTAGTCACATTTTTATGTTTAGTAACACGTCATGAAGGACAAGATGCAGCTTACTGTATTGACTAAGACAGGGATCGATCCATCGAGACCTTTGCCATATTGCTTATCAGGAACAATGAAGGTCAGGTTACTTGCTGTTTTCATTACTGACTGCAAAGGGAACATACAAATGAATGTAGATGGAACTCTCTTCTATCTTTTTCTTCTTTTCATTTTTTTTTTGCCTTCTAAAACCTTATTAGACCATCTTACCTTCTCTTGGATTATGGATTCCCCACCCTCTAGTTTCCTTCTTCCAATGACGGCAGCAAGCGTGTCCTCTTCGATAATATCAGCATCCATAAATGCAAAATCAATCTAGTATCATAGTGAAGGTATCAGAACCAATGCAGTCTAAACACCCTTGAATCTGATTTCAACTCTCTAAATGGAGATTTGTTTTTTTGGACTCATTTGTATAGCCAAAGTTGTGATTGCTAGTTCGACAATCTACTCATTGCAATACTCACAAAAAATAAGACTAATGCAACCAACTTATTGGATAATAAGAATTTGTGCACACTTGGAGACTATCTCGGTAATCCTCTAGGGGGATTCCTGCTTTTGCGGCTTCACTCGCACTCGAAACAGACCTGAAACATGTTACAACAGCTGAGAGGTTAGATCCTTTGTATGCAAAGAAGTAAGTTGTTTCTTTATGTGGTGTTTGGATGAAGGTTTGGTATCCCTAGGAATCCACTTCACATTGCTTTCCCACGGGAAGGGAATTCAACATTTTTCATACCCATTTGGTTAGGTTGGGAATATGCCAGAAAATTGAATTTTCCCTTTCCCATGTTTAGTTCAGACATGAATGGGAATCTTATTTTGTTTAGTTTTCCACAAATACCCTTTCATTAATTTCATGATGTTACTGTTACTTAAATTTCAGCTGGTGTCATTGAGGGTATTATTGTCCAAAAAATTGAAATTAATGTACCCAACAAACATTCACAAGGAAAGATATTTCCAAGGGGGATTAGGTTTTACTTTCCGTGCCTCCCCCCCCCCCCCCCCCCCCCCCCCCCCCCCCAAAAAAACCAAATTCTCAATGTCAGACTTACCAAACATGGGTAAGGAACCCAAAACCCATTCCAAGTCTCTAAAACTAGAACCAAACAGCATCTCATAGTCATAGAGCGCTAGGAACTAACTCAAATGATACAAATAGCAACAGCTATACAAGTTCGAAGGATTCAAAAGAAGTAAATAAAGCATGCTGGAAAGAGATCAGTATTTTGTTCTGCATTGTTACCAAGGACTATATATTCAATACAGGATACTACTTGGGGAAAGGTTTCAGAAACAACAGATATGTTATGTCAAGCCCAATTAGTCAGAAAATATATCAGGAATCTTGGTATAAAACATGAATACTTTTGAAACCAAATGTGACCAAATACATGTTTTCTGAGCCCATGTTTCCTGAAACCACTGAACAAAAACATTATGCCTTCTGAAACAAAATATGTTATTTTCAATTTTTTTCCTAGTATTCTTTCAGAAGCTCT
This sequence comes from Iris pallida, assembly GCA_029216955.1. Lineage (NCBI taxonomy): Eukaryota > Viridiplantae > Streptophyta > Magnoliopsida > Asparagales > Iridaceae > Iris > Iris pallida. The sequence goes on from JANAVB010015600.1 coordinate 36,243,273, forward strand.
GACTATGTTGGTTAGAAGCTTGATTCCATATTTTGGAGAAAAAAAAAATCGCAACAAAAGATTGATTGTGAGTGCTTCTCTTTATAGTCGTTGCCGAAATCTCTCTTGTTGTTCTGGTGATCAACATTCTCTTTATGGTGTTACGGAGGATCAAAAATGTCTATGGACATTCCTGATGATGGTGCTGCTTATCTTGAATACAAACTATTCTGTGGTTTAAAAGAAAACACAAGGAGGGATCCATCATAAAATTGGATTTTGAGAAGGCGTACGATTAGGGCTGTTTCTGACATTCTAAGGGCCCGGTACAAACATAAAATGGTCTTTTCTTTTTTAACCATCTAAAAATAGCTTTTTAACATTCTAAGGGCCCTAATTGTAGTTTCTAAAAAATAGGGAGGCATAAATCTAAAAGTGCAAATCTCACATTAGTAATATATACGGAGGTTAAAAAATTTTGGGCCTTCCAGTTTTTGGGGCACAACTTCCACATGCTCAGAAATGGCCTGAGTTGATAGGGACTGTCTGATCGAGATCTTAAAACTTGGACAAAATGGCACAATATGTAAGGGGTGGATTGAGTAAATTTGGCTAAAGTCGACAAAATCTAATATACTAGTCGACGGAAAAGAGGATAGAGAAATAACTTGTAGGAGAGGGGTTGAGAGAAGGTGACCCTTATACCCTCTTATTTTCGTTCTAGTAGAAGACACTTTGCATAGAATGCTAGCTAGAAAGGGCTAGAGATGATGGTTTACTCGACATGCTAGAAAAATTAATAAAATGGTATGGGAAGCAACATAGAAAATAGCCTAGGATAGCACCTTGTCAATTAGGGAACTGTGTGCAGAAAAGAGGAGATTGGTACTATTATGAGTGGGTTAATCTCAAAGATATGAACATTGACCTTCCTTCGTTGGAAAACCACAAGAAAGCAACCTCATTAAAATTATCATAGCTAGCTATTAGAGCGGGGGGGGGGGGGGGGGGGGGGGGGGGGGGGGGGGGGGATCCCCTTCGAAATCAGTCAGTGCCATCAAAGTTGCATCAACAACTAGTCAACTTTGACTTCTTTTTTCTCCTTCCAAAGCGGGCTATGAATCTCCTGCAGGGCACAACGTTCCCCGACCAATTCTTTTTTGGATATGTGAGCATGGATAGACCGCTATATCCCCTTAGATATCATTTAACATCATTATTTAGCGAAGCTTGGAATGTATAGGATCCTGTCAAAAACAATAGAGGGGAAGCCGGTGGAAGCCAAGATTTTAAGCATATTGTTAATAACAATAATCTAGGGGAAGAAAAAGAAAGACTTAGATCTGAACACCCTACAACAATGGAGCCCTTCAAAGGAAGTAGAGAGAGACTTGTGCAATCGGCTGTGAGACTACCAATGGTAAGTCACAGCGAAATCATTATACTGGAATATCAACTTTGGGGGAACTTGAGCGTAATATGCCAAAGGTCCGCATTTTCCTGTGGTTTACCTGTAAAAACTGTTGGTCCCAAAACGCCGCAGAAGCAATGGTAACTCATCTGAAAAGATAACAAACTTCCGTCTCACGCAAGTACCTAAACAGATCAAACACAGTATATATATGTTTGGTGACTATCTCACTTGGGTGAATCACAATCTATATATCTCAATAATACAAGATTGATTACAATAATATTGAACCTTTTATCCCTAAGTTCAACTTCTCATCAATCTCAAAAATAAAATAAAAAAATATTACAATTGAAATCACTCACCCACCCCTATGATGATATCCCTGAACGAAGAAGACTCCTCAAACCGATATTTCCTTCGTACTATCTCGAAAGATGAGCCCAAAAAACAAAGTATAGACTTTCTCTTAGACTTCTATAGACTTACTCCCTTGAATCTCTCCTATGAATCTTCTTATCGACAACTCCCCTTAACCAACTTATATAGGTTAAGAAATCCTAATTTAGGATTAACAATTCCTAAATTAGCCAAGCAATAATAATGGTCGTCCAGATTATATCACACGGTCCAAAAAAATGCTGACTTGGGTCTACGTCTGAACTAAATCCCGACAGGCAGTATACCGCCAAACCTTCAGAATATGTCATGTGATGAAACACTCCATAATCGATATTACCTTCGGTATATTGTCGCTATTGTTTTGGCTTAATTTGATTCCTAGTCTAGCCACCGATCCCCCGAAGTCTTTGTCGCAACTTTCGTCGATGCTTCACGACGTTCAGACTTTCCTTCTATACACCTTGAATCAAAGCTTGAACCCCAACAAACTCCCCCTCCAGTATGATAAGAGGTGTTGCCTCTATAACTCCTCAAATAGACTTCATACCTGTCGTCCCGTAATATAGTTTATGCTCCCTCTCGTCACTGATTTTGAATCTCCCATGCTGCGTTGCATCTTTCTTCGTCTCCAGTTCTCGACCAACATGTCGCCACTAGCTGTTATGCGTAGAACCTCCCTAACTATTAGGATCTGTCGACATCAATAACTCAGCCAAGACCGAAGTCCCTGACCATCAGTCTCATCGTAAATCTTGGCTACTTATTCCCGACTTTTGTCTTCCATCGAAACGTACTCCCGTTCCGTCGAGCTTTTTTACCCTTGGATAGCCCAACCAAACGGACAGTACGGTTCCCTCGAGATTCAAGCGCATGAACCTACCTATCTTCGTATCTGACACTGAAGCTCCCTCGTACACAAGCATCCATTAGTAGAACATCATTCACTGTGCACGCGTCGATGACCCACAGCTTCTCCTGAACTGTACAAATAGAGATGTATCCATCTTAGCTTGAGTTTGTTGTACTCCTTGATCCCCTTCCTGATTTTGAACTGTTGAACCGATGTCGCTCCGTTAAGTTTTGGTGAACAAACTATCACAGCAATCCCTACCTGGAGACCGACCAACTGTCATGGGACCAACAAACTGTCTCTCAATCTTTGATGCGCCTCCATTCGTCGTTTTGTCTCGACGAACAAATCGTCTGTGTCTCTCAAATTATCTCGAAGACTCCCCTCGACAAGTTTTAAATGATCCTCCTGTCGGATATCCTCGAGCCGTCATCTGATATCCTGCCTGTGCACCTCAACGACTTAAGCCTGTACATAACACAACATGTATCTTCTCTAGCCAGCAGTTGGGCACCCTTTGTATGCTTCCAATCTTTGTCCTCAGATATACTGCAGCAGACATCATTTGTTAGCTTTTCTACTGATATCAAGTTATAGCACAAAATCAATACATGACAAACTCCCTTGAGAACGAGCTTCTCATCAAACTTCGTTGTCAAGTGCACGTCAACAAATGCAGTCATCCCCTTGTTGTCCATCTTTATACGTCCGAACCTATCGCTTCGGTATGACGTAAAGATCCTCCTTTGCGGAGTGGTGCGATACGACACTCCCATGTCCAAGACTAATCGTTTTTATGACACAAGCCACAAGGATCCTCTGCTTTGGTTGCTGCGATGATAAGATATCTCATAGCTATAAAATATACCTTATCGTTCTTGCCTTTAGCATTCCCATTTTTGAGTTTCATGCAGTCTCATTTAAAATAATCCTTTTTGTCACAGCGATAGCATGCATCCTTCCTTGCAGTCCACCCTCACAAGATCCCGAGAACTCTCATGTTCTCGACTATGACTTAAGCTTTCTCTTCTCGTAGAAAGCAACCATAGTGGACTTATACACCAAATCTCCTCGTTCAGCAAACTAATTTTGACTACCTCCATCATGACAACTCCATCAGGTGTAGAGTTACTCATAGATATCACCAACATCTTCTAATTTTTCGACCGAGAACAAAAAAGCATCAAGGTCTGAATCTCATCATCAATCACAATATTCATCGCTAGCAGTTGATTGATGATACCCTGAACCTCGTTCAGATGTTGTATCATTGAGACACCCTCTATATACTTCGAGTGGAAGAGTTGGTGAATAAGAAAAGTCTAGTTGTTAGCCGTCTTCCGTTCGTACGGCGAATGCAGCTTCTCCAATAATGTTTTTGTCAAACTTTCCATGGACACGTGGTAAAATACTGAATCATCAATCCATTAGCGGATGAATCCAACAGCCTTCTGATCCAATTATTTTATGTCATCAGTAGATTTGTCTGATAGCTTGGCATTGTCACCCTCCAACAGTCCATGCTGATCTTTGCATCATAGTTGATTCTTCATCCTTGGTTTCCAAATTGCTTAGTTCTCCCCTGTGAGGGTGACCATACGTGTGTTCATCCTTTCCATATACATGGTTGCATCTTTCATCTCAAAAACCTGATAGTTTTGATATCAATTGTTTGTCCCAAAACTTCACAGAAGCAATGTCAACCCACCTGAAGATAGCAAACTCACGTCTCACGCAAGCACAAAGACAGATCAAACACAGTATATGTTCGATGACTATGTCCCTGCACAAATCCTAATCTATATATCTCAATAATACAAGATTGATTACAATGATGTTGAATCCTTTGCCCCCAAGTTTAACCCCTCACTAATCTCAAAAAAGAATAAGAAGATTATAATTAAAATCACTCATCCAACCTCTCTGGACTTAGAAGACTCCTTTAAAAGATATTTCCTTTAGACTATCTCGAAAGACGATTCTTAAAAGCAAAATACGGACTTTATCTTAGATTTTTGTGGACTTCCTCCCTTGCATCTCTCCTATGAGCTTCTTGTCGACGACTCCCCCTTAACCACCTTATATAGGTTAAGAAACCTTAATTTAGGATTAGAAAAATCCTAAATTTGTCCAACAATAATCATGTCCGTCCATATTAGATCACAAGGTCCAAAAACATGCTTGATTTGGAGCCCACATTTGAACCAAATTCTGACATGCGGTATACCACGTCATACCTTCATAATAGCTTCTTGTTTATGGTTCTATTGTGTTTGTAATATTGCTATTTTTAAGATTTCATTGTTCATAATTGTTGTCTTGTAGTGCAGAATGTATATTGCCTCTCTAAGAATGAATTCACTTGGATCTCCTTGATCTCGTACTTGTCTTTAAAAAAATGCCAGCCCTGCGCAATTCTATCTAAAGTAAGCATGATCAGCAAGTGATGCATGAAGGAGTGACTAATAAATCTGTTAGTGAATGTGTACTCAAATATGTAAGGGCAAGACTGACAAATTCAACTCACGTAGGGATTCCTGTAACGTCCCTGAGAGATCCATCGCGCAGTCGCCGGCCCAGGTGCTGTATGGCCAGGAACGACGCGCGCCCGGAGCCCAATCCGACCACCATGCCACTCGTCACGTAGCTATCTACCTATATTAATTACATATATATATGCGATCAGGCCAAACAAATATATATGGGATCAGCATTACCATTTTTAAGTATCTTGGTATGTTCCCGAAATAATAGTAGTTGGATTTTATTTTTGTACCACTATTTAAACGGTCTCTTATTTAAACTATTCCATCTCTAACGAGTTTTTGATATAATCTGAACGGTCGAAAAAGATAATCCAACTTCTATTTTGAAAAACTTATGAGGATACTTAAGAAAGGAAATTCCGATCATAATTTTCTGCAGATAATAACAACAGAATTGATGCATATATATATATATATAGTAGCAATTATTAAAAAAAAATAGTGAATAGTAGCAATTATACAGCGCGCTTCGCGGCATGGAGGAGGTTGACAGAACCATCTGAGGCTGCGCGAGCTATTGGCACGGGGAGCTCTGATGGCGGCCTAGCCGGAATATTCTGATTGCTGGAGTGGATATTCCGGCGGCTAGAGGAGAGAGTGTGATGGGGAAGGGAGAAGAAGCAAGCGCTTGCATGGGCCATGCGTTCTGTCCCCCCTATCCTTTCTTTCCTTTATCTCTTTTCTTATATTTCCGGATATATGTAATCATCAATCTGAACCACACCTATTTCATGAGTATTTGTGGTTACATATGGGGGTAGCAAATATTTTGAACTTTTTACTTTCCAATCTATTCTACTTCTTCTTCTTTTTCTCAAAAATATTGTTCCATCTTTTTCAATTTTTTTGGCTGATACCATCACCTATAACATGACAAAGACATGGCACTAACGCAGCTTTTCTAAAGCAAGATTATATAATTAGTTAATTATCTATTTTTGGGTCACAGACTCGCAACAAGTAAGTATATACAAAAATGCTATTTGGCTATCAAAATATTTGGGTGATACCTGGCATATGACATGATTGCTGACATGGCACCTAACATGACAAAATTTAATATTAATATTAAATCAACATTAAATTAACATTAAAATTAAAATTAACCTTAACATTAAAATTAATATTAATATTAATATTAACATTGGAATTGATATTAACATTAACATTAAAAAAAATTGGGTAATTAATTTTTTGGGTTAAAATTTGCCACATCAGTTGTTATGTCAGCTGCCATATCAGATGTCACGTAATGGAAGATGGCATCATCCAAATATTTTAGGAGCCAAACAGCACAATTAAAGTATATATTGTCAAAATTACCTATACACAAGTTATACATTATGACTGCCAAAAAAATTATATCTAGCCAGGGCCGGCCCACTGCCATAGCTAGTTTTGGTTGTCCCTTAACCCTCATTGTAGGGATCACCCGCAACTCCAACTTCTATTGGGATTACGCTGAGCCTGGGGGTTGCCCAAGCAGTGGGGGGTTGCCCAAGTCCGAAGTTTTGTCAGACTTTCCTCAAGGTTGTCTCCGGTCCTCTGTCAAAATTTGACAACCCTTCGTCATCCCAAACATGATTATGTTTGTTACTAATTTTCGAACCTCCATTAATGGAGTTTAAAAATTCAAGAAAGTGTCTTACTTGACTTTTTACTAGGAAACCATAACAAGCTATGTATTGCACATGAAACCTAAAAATAAATAAATAAATAGATGTGAAAAGAAAAGAAAACTAGAATCTAAACAAAAATTATGTGATTTGTTGGGTTTGGAAGAAGAGAATGGTAATGAAGTGTGTTGTCCCCATAAAAAGGGTAGAGTAAAATGGAAAAAACTTGTGTTGCCGCCTAGCAAGCTCACTCCGGAGAGGATTTTGTGGTGACAGTAACACTGGGTGATCCATATGGGCTCAAATGCAAATCATTTTATTCATGAACTCAAACTCTTTTTTCTCTGCAGATATGGCTCAACTTCTAATTCATTGGCAAAACGGAGCTGGTACGTTGTCCGCGGTTTGTAATCGCGGATCTAACCGCCGGCCGACGTGCCGGCTGGTCATTGGTCATCTGGTCCGAATGAGACCCGGAGATAGCACGAAGGACCAATGGCCGGCCACCACATTGGCCGACAGTCACGTCCACGATTACAAACTGCGGGCAAAATATCATTTTTGTTGGCAAATTTATGTTTATATGCCCTCAAGAACGTGAAGTCGAATTATTTTCAGGTGTGGAGTCAACATTTTATGCTTGATTACCTTTTTTTCCTTTTCTTTTCTACTAAAAGGATACTTCATTTTGTTTGTGCTGTTCTGTTTCTATTCACAATGTGAGATTGAGATCGAAAGACCATATGTCAAATAGAGGAAAAACATTTAAATACAAGTCACCAAACCTTCTGCAACAATATACTCTTCCTCCCTCTATTTCTGCAACAGCCAAATTCCAACCTAAACAACAAAACCTTCATCCCTTGTCCCTCTAAAACAAACTGTGTACAGTATAAAATTTAGGATGTTTCTAACAGCATATCCAAAAAAAATTGTGCATTACATTTACTGTTCCCAAATCCCGGCAATTACAAACAAATGCACATTTGTAGATTTTATTACACCTTGATGCAGGGACGGATGCATGAATTTAAGAAAGGGGTCAATCTTAAGGTAATATGCTTGGATTGAGAGTTAACATAGTTAAGTGAGAAAAAATAAAATTATGGTTTGTTTGAGTGTGGATATTTAGGAGGTGGGGTTATAGAGGGTTAAGTGATGGTTTGTTTAACCCTTTTTGGTATATCTTCCACTATATAATAATGCTTCAAAACGGCTCAAAAGTGAGCCGTCTAAGCCGTCATTATATCACAGTTCATTTTATTTAAAAAATAAATTATGTAAAAAATTGTTGAAAAAAGTAAAATTTTGTCAAAATGGAGAATCGAATTCAACCAAACAAGAAAAATACATTGTACATTAACCAAATGAGTTAGAAGTGTATTTAACTATAATTGGATAAAATTGTTATTATACGTTATTATACGTGCAAAGCACGTACATTTACTAGTTTTTTAAATCCCTCAAATCGGAGAGTTAACAAGGAGTTCGAGAGATTTTATTTAAAGAGTCATAAATACCCCCTTAGTGTTCTATAAAAATTAATGAGTTTTTTTTTCCTTTTTTTTTTTTTTTGCTTTCAACGTTGTAATTAAAATTCCAATATTCAAATATAATTTTATGACTTATGTAATAAAAGTATTTGGTAAGTACTATATTTTTATTAATCATCCTCTCACTCAAAACCTTCAATACAAGTAAGAGTTATTAAAAACACCCAACTTAACTCTCCCTCCAATCCAAATATATATATATGTATTGACTCTACTCCCCCTCACTTAACTCCAGTTAACTCTAGTTATTTTTCCCCTCAATCCAAGTAGACCCTTAATGTGTGTGCGTGTATATATATACATACATATATATATATATATATATATATATATATATATATATATATATATATATATATATATATATATATATATATGGCTCATGAGTGTGAGAGCTTCCCTTCTGCACATGGGAATAAGGAGACTTGGCTGGCTAAGATAGACATTACAGAAAACTCCATGTTAGATACCTAGGGCTTCCTCTCTCGATTAACTATGTCAATGATGCGGGTGCGAGGGTCTTCTCAACTATACTCAATCTAGACTGGAGGGATGGCATGCTCAGTTGTTGTCCTTTGGTGGAAGGATCGAACTTATCAGAACTGCTATCTCGACAATGGCTTTATTCTGGCTTCGGGCTATTATGCTTCCTAAGGGCACGATCAAGAAGATAGAAAGTTTGTGTGCAGATTTTATGTGGAGAGGAGGTATTCATGCTATAAGTTGGGAGGAACTGTGTCGGCCAAAGAAGGAGGGAGGAGTGGGGCTTAGATCTTTGAAGAGAAACAACTTACCTCAAACTGTTTTGGAGATTCATCAATGAGAAGTTTATGTAGACAAACTGAATTAAGGGAAGGTACTTTTCAAAAGGGGGTTTCTGGTCTACTAGTAGCAATAACTTCTCAGTCACGATTAAAGCATTGTTGGTTACTAGACACGTGGCTAAAAAAAAATTGACCAGGGTGATATGTACTTGAAACCAAACCAGCATTTGACATGACCCTTGGATCAAGCACTCTAGCTTGATCGAGAGGGAAGGCTGACATGTTTACGAGTTGATGAGTTCTACTGAGACGGTGAGTAGCCTTACATGAAGATGATTGAAAACTGCATGGTTGAATGATTGAGGTTGCTCATGCGGAAGACATACATGCAGTTGAGATTGATAGGCAGAGGAAGGAAGACTACTGGGTATGGGAAGATATGGAAAGAGGCACATTCAAGTTCAGCATTCCTTAAACCAAATTATGACCTATCACGAGGAGGTAGATTGGGCGGAGGTAGTGTGGACCAAAGAAATGATTGTCGAATTCTTCATGTGCCTTTACAAAATGATCATGAACAAACTTCTTACCCGTGACAGAATCTCCATGTTTGGTATCTCCTATGAGGACAGGAAGTGCAGCTTATGTGGAAAGGAGGATTAGTCTAGGGTCCATGGATCATCTTTTCTTTGCTTGTGACTATGTTTGGGATATATGGAGAACCAAAAAGCCTAAGTTTGGCCCTCCCACCGCATGGAGGAGAGTTCTTTCTTCTGTTTGGAATGATGTTAAAGCGCAAAAGGCCAGCGAAACGAAAGAATATCGTCGCCTCAAGATTATGTTTGGGGCAGTGACATGGCATGTATGGAGAACGAAATAAGCGTACTTTTGAGGGTCTTTTCCTTAGTATTTTTATTGTACAAAGTAATATAGATACTGGCATAGATATTCTGGATCCCAGATAATCTATTTTGTAATCTGGACCAGATCATAGTTGTAACTTTCGATCATACTCTTGTATAATGTATCACTTACCAAATAGTTATTTTTTCTACTTATTTCTACTATTTATTATTTCATGTATAATATAATTGTTATATAGTTTTATTTTATGTCATCACCAAAGTTGCGATCCTTGAGGGTCTTCTTGGATTGAGGGAAAAAAATAAGCAGGGTTAATGGGGTTAAATGAGGAAGAGTTAAGCGAGGGGGAGTAGAGTCAATACATAGAACCTTGCTTGGATTGGAGGAAGAGTTAAGTGGGGGTGTTTAATAACTCTTGTTTGGATTGGAGGTTTTGAGTGAGAGGTGATTAATAAAAATATGATAGTTACCAAAATAACCTTATTACATATGTCGTAAAAATAAATTTGATTGAAATTTTAATTAGAACTTGTCAAAATATCTTCACAAATTAGGAAGCTACGGATTAACATGTTGCGAGCAAAAAAAATAGAGAAAGAAATTATGATATTTTATAAAACAAATAAGGGACATTTATGACTTTTTAAACAAAATTCCTCAATCACCCTCATTAACCCTCCGATTTGGGGGATTAAAAAAATGAACAAAAGATGGTGAAATAAACTCTCACTTAACCCTCTATATATAATCCTCCCTCCTAAACCTCCACCCTCAAATCAAACATGATTTTATTTTTTTTCTCACTTAACTTTTTCTTACTTAACTCTCTTAACCATCAATCCAAGCAGACCCTGAGTGTCCACGAGGATGCACATTTAACTCCCATCGTATTCTTGCCTCTCTCTTACCAGCGTGGGCCAACACACTAGAAGAAATGAACGACCTAAGCCTCTTAGGTCTATTTGGTAGGAAGAAGGTCCAAAGAAAGAAAGTGTTCATCCACTAGGCAGAAAGTAAGTTCCATATGATCACATTTGGACTTTATGATTTCAGTTTGACAAGTAAAAGTGGCCCCTAAAACTAGTAACTTCTTCTATTTGTCAAATGTAAAACGTACAGAGAAAACTCGTAATTTCTTCTACGAGTAAAAATCTTGACAAATCAAGCGGAGGCGGCATCTACGTGAACCTCCATTTTGAGGTGGAGGCATTGTTTCTTCTTCAAGTCGGAGACTAATATAGAGGCAAATATTTTTGATGCAGGCCAAGGTATATGGTTCTAGGGGTGAACATTCCTTTAATTCGGTTCAAACCGAATCGAATAACCGAAAATCGAATTGGACTGAAAATTGAATAAGCAAAATCGAACCGAAAATGGCCCATAACCGAATCAAACCGAACCGAATTAAATCGATTCAATTTTTGGTTTATTCGATCTTTCGGTTTATTTGCACTTTTTTTTCTTAATATATATAGAGTATACCTATATATATTTAGTATATACCTATAGTACATAACCTATATATATGTAATATATACCTATATATACATATATTAATACCCATATGTAGTAACTAAAATTTTCTTATTCGGTTTTTGGTTTTGGACCGAAATCGAAATCCAAATTGAAACCGAATAATTTTTTTTTGTATTTTTAAAATCGAAACCAAACCGATTTTTTTTTAAACCGAACCAATCTTTTATTCGGTTCGATTTTCGGTCCAAAACCAAATAATGCTCACCCCTATATGGTTCAACCTAAACCATTTACCTAGGCTTTTTATATGGGCACATCCAAACCTTATAAAGGCTAGCCCATTTTTTTTTGGTTTATCTACAAGTTTGCCATTGGAAAAAGTTATCATGGCTATCCCACTTTGTAGTATAAAGTGAAAAAGAAATTTTTTTCCTTTTGTCTTCTTCTTCTCCAAAGTTCCATTCCCACTTTTCCAAGAACCCTAGAATATTCTTCTTGTCCCCCACTCAATCTTCTTGTCTTGAAACATAGAATAATTATCAACGAATATTCCTAGCACTCAGTATGCTTTCGACTACTAGATGGCACTATTTGTTTTAAAATTTGTTCATTCCTAATTATTGAAGGTTTTATCATAATGTAGGAAATATGGAAGAAATAGAAACGTCAAATGTAGCAATCGACCAGTCTGGTCCTTCCGAAGAACACAACATTCTCTCCGAAGAAGTCTCGGTAGGTCCCCGACCTACCTACGTACAACAATTCGTAGTCGACATTTGGACTGCCACACATTCAGGCAGTCCCATGTACTTGGTGGACTGCCAGAGAGTGCGGCAGTCCAGAAGTTAATCTTCGGCTCCACTGGACTGCCACACTTTCTGGCAGTCCATAAAGTACTATGGACTGCCAGAAAGTGTGGCAGTCCAGTTGAATAGGGTATGAACACCTGGACTGCCACACTTTCTGGCAGTCCATAAAGTAGTATGCACTGCCAGAAAGTGTGGCAGACCAGTTGAATAGCGTATGAACAACTTGACTGCCACACTTTCTGGCAGTCCATTAATCAGTTAGGACTGTCAGAATTTATGGCAGTCTAGTTGAACTGCAATGTGAGTCATGAATTGGATATTGTCTTTGCACTTATCGTTTATTTAGTTATAAAAAAAATCAAAAATTTATTATAGGGCACCCCATCTCCTATGTGCATTGATTTTAGGACGATATTCTCGACGGATATGATTTTTGAATCTTACGACGAAGCATTAGAATGGTGCAGAGAAGTTGGAAGGCGATCGAACACAATCCTTATTATTTCAAGGTCGTTACGGCACCGGTCGAATCGAAAAACTGTAGATCTTGGTTGTGAAAGAGGTGGGCAGTATAGGGATCATCGTAAAAAAGATGAACTTCTCCTAATAAAAACTCCGAAGAAAGTGGCATGAACAAGAAAATGTGGTTGTCCATTCAAGTTAGTGTTGGGGTGCAAAAATGTCGAGAAGTGGACAGTTGTGGTGAGGAATGGGATGCACAATCATCATGTGTCGGACACGCTTGTTGGTCATCCCTACGCTGGAAGATTGAACGACGATGAGAAAAAGTTAGTTAAAAATTTGTCAACTTCCGGAGTTGGTCCTAAAGAAATTTATTCCGTGCTTGTCACTCCCCGTTTTCGGAATGCGTATTTTTTATACATGTACAACTCATATGTATTTATTTAATATTTATCATGTATTATCATGTATTTAAATTCCTATAATTTTATGTTAATTAATTATCTGCTCATTAATTTTTATGTTAATTTAATTTCCTGTAATTTTATTTCTGCATTTTATTTTCTGCTTTTAGCTTCTCTGCTTTAGTCTTATTTTTGGTTCGGCTTAGGTTGGTCTTCTCGGGTTCATGGTGGTTCTCATGAACCGAACCCAATAACCCCACCTACCACCACCCTCCCTATTTAAAGCTCCCATCTCCTTCTCTCTCCTCATAACTCTCATTCTTCACCATTACTTCTTCTTCTTCCTCATCACTCTCTCCACCAACCCATCAGCAGGCAAGTACATTGTTTGCCATTAAAATCGTTTGATTGCAAATCTTAATACAAACAGAACAGTGTTACAATATAGGACTTAGATGTAGTCCTAGGAGTACACTTTTGTTTAAGCTGGGTTCCTTAGTGCCAATGGAGCGAGTGGTAATACGTTGACTCCGTTGACGGGCTGACGATGGTTATCGGTTCTCTGAAGGTGTAGATTGCTCTGGGTGCTGGAGCTTGCTGGGAGGAGGAAGACGTTGAGTGTCTGTATCTGCCTCTCTGGTGATATTTCTGTGTGTTGTCCGTCTATGTCTCTTGTGTCCGTAAGAAGGAAATGATCCCTCTATTTATAGCTGGGCAGATTGGCTGCTCATGCGCGCATGTAGGATGCGCCGGTGTGTGGGGACGCCACGTGGAGGTTGCTGATGGGGGCGCATGGATGATGCACCCTGATTGGGAGGTTGAACTCTTCATACTGCTGTTGTGAGCCGGCACGTAGCAGAGGAGAAGATCTTTCTGTTACTGAAATCTTGGATAAGTTGAGTCAAAGGACACATGTCGTCGACTCGTGGCTCAAAGATCTCGGATTTGGGGGGATGATGATCTGGTGAGCTGCGCCTTGGATTGGGCGCAGGAGGAGGCTGCGGCTCATAACCTTTAGGAGTTACAAACCATTTAGGGCGCATGGCTTCTGAGGCGCATGCAGGCGACTTTCCTTCTGTCTTTCGGGATCAGAGATCAGTCCGGGGCGCACGGCTTTTGAGGCGCATGCAGAGCTTCAACTGGAGACTCTTTATCTGTCTTTAGGGATCAGAAAGCAGTCTAGGGCGCATGGCTTTTAAGGCGCATGCAGGTTTGGGCGCATGGCCGCGGAGGCGCATGCGGGGAATTGAGACTCTTTTTCTGTCTTTAGGGATCAGTGAAGGGTCTAAGGCGCATGGCTTTTGAGGCGCATGCGGATCTGGGCGCATGGCCGTGGAGGCGCATGCGGATGGTTTAAGGGGCCACGTGGCAGTAGCCGTCGGAATAGAGTCATAATGATGCTGACGTAGCCGACGCTTCGTTTTCTGAAAAAGCTGTCAACCGTTCAGACATTGGAAAGCGTGCTACCAACTCTGGTGTCAGTTCAGCATTTAATGTTTGTGACATTCGATGGACAGCTGAGTGGGCACGTTGGTTGGTGTTCCACTCGGTATGGGTATGTGAGAGGGGGCGCATCCTCTGTGATGTGCCGGGTATTGCAGGGCGCATCTGCACGATGCGCTTGATGCTGGAGGGCGCATCCATGTGATGCGCCGTTTGGCTAGCGCATCCGACATGTCTTTTAATGCTGCGGCTGTCTCGCTCTTCGAGTGCTATAAATAGCCGTTTGGCTGAATTCAAGGCGTCCGGTTCATCCATTTAATGCAAATTTATTGCACAGAATTCGGAGAGCCATCCACTTGGCGTATGGGTTTGATCTGCCCGGCCTATAAATAGTGGTATGGAGAGAAGGTTTGCTCCTCGTTCCCTCACGTTCTTCCAACATGAACTTGAATATGCGGGTGCATTCTGTCGATGAAGTGCTCCCGAGGGTGAAGATGAGACGTCGTGTTGTCTTTGATGCACTTGAAGGTGACTGTTACATCCAAAAGACGGAGTCGAGGGCTTCTGAGGCAGACGGAAGGTGCCTGTTGCATCCAAAGATAGGGATGTTCGGGCCCCGTCTCCGTTGTTCTGGAAGAGCCGTAGATCGGAATGGCGGTGCTAGGCTCTCTCTTCCTTCAAAGTGGGTGTCGTCCACTCTAGTTGTGTTGAGAGCTCCCTTGTGCTGTGGTTTCGATCACGGTCTTCCTTGGGCTTTGGAGGCTCTTTCGAAGCCTCCCCTGGCCACAGTTTTGCCGTGCTCCTCCTTGGTTCCAGCCAGAGGGTTAAATGCTTTGTGGAAGCATTTATCCGGTGACCCTGGCTGGAAGGGCGGCACATAGCTGGGCTCTGCTCGGCCAGGTGAGCCTGGCTGGAAGAATTTGGCTGAAGGGATGCACATAACTGAGCTGCTGAAGAGATGATGGGATGCGCCTGGCTGGAGGCGCATGGTGGCTGCTGCACCTGTCTGAGGGCGCGTGATGACTGATGCGCCTATCTGGAGGCGCATGATGGCTGTTGCGCCTGTCTGAGGGCGCATGATGACTGATGTGCCTATCTGGAGGCGCATGGTGGCTGTTGTGCCTGTCTGAGGGCGCATGGTGGCCGCTGGCTGTAGATCTAGGATCTTTCCTTTGTAGAAATTCTCCTTTGTACAACCTTTTCTAGACATGTAATAGACTTTTATATGAATAAAAAGTCCTTTTTCGAATGTCTATGGCTTATTTTGATTTTGCAGTCTGAGTTCTGGTGCATGTAGTGTCTGGCGCATGGGCTTTCTGATTGTGAAATTCCATGCTTCTACAAGACCCCCTTCAAAGTTTTCAAAACTTTTGAATAAGTTTTGGAATACTTTGAATAAGAAGCATGGAGGTCGGGGCGCATGATTGTTGGGCGCATGCCTGTTCTGGCGCATGCTCCTTCCGGCTGATGATAATGACGCTTTGGTAACCCAAAAGATTAATGATGATCTTTTGGTTGTATTTGCTGTTATCTTTTTACGGAACCCGAAGCGACGGCTGAGATTACACGTCATCGGTTCACGTGTGCGACCAAGTCCTATAAATAGGTGAGGGTTGGAGAGAGAAAGAGATCTTTTTCTCTGTGCTTTTTGCTTTCTTTAGAGTTCTTCTTCCAAAACCCTAACTTTTTCTTCTTCGAGAGAATGGCTCCCAAGACTCCTCGCGGTGGTGCCGGCAAGGGGAAGGAGAAAGCGAAGGAGTTTGTCGACGAGGATGCACCTATCACCTCTGCGACTCCGGCAGACGTTCGCCCTGAGGTGACGGGTGGGTTTCATCTCCTTCGTAAGCTTTTAGGCTATATCGTGCCCTAACTCAAAACCTGCTGACGCGTATGGACTTTTGTCCTGATGATACGCCGAAGTTTTATCCTGCCGACGTGCATAGGTTTACACCTTTATCATGCACCGAGGTTTAATGGCTGGCATGCATGGGTTTTGTACCCTGATGATGCGCCGAAGCTCCAATGCTGACGCGCATGGCCTACGCCCTGATGATGCGCCGAAGCTCTAATGCCGACGCGCATGGGCTTACGCCCTGATGATGCGCCGAGGCAAGCTGACGCGCACGGGCTCATGCCCTGATGATGCGCCGAAGCAAGCTGACGGGCTTATACCCTGATGCGCCAGTTTATTTGACACATTCTTCTTGGCTGACTTCGACTTTTGTTGTGCCAGTGTCAATGACGATCCCTTTGCTGAATGAGGTCCTCTTGGATGCTTCTCTTTGTCAAATGGGAGTTGACTTTGATGAGGCGGTGATCAACCCTGCGAAGGATGCCATCTTACAGGACCAACCTCGTGAGAGGATGATGCAAATCCAGGCCCAGTTGCCGCCTTTCCTTCAGAATATGATGGAGAGTGGTAAACTAAAGTCTGCTGAATCTGAAGGTGTAACCTTCTTAAAACCTGCCTTTCTGTTTGGCGACCGACTAGTCTCTTCCGAGGCGAAGATACTGAGGATCAGAGAAGACTGGTTCTTTTCTGCTAAGGGCATGACTCTATACATGCGGCAGGTTGACCGCCAGCTGCCGCTGACGGCTTTTTATCGTCTAGCTTCGAAGAGAAAGATGGGTTGGAAACTAACTCCTTCTCAAGGAGGAGCCTTGGGCGGTACCCTCTCAATTGACGCCTCCTCGAACCAGCGAGATACTTTAACCGCTTCCCGTGCCAGTTCTTCATTCAGTTACCGGGCCTTGCGTCCTGGGAGCATCTACAGTGAAGTCCCGAACGACCTGTTTCCCTTCAGTGCCCCGATCTTTGCAAATCGGATGCTGACATCGAAGGTGATGTATCCGACAGGTAGTTTCAGGGTCGAAGGCTGGTGTCATTATATCCCGAAGTGGGACGAGTTGACCACTTGGGTGCTTTCAAGATTCAAAGTTGAGCTTAAAGAGATCGGGCTGACAGCCGCCATTCGGGCCACGCAGGCCGGCGTGGACCTCAATAAGCCGATGTTCCTTGCGCTCTTGGAGCTTTTCAATGCCCAGACTGGCAGCTTCTTTACTCCGGTGGGGGAGTTGGGACTGGCTCTCCATGAAATGTACGAAGTGTCCAAGCTTCCTTGGGGTTCGGAACCGTACGAGGAATATTTCCCGTCCAACGAAGAGATCCAGGTTCTGGAGAATAAGGATCCGGAGATGATGGCTGTCTTCAAAGAAGTGGCTAGCCATCATTATCTGATGCACCGGAGGGACAAGGGCAAGACCCAGCCTCATGTGACTGCTTGGAAAGACTATGTCTTCAGGCAGGATCTGGTGGATCCTTCGAGGATCCGATTTACGACTCCGCAGGGATTGAAGCCCGCGGAGCTAAGTTCTGAAATAAGCCGACTGGACGAGAGGACCCCACATTCTGACGAGGGCGGGAAGGCTACGTACAGCTGTTTCTGGCATTGCGCGCACCGGATGTCGTCTAAGGCAGTGTTGACGGCCTACTTAATGATGTGGCTCCGGGAATGCGTATTTGCAGGTGGATCCGGTACTGTCGAGAGAGTACATCGGAATCTGATTTTGCCTGCAGTGAAGTTGGCCTGTGGACGACCTTTAGCCCTCCTCCCCGCTATGGTGTGCAACCTGTTGCGCGGGTTGAGGTCTTTTGCCGACGATGTGATCCATGAGAGGGGTAACAATGATAACTTTCCCCGGGCTGAGCTGCCTTTCCATTATCTTATGGGGTGGCTGATTTTGCATCACCCGAACGTGATGAGTCCTGGTCCGGAGGAGGACCATGTCGAGGGAGATGCCTTCATTCGCCGCTTCTATAAGAGGAAGTGGGATTACACTGGCGTTCCCGTCTGCCGGAGAGTCTTATCCTACCTTCAGGGGTGGGAAATTGTTAAGGTTGGCCCGATCTTCAAAGATTTCGAGGCCGGCCAAGATTTAGTTGACTCTGGCGAAGATGCGGTCACTTTGCCGAAATGGAGCTTTCGTTGGTTGCAGAGTATCCGGCCTTCTCATCTGGTCTACCGTAACCAGAACAAATGTTATCTGGAGCCTTATCTGCCAAGCCGATTTGCTCGTCAGTTTGGCTATACCCAGCTAATGTTGCGGAATCCCAGTAGTAGTTTAGGCTACGTCGGGAGTTTGCTGGATGGAGCCCGGGGCTGGCAATATTATAACGCCGGATGTACCAACGTTAAGTTTACCACGCCAGTTCGTAATCCTCGGCCGCCGATCCTATATCCGGCCGCGAAGCTGTATTGCACTATGACTGCTATGTCTCCTGGTTATGACAGGGAGACCAGTTTCATCATCGGAACTCAGCTAGAGGCGACAGCGAACATGTTGATGGCAGCCCGATCATATCGTCCACCCGAGTTGGCGGGGTATCGGGCTGCTGCTGCTGCATCAGTGAGAGACCCGTCTATCGGGAAAAGGCGGTATGACACCGAAGTTGGTTCTTCTGTACCGAAAAGGTCGAGAAAGACGCCGACCCCAAAGGTTACGGACGTGCCACTTGTAACGCCAACGGGATCAGTTCCTGTTGAGGTAAGGAATGTTTCGTAATTCCAGTTCTTTTTGTCATTGTGGCGACTTATGTCTTTCTCCTTGTAGGGATCGTTGAAGAAGAAGTCCCGTATTTCAAAAGGCTCTTCTGATGAGCGTATTCCACCGGCGCTACTGTCTCCCGTGGAGGAAGGTCCCGAAGATGTTCCTGCGGAGATCTTAATATCTCCTAACTTCGAGGTCGCCACAAGTTCTGGGAGAGCACCATCTGCCAGGGAGGCCTTGGATGCTGAAGGTCTCGCGGACTCGAGGCATCCTGATGATGAGGTGGACTGGAGCTCGTCGCCTTCTGGTGACGTTCCTCCGGTCTTGCAAGAATCTGCTACGGGGGCAGCAGATATGGTTGAGACAGAGGAGAGGGTTGAATCCCCTCCTTATCATGATGAGGGGAGGTCGGCTATATCATTGTCGAGCCCTACCCCGGCTCCAAATGTGGAAGTTGAGATGGCTACCGTTCAGGAGGTAGCGACAGATTCTGTTCCGGTTGAGGGACTTGATGATGAGACCCGTCTGCCGGTTACGACCGCTGAAACGGGTGAAGTGACAGGTGATAATCTCCCTATTCTGCCAAGGGAGGTACCAACTGTTGATAGGACGTTGGCATCAGCAGAGGCGGTCGCTGATGTCGGTGGCTCCTCCGGACTTGAGAAGGGTAAGGGTGCAGAACCCTCTGTAGCTCCTTCTACTTGGGGAACCATCTCGACGCCAGTGCCGGCTCCTTCCGTTGCTTTGGCTCCTCGGGCTAGCAGTCCAGCCCCTGTTAATGAAGAGCCCGTTGATGCCGAGGTTCAAGCCTCACTGGTTGAGGTGGGCGGACCTTCTTCCGGTCCGCAAGCTGTGGTAGCTCCTCCAACTCCTGCTATGACGCCGCAGGTCCTGGCGGATGCAGACGAGTATGTGAAGTTCCTCGTCGAGGGGGTGTACAAAATGCTGCAGAAGGGCGTATCCGCTGTGATGGATGCCAACGGGAGTTTTGCGACAGCAAAAGCTCTGGCAATGCCCTGCATCGAGCTGATTCGTATTCACCAAGGCCACGACCATATGGCCGAAATTTTGGAGGCTTCGGTGATTGAGCTGGACGAGCGGCTCGCGGAACTTCAGCGCATCCAGCGAAACGACCTCTCTTTCTTAATAGAGGGGGAGAAGGGGAAGTTGATTGCTGAAATCGAGTCTTCCCATCAGGCTACTGTGAGCGATTGGGAGCGCGAGGTGGCTGAGATTGAGGCTGCGGCAGAGCAGTTGTCTCAGTCTATGAAGAAGACGACGGAGGCGCGGGCTGCGTTGGATGCCAACATCGCGGAGATCGACGTCCAGATGCGCCGCCTTGAGGACTAGCGGGCCCAACTCCAGTTAGAAGCTGACCGTGTTCGGGCTGAACACGCAACATTCAAGCAGGAGGAAGCGACTTTTACTCAGCGGACTCTTGCTTTGGCTCAGCAATGACGACAGCTTGATGAGAAGTACGAGTGCGAAACTTCTGCTGAGGCTGTCGAATTGATGCGTCAAGAGGCTGAGCGTCGAGTTCTGGCAACTGTAGGGACTCGTACTGCTGACCTGAGGCAACGAGTCAGAGAGCTCTCGACCCATCCTGGAGAGGTTTAGGGATTGTAGTCTCCCTTTCTTTTGCAACCCTCGTTGAGGGATAGTGTAGTCTTGTACTCTCTCTCTTTTTGAATAAAGAAGTACGCAACTTTTGTGATGTGTTCATTTTTTTTTGTCATGAACTTGATGGTTTGTGTGGACCTATTATCTTTTGCGCACCTTGGTTTTAGGTACAGATAATAAGTTTGAAAGAACCATTATGTTTGCTCAGAGGTAATGTGGACATGGCAATCATTGGATTCGAAGTGATAGAATCTTCCTACTCAGAGGTATTATGGACGTGGTAGGAATGATCTTTGGGGGGATACGCTGAACAACTCAGAGGTGATGTGGACGTGGAAGTTCGGCGATCAATGTACAACAACGTAGGGGTTGTTTGTACGAGATGTTTACTCAGAGGTAATGTGGACGTGGTAAACATGAAGGGTAGCGTAGGCTTACGAAGTGTAAGATTCCGCTTTGTAAGGCGTAGAGAGACAACTCAGAGGTAATATGGACGTGGTTATCTTTCTACTGGAGGATGCCACGGAACAGCTGGATTCCGGAAGCGTATGAGTTGGTGGAAAGAGGTTGTTTGGGGAAGTACATGTCTGGAGGATGTCAAGAATAGTACTTCTTTAGGAACTTGCCATTGATGGGCATCATGAACAAGTCCCCATTGGATTTGGCGAGGCGGTAAGCACCGTTTGAGTATACCGTCTCAATGATGAAAGGTCCCTCCCACTTGGGCTCGAACTTTCCTGGTGTCTTGTGGGTCAACACCATTGGTCTTCTGACTGCTAAAACCAGGTCGCCAACTTGGAAAGTCCTCTGTTTGACCTTCTTGTTGAAAGCCTGTGATATACGGGCTTGGTAGAGTTCGATGCGTTGTTGAGCTAGGAGACGCTTTTCGTCAAGTGCCTCCAGTTCCCGCAGACGACGACGACGTTGATTGTCCTCTTCTGTGAGTTTGTTTATGATTGCTACGCGGAGTGAGGGTATCTGTATCTCGAGAGGCAGTACCGCTTCGCTTCCGTAGACTAGGGAGAATGGAGTGTTGCCTGTTGGGGTCCGTACCGTTGTGCGGTAGGCCCAAAGGCATTCGCCAAGCTTTTCGTCCCAGTCGCATTTGTTGGATGACACGACCTTTTTGAGCAGCCTAACGATCGTTTTGTTGAATGCCTCAGCCAATCCGTTTGCAGCCGGATTGTAGGAAGTTGAGGCCACGTTCTGAATGCGATTCTTGTCACAGAACCTGCTAAAAATGTGGCTGATGAACTGAGGACCATTGTCATGGATGATCCGCCGGGGTACTCCGAAACGGTAAATGACATGGTGCTTGATAAAGTTGACCACCCTGGAGCTTTTTACTTCTGCCAGTGGGACTGCTTCCGCCCATTTGGAGAAGTAGTCGGTAATGGCCAGGATGAAACGGTGTTCTCTTGATGAAGGAGGGGTGATTGGTCCCACAATGTCCATGCCCCAGGCTTCGAAGGGCCAGGAGGCGACTGTAGGATGTAGCGGCTCCGATGGTGTATGTATGAAGTCTGCATGAAGTTGGCACGCATGGCACTTTTTAGCATATTCAACAGCATCGGCGGCCATAGTTGGCCAGTAGTAGCCCATACGTCGCAGTCGATCTTGCAACTTAGGACCGGGTTGATGAGCTCCACAAGTTCCGTCATGAGCTTCTTGAAGAGCTTCGACTGCTTCTTCGTTGGACAGGCATCGAAGGAGGAGCCCATCGAAGGAGCGTCGGTACAGCATTTTGGTAGCTGCATCGTAGTAAAACCGGAGGAAGCGTCTCCTGACTGAGACAGCTTCCTTCGGATCCTCTGGAAGGATTCCGTAGACAGCAAAGTCGATGAACGGGAACCTCCAGTCTCGGACATTAACACCAGTGTTTGTTGGCATGGCATGAGCCACCTGCAAACATAGGTTGTTTCTGGGACAAATCAGGTCTCGGCCAGTCACCGTGATATAGTGTTGAGTCCCAAGGGGTGCTGCCAGTGAGGCTGCGAGGCCAGCCAGAGCATCGGCCTCCAAGTTTTGTAAGCGGGGGACATGTTCGATGAAGAACCCGGTGAAGGTTGAAATGATGTTCAACGCGACTTCATGATAAGGGATTAAATCTTCATGGCGAACCTCGTATTGTCCCCTAATTTGGTTCACGACGAGTTTTGAGTCGCCGTAGGCTTCCAGATGGTCGACCCCCAGCTGTTGTGCGAGCTGGAGTCCCATGACGAGCGCGTTGTACTCGGCCACGTTGTTGGAGCACGGCTTCGAAAGAGAGTACGCACGCTGGATGACCAGCTGATCGGGGGAGACTAAGACTACCCCCACTCCTGCGATGATTTGGCCTTTGGGGCCTGTTCTCGAAGCACCATCGAAGAACATCCGCCAAACGGAGCTTCCTTCGGTGACGTTGGACTCTTGGACCTCATCCGGGATATCTTCATAGAGTTTTGAGGATTCTGGGATGGGGTGTGCAGCTAAAAAGTCAGCCAGGGCTTGACCCTTGACAGCCTTTTGCGGAACAAACACCATGTTGTACGGTGTTAGCAGGATCGCCCATGTGGCCAGCCGGGAGTTCAATGATCCTGGCTTCGTCATGAGAACTCTGAGCGGATTGACTCGGGAGATGACATGAATTGTCTGGCCCGAGACATAATGACGAGTCTTCTGGATGGCGAACACCAAGGCCAAGCACTCTTTTTCGACGGGGTTGTACCGGTGTTCGGCCCCGATGAGTGTTCGACTGAGGTAGTAGATTGCTTGCTCGTAGCCTGTGTCGCTGTTTTGAGCCAGCAAAGCGCCAAGGGAATGATCCATGGCACGGACGTAGAGGAGAAATGGTTTGCCGGCGACGGGCGCTACCAGGACTGGCGGGCTTGTTAAGTAAGCCTTGATGTCATCGAAAGCCTTTTGGCACTCCTCTGTCCAGACGTAAGAGACTCCCTTCTTCATGAGCTGAGTAAAGGGTTGACATCTACCGGAGAGGTTTGCTATAAATCTTCGGATATATGCCAGACGTCCTTGTAAGCCCCGAAGTTCTCGAAGGTTCTTCGGAGGGTCCATGTTGAGGATGGCTTTGGTCTTCTCAGGATCAACATGAATGCCTTTCGCTGTGATGACAAAGCCCAAGAATTTGCCGCTAGAAACCCCCAAAAAGGATTTAACGGGGTTCATTTTGAGTTGATGTGCTCGCATGAGATCGAAGACCGTCTTCAGGTCCTGTAGGTGATCTCCTTTGAGGCGACTCTTGACTGCGATGTCGTCAACATAGCATTCGACTGTCTTGCGAAGATGTTGACGGAAGATGGTGCTCATAGCTCGCTGGTATGTCGCACCGGCATTCTTCAAGCCGAAGGGCATTACTGTGTAGCAGAAAACACCTTTTGGAGTCCTGAATGACGTGTGTTTTGCGTCATTGGGGAACATCTTGATTTGATTGTAGCCTGAATACCCGTCCATGAAGGACATGCACTCAAAGCCACATGTGTTGTCAATCATCACATCAGTAATTGGAAGAGGGAATTCGTCCTTCGGGCAAGCAGAGTTGAGGTCCCTGAAGTCGATACAGACTCGTATCTTCACGTTCTTCTTGGTGACAGGAACGACATTGGCTACCCAGTCCGGGTGTTGTTCCTCACGGATGAATCCGTTGGTCAAGAGTTTGTCTACCTCCTGATCGATGGCATTCATGATGTCCGGACGGAAGCGTCGCTGTTGTTGTTTGATAGGTTTGGCATCAGGTAAGATGTTCAACCTATGCATTGCGATCTGCGGATCAAGTCCCGGCATGTCTTTATAACTCCAGGCGAAGACGTCGATATACTCTTTGGCCAGTTGGACTAAAGACTCTCGATCTTCTCCCTGCAGGCTTTTACTGATGAAGATGGGTTTGGAAGAAGACCCATCTTCGAGGTCGATCTGCTCGACCTCGTCCTCGGTGGGAGGTTCACGTAGCTCGAAACGCGTTTCCCATTGTTCTCCTAGGCGTTGGGCCCAGGGTTCTTCTTCGAAGGGTTCCGGCGCTTGGTCCTCGCCTTCACCTTTTTGAGGTTGTGCTGACGTCATGTTAGCTGACAGCACTTTTCTGAAGACTGATCCGATGCTGGTATCGGAATCCCAAGTCGAAGCTTCGGACGAGTGGGAATGTTCTACGTCTTCTGCATCTGAACTCTCTGGGGTTGATGGCGGCGTGATATAGCCTAACCCCCGTCGAGTCCGATTATAATAGTCCTGTGGCTTTCCATTGGGCATCGAAAGCCGGACAGGGAGATGCCGACCCTTGCCGTAGTTTAAGCCTTTGTTGCTTTTCAGGTCGTAGCCCATCTTTTGGATGATGTGCTTTGCCGTATCCGTGTACCGATAGACTTATACTCTGTCGGTATCAGGTTCGGGCTCGATTGACGGGAGGTCCTGATGACGCTCGATTTTGCCCGAGATGATGGTGCCTTTGCCTCGGCTTCGTGGAGGGACTATGAAGACTCCTTGCGACGGGACTACTCGATTATGATGTACGGTCGTTATTTGTGTTTGCAACGACCGTAGAGCGTTATCTAATGTATACATGGCATTCCAGTGTGGAAGACAAGAATAATTAAAAGACACTCTATTATTGATAAAATACGAGATCTTATCCCGTGGGATTACATTGTCAAAGGAGGGTGCCTCTACGTCAGCTGAGATATATTCACCAAGCTCCTCGTCTGTAAGAACTGGGGGCGGACTAGGAGAGTCCACCACAGCTTTGATGCTGGGGTCTGAGAGGGTTATGTAAGCCTTCTCTGACACCTTGGATGACTGCGGCGGCTTGCCCTTGAGACGCACCTTGAGAGGCGCCTCGGCTGCGTCTCCGGTGAGTGGTGCCTTCCCTTGTAATTTTGCCACTATGGGAGTCGATATTTGAGGCGGCTTTCCCTTGAGGCGTATCTTCAGGGGCGCTTCGCGAGCCGGCGCTTTCCCTGATAGCTTGATGCTCATTGGAGGCGCCTTCTGAGATGGTTTTCCCCTCAGTCGGATTTTCAAGGGGGCATCTGGAGTTGTTTCAGGCTCCATGTCCGGCTCTGTTGCCGTCTCTGCCTCATCATCAGCGTCGTTGGCTTCCTCCTCGTCAATGGGCTTGTACAAGTCAGAATCGGTGAAGTATGCCTCAATCCTTTTGAAAGGATCGATGTCTGCAAACTCTGTCCGGATGACGCCATTAGTGGACACATACTTCATGCATTGGTGGAGCATGGAGGGCACCACCATGTACTCATGTAGCCATGGTCGACCAAGCAGGATGTTGTAGTTGACCTCGGCATCCACCACATAACAAGTTACCTCAGTTTTGAGGCTGCCAATGTGACACTTCAGTCGGATCTTTCCTAGTGGCTCGCTCTTGCTAGCGTTGAAGCCACTGATGGTCGTATTGGAGGGCGCCAGCCGGTACATCGGGATCTCCAGCTTGGATAGCAGCGCCTTCGGGATGATGCTTAGGGAAGATCCAGGATCGATCTGAATCCGACTCACCTTGACCGAGCCAATGTACCCAGTATAATACAGTGGTCGGTTATGTCGGTGATGCTTGAGCAGCATGTCTTGTTGGGTGAAAGTTATGTTTGGGATAACTTCATCCGCACAATGACAGTGCGCACAAGTAGTTAGGAGATCTTCAGGCTGCTTGACCTGACTGAGGAAGGATTCAGCGTCCTTCAGGGCTTCGCAGAGAGCTTCTCGGGAGTCTTTAGAAAGACGCAGGAGCTCGAACAAAGATAGGCGCGCAGGTGTACTGGCTAGTTGTGCCAGAATGTCGAAGTTGTGAGGCTTGGACAGCCCCGAGGCATTCTCCTTCCGTAGAGGTCTGTCAAAACGGGCCTCCACCTGCTTCTGTTTATTGGCTGCTGAGGGCTTAGATGGACCCTCCTCAGGGATGGTACCAGGAGGTACCACCTCGGCGGCAGCTTCGCCGGACTGGGTGTTCTGTTGTGCACGCGTCTGCACTGGAAGTGCCTCCTCTGTTGAAGAAGAGACCATGCGGCAAGACTTGATCTTCCTGCCTTTTGATTTGGAGGTAGGACGTACCTCCTGTTGAGTCATCTCAGAGACGAGGTCGGGGTGAACCCAGAGGACCTCTCCTCGAGATGTGGTGAGCGGGGTGAGTCCACTCACATTGTCACGGGTAGGTGGTAAGTTTACCACCTCTATTGTCGCCTTAGGGATGGGGACGACGCCATCTTGTGTGGTAGTTGGCGGCAAGGTGCCGAACTGCAATGAAACTACATTGGCTGACACGTCTTCTCTTCATAGTCGACGGAGATTACATCCGCATTGATCATGCGTTGGATGTAATTTTTGAGGACGTAGCAGTCCTTGGTCGGGTGTCCGATAAACCGGTGGTAGTGACAGTACCTCGGGTTGTCCACTTTTCCGACTTCATCGGGCCGTTTTGGGTCCGGTAGCTTGATCTTGTCACCCTGCTTCAGTATCTCGAAAAGTTGCAGGGTGTCATCATCATTGAAGGAATAAACCTCCTTGGGTCTCGGTGCCAGTGGAGGCTTCTGAGTAGGCGCAGATGCGCCTTTCGAGGCATTAATAGTCAATGCCTGTTTCCCTTTTGCTTCTCGTCCGGAGCTGTTAGCTGCAGACTTTTTCCCCTTATCGTCAAAGGCGGGGAAGCTGACACCCAGGAGACGTGCATTGGCCGCCTTCTTTTCTACAGCTTCAGCTTCGATGATCAGGGAGCTCCAGTCAGGAGGGGGAGTAGAGTTGAGCCAGAGCTTGACTGCAGGCAACATATTCATGCTGCAAGCGGAAAGGAGCGCGTGTTCTGGCATGCCTGGAGGTAGCCTGAAGCAGGCCTGTCGGAAGCGTTCGATGAACCCCCGAACCGTTTCCTTATCCTTCTGGCGCACCTCTATGAGGGACGCCATCGTCATGTCCTTCCCACCGTCGTAGAAGCGGTCGAGGAAGAGGCGCGTCAGATCATCGAAGGATGATATGGAATTGTCGGGGAGACTGCAGTACCAGTCATATGCCACCCCTTTCAGGGCCCCGACAAAGATACTGGTGAGGAGCGCGTCCTCCTTTGGAAGATGCCCTGTCTGTGACTGGAAGTACGTCAGGTCCCGTCGCGGAGAGTCCTTCACGTCGTATGGGGTGAGTGTTTGTGGTTTATACTTTGGGGGATAAACCACCTTGTTCCACTCGAGGGGATAAGGCTGGGGAATGCCCATCTTTTGGCGTTCCTCTTGTCTGTTCTTGGATTCGAAGCGCTCCCGCAGGTCTTTGATCATTTCGACCACATTCTCCGTAGAGTTAGGAGTCGGGAAAGGAGGTACCATCTGGATTGGAGCGTTTGAGGGCTCCGAGGTTCGAGGTGCTTCTGTATCTGAGGGCGCCCGTTGGAGGGGCACACTTGACTCCCCATTAGCTCCTGGGTCAGGACCAGTTGAAGGTGTCCTGATCAATGCTGATCGCATCTCAAACACTGCTTGAGTCAGTGCTTGCATTGAGGCATAGAGAGTTTTGAGTCCTCCCTCCAGTGAGTCTATGCGCTGGACTATGTCTTGTGATGGCGCTTCAGATTCGACTTCATCCCCAGCCATGTATACTGTCCTGACGCGGCCAGGAGTGGATGGATTGGTTGAGGCTTCGCTTTCGGCCTCACTCTCGTGTGGGGGAGTCACTTCTCCTGATGTTTGACCACCCCCAGCCACATTCTGGAGTTCATCTTCAATAGGCGCATCTACAAGGGTATGATTACCCTCAGCTCCGTCTTGAAGGACCTCTTCGTTTCCAGAACTACCCCCAGCGGTGTCCTGGAGGACATCATCCTTTTGAGGGGCTTCGGAGAGACTAGCCTCATCTTGATGATGAAGATCCGCCGCAGCTGTGCTTTGGACATCTTCGTCTTCGGAAGGAGGCTCAACAAGGGTCTGGCTACCCCCAGCTTCCCCCACGTACTTCTTCCTCGACCGAGTGCCTTCAAACACTTCCGAGGTCGAGACAGCTGTCTTGGCTTTCCTCGGTTGGCCTTTGGATGAAGATGAGGAATTGGCAGTCGTCTTCCGTAGTGATGAGGAGTTGGAGATCACATTACATGAAGCAACCTTTGGCTCCTCTTCTGTTGACACTTTCGTCCCAAGGCGACGTCGGAGAGGTGTCGATGACTGCAGTCGTTGCAAGACTGATTGCCTTGGTGGTACTGCCTCCTTGCCACAGCAGTTGATGGTGACCACCGCACAAGTATGCCCCATGGGAGGCGCATTGTGCTCATTGGTCAACTCTCCTGACCGGCGCTTGTGACTGATCACGTGGTGCAGGTCGTTGGAGGAGAGTAGTGCCTTCACACCCCTTTCAGACGAATGACAAGGCCAAACGCTGGGGTAGATAGGTGAGTGTTGCGCCCCCTGATCTAATACCACGCAGGCATCACGATCAGTAGTGGAGGAACCACAGCATTTGAAGTGACTTGAACGGACCTCAAACGCACAACCAGAGGAGGCGCGGGAGTTCAACACCACTGAGTTTGCCTCACTCGACTTGGTTATGCACGCAGTGGATGCGCCCAAGCGAGATAAGGACTTTGAAAGTTGACTCGTTGTTGGTACCGAAGCACCTGAGTCAACTTTGTACAGCTTGCCATTGGCAGCGCGCGTGATTGTAAACGCGTGCCTCTGGCCGGCTGCTGGCATAGCACGTCTATGGCGCATGGCCCGTGCCGTCTTGGATTTCTTCGTACCAGCCCGCTGGGGCGCATAGTACTCAGCATCCAACTTCTCCTCGCCATTACAGCGAGTGAGTCTGTCAAAGACAGAAGCCTTTTGTGGCGCATCAGAGGTGATGCGCGGGGCATTGGCTGCGCCCCTGCTCCGTCGACGCATCTTCCTCGCCTGAGAGAGAGATAGCTGGGGAGCGTGGTCGGCTGCACGCTTCCCCAAGAGATGTGCTGCATCAGCGGGCGCACCTTGGTTGCTGAGAATGTCAGCAGAAAGGGAAGGTTGGATTGCTGCATCCCCTTCAGTGGTGGTGCCCGAGGCGTCGACCTTGCGCACCCAGGCTGTGCGGACCTTCTTCGACTTTGGCAGTCGCTTCGAAGGACTCGCACTTCCTTCAGAAATGAACTCCTCGTACGCCTGTTGATTGAGGCGCACGACCAGCATCTTGTGGGAGGAGCCCACCTTCACATCGTCGGCCTATGACACGACTTTCTCGGAAGAAGAGAAAGAGGTCCCCAGTAGAGTCGCCAGCTTGTTTGCCATTAAAATCGTTTGATTGCAAATCTTAATACAAACAGAACAGTGTTACAATGTAGGACTTAGATGTAGTCCTAGGAGTACACTTTTGTTTAAGCTGGGTTCCTTAGTGCCAATGGAGCGAGTGGTAATACGTTGACTCCGTTGACGGGCTGACGATGGTTATCGGTTCTCTGAAGGTGTAGATTGCTCTGGGTGCTGGAGCTTGCTGAGAGGAGGAAGACGTTGAGTGTCTGTATCTGCCTCTCTGGTGATATTTCTGTGTGTTGTCCGTCTATGTCTCTTGTGTCCGTAAGAAGGAAATGATCCCTCTATTTATAGCTGGGCAGATTGGCTGCTCATGCGCGCATGTAGGATGCGTCGGTGTGTGGGGACGCCACGTGGAGGTTGCTGATGGGGGCACATGAATGATGCGCCCTGATTGGGAGGTTGAACTCTTCATACTGCTGTTGTGAGCCGGCACGTAGCAGAGGAGAAGATCTTTCTGTTGCTGAAATCTTGGATGAGTTGAGTCAAAGGACACATGTCGTCGACTCGTGGCTCAAAGATCTCGGATTTGGGGGGATGATGATCTGGTGAGCTGCGCCTTGGATTGGGCGCAGGAGGAGGCTGCGGCTCATAACCTTTAGGAGTTACAAACCATTTAGGGCGCATGGCTTCTGAGGCGCATGCAGGCGACTTTCCTTCTGACTTTCGGGATCAGAGATCAGTCTGGGGCGCACGGCTTTTGAGGCGCATGCAGAGCTTCAACTGGAGACTCTTCATTTGTCTTTAGGGATCAGAGAGCAGTCTAGGGCGCATGGCTTTTGAGGCGCATGCAGGTTTGGGCGCATGGCCGCGGAGGCGCATGCGGGGAATTGAGACTCTTTTTCTGTCTTTAGGGATCAGTGAAGGGTCTAAGGCGCATGGCTTTTGAGGCGCATGCGGATCTGGGCGCATGGCCGTGGAGGCGCATGCGGATGGTTTAAGGGGCCACGTGGCAGTAGCCGTCGGAATAGTCATGATGATGCTGACGTAGCCGACGCTTCGTTTTCTGAAAAAGCTGTCAACCGTTCAGACATTGGGAAGCGTGCTACCAACTCTGGTGTCAGTTCAGCATTTAATGTTTGTGACATTCGATGGACAGCTGAGTGGACACGTTGGTTGGTGTTCCACTCGGTATGGGTATGTGAGAGGGGGCGCATCCTCTGTGATGCGTCGGGTATTGTAGGGCGCATCTGCATGATGCGCTTGATGCTAGAGGGCGCATCTATGTGATGTGCCGTTTGGCTGGCGCATCCGACATGTCTTTTAATGCTGCGGCTGTCTCGCTCTTCGAGTGCTATAAATAGCCGTTTGGCTGAATTCAAGGCGTCCGGTTCATCCATTTAATGTAAATTCATTGCACAGAATTCGGAGAGCCATCCACTTGGCGCATGGGTTTGATCTGCCCGGCCTATAAATAGTGGTATGGAGAGAAGGTTTGCTCCTCGTTCCCTCACGTTCTTCCAACATGAACTTGAATATGCGGGTGCATTCTGTCGATGAAGTGCTCCCGAGGGTGAAGATGAGACGTCGTGTTGTCTTCGATGCACTTGAAGGTGACTGTTACATCCAAAAGACGGAGTCGAGGGCTTCTGAGGCAGGCGGAAGGTGCCTGTTGCATCCAAAGATAGGGATGTTCGGGCCCCGTCTCCGTTGTTCTGGAAGAGTCGTAGATCGGAATGGCGGTGCTAGGCTCTCTCTTCCTTCAAAGTGGGTGTCGCCCACTCTGGTTGTGTTGAGAGCTCCCTTGTGCTGTGGTTTCGATCACGGTCTTCCTTGGGCTTTGGAGGCTCTTTCGAAGCCTCCCCTGGCCACAGTTTTGCCGTGCTCCTCCTTGGTTCCAGCCAGAGGGTTAAATGCTTTGTGGAAGCATTTATCCGGTGACCCTGGCTGGAAGGGCGGCACATAGCTGGGCTCTGCTCGGCCAGGTGAGCCTGGCTGGAAGAATTTGGCTGAAGGGATGCACATAACTGAGCTGCTGAAGAGATGATGGGATGCGCCTGGCTGGAGGCGCATGGTGGCTGCTGCGCCTGTCTGAGGGCGCGTGATGACTGATGCGCTTATCTGGAGGCGCATGATGGCTGCTGCGCCTGTCTGAGGGCGCATGATGACTGATACGCCTATCTGGAGGCGCATGGTGGCTGTTGCGCCTGTCTGAGGGCGCATGGTGGCCGCTGGCTGTAGATCTAGGATCTTTCCTTTGTAGAAATTCTCCTTTGTACAACCTTTTCTAGACATGTAATAGACTTTTATATGAATAAAAAGTCCTTTTTCGAATGTCTATGGCTTATTTTGATTTTGCAGTCTGAGTTCTGGCGCATGTAGTGTCTGGCGCATGGGCTTTCTGATTGTGAAATTCCATGCTTCTACATACATCTTGCTTCTTGCTTCCACTTGGAGAACCATTTTTATGGTTTATTTCTCTTTCTCTCATGATCCTGAGAGAGTTTAGTACTTAGCATTTTTTATTTCTTTGGCTTGTTCTTCTCGGTTGTCCATGGGTTTTGATCTCCCAACCTGGCGTGTATTATCGGTTGTCCATGGGTTCTGAACCATGGGAACTTCATTTCTGGCTTGGGACGAAGGTTCCTGAGTCACGCTCACGTTCTTACGTGTTAGCGTGTATTTTTAGTCACGCTCACGTTCTTACGTGTTAGCGTGTATTTTTAGTCACGCTCACGTTCTTACGTGCGTGCATAAATTTTAGTCACGCACACGTCTTTACGTGTTAGCGTGTATTTTTAGTCACGCTCACGTTCTTACGTGCGTGCGTGAATTTTAGTCACACACACGTCTTTACGTATTAGCGTGTATTTTTAGTCACGCTCACGTTCTTACGTGCGTGCGTAAATTTTAGTCACGCACACGTCTTTACGTGTTAGCATGTATTTTTAGTCACGCACACGTTCTTACGTGCGTGCGTGAATTTTTAGTCATGCTCACGTCTCTACGTGTCAGCGTGAATTTTGCGTCACGCTCACATCTTTACGTGCCAGCGTGACATTTTAGTTACGCACACGTCTTTGCATGCGTGCGTAAATTTCTTATTACTTTTCACGCTCACTTTTCACGCTCACTTTCCACGCTCATTTTTCCACGCTCACTTTTCACGCTCACGCTGTGCGTGCGTGAATTACTTTTCACGCTCACGCTGTGCGTGCGTGAATTTTCCTTCACGCTCACGCTGTGCGCGCCAACGGGAACCACTTTTCACGCTCACTCCTATCTACTAGACTTGGCGTGACTTATTGGCCTTAGCATAGATTTGTTGGCGTGACTTCTTGACCTGGGTGTTTCTATTTATTCATTTAATGGTGGCATGATAGTTCTCATATTATATCCTTATGCTTTTTGCATGAACTCGATAATCTTAGCATGTTAATGTTTTTGATACATATGGTTGTGTAGAACGTGTCCTGTGTCTTGATTGATTGATGGATACCCAGTAAGACTGGAACTTGACCTTGAGAGTTATAGACTCGACCCATTTAATACTAAATGACTTTCATGCCTTGTCACCATTGATGACGATAGTTATCTTGACTAAATTGATCATGCGTTCCTAGTTGGAACTAAGAGACTGACTAGTCGTCTTATTGAATTGAATGAATGAGACACGTTCATGTAATGAACTATTGCAATCGATTAGCCGATCCCGAATATTGGCATACATGCACATGCAGGCTTCAAATTATTTATTTATTTATTTAGTTATTTATTTATCTTACAAAAACAGCACGTGTACTTTATGGTCAAGGCATGATTACTCCGTGGTTAGATTTGATTGTTGCATCAGGCTATGTAAGACCTACGATATAGCCGCACGGGTATCGTTGTAGAGTTGCGCATATCGTACCTCATACAAAAGTACTCATTTGAATGACCATGATCCACGGCATGGGATTTTGCTTAACATAGAGGCTTTAAGTTAAATAAAATAATGATGGCATGGAGAGAATGGATTCCCGAGTTCTTATATGGCAGCCCTCTTGGGACTAGTAGTGCCCGACAGGCCGGCTGGTTCCCACAGATACTGTAAATCTGTCACACGGGCAGGGAACGGTATCTGCTTATATTATTAAATTGTACATGGTATATTAACGGCGGGCGTCCCGCTGGGACTCGTCTAATTACATGATTGGCGCAATTGATTAATTGGATAGACTAGCCTTGCTCGCACATAGTAAGAACTGAGGAATCTTTATTGCATAATTTCAGGATAACTTGGGACTCACAATAGCAAGCCGTAGTAGTTGATTGGCCGTTCAAGATGATTTATTTGTGTATTGTACCTACTCTGTTGTCTAACTGAGATGATCAGAATGTCAGGACATGACGGGCCAACTTCTGTCCTTGTTTGGTTGGGAGGTTGGTTCGAAGTGTCGTGATGTTATGTGAATCCTAGTGGAAAGCAGAGATCTATTATTATATTCTCTTACTTACTGGTTTAATCCTTCATATCGTCCTTCCTTGTGGTACTTGCTATTAGAGGTCTAACCTCTCTGGTTTTGCATGGCCAGATTTAGAGCCGGTTCCCGAGGACTCAGCTTACTTCCACCTCCAAGATGGTCAATACTAGGGAAATGATCGCAGGAGGACTCGAGTGGGTTCCTTACTCCACCACTCGTTTTGTTATTTACTTCATACTTAGCCGTTTGGCACCGACATGTTAGTCGAATTGTCTTGCACTTACTTTTACATAATTGTAATTAAGTCAGACTGCAGCTGATAACAATTGTGTATATGTTACTATACATCTGGCTATGTTTTGTAAAGCCAGATCTCAAGAACATTTTGACTGAGCGTTTGGGACGCCTTACTGCTTATTCTCACATGTTCTCTATTTTCTGTTTCTTGTTTGAATGATTGAGACAATAGATGTGAAGTGACCATAGTAAGACTTTCATGTAGTATGCACCCCCTCGTCTGGTTAGACAGCATTGATCGTATTATACGGTATTCATCTACCCGTAATACGTAGCTGGCTGAGTCATTCCCCCGCTCTCCAGTATTCTGGTTCTGGGGCGTGACAGTGCTGCATGAGAAGAATGATAACAACAAGTCCAGTTTGAGGACAATATACAATGCACTAGCTAGGTCGAAAACAAATACTCTAAAAGGAAGACTGGCGATGCAGCAAGTGTT
Organism: Iris pallida; assembly: GCA_029216955.1. Classification (NCBI taxonomy): domain Eukaryota; kingdom Viridiplantae; phylum Streptophyta; class Magnoliopsida; order Asparagales; family Iridaceae; genus Iris; species Iris pallida. Next base: position 36,278,410 of record JANAVB010015600.1, read on the forward strand.
GAAGGTACTTGCCGAAAATTATTACGTGGAATACCATTGAAGACTTCCACAGAGCAATGAAGTCATTTCTATGTTTTGGTCCCATCCGGATTGCACATAATTGGCACGGTCCTTCGCCGATGTCTTAGTTGTTGATTGCATGTACAAGACTAATAAATTAAAGATGCCTCTTTTTCACATTGTCGGGTTCACTTCTATCGGTAAAATATTTTCAGTTGCCTTTTGTTTCATGAAGAACGAAACAGTAGAGGACTATACATGGGCTTTGGAAAAGTTGAAGTCACTTTACACTGGACAGAGAGAGCCGTCAGTTTTTGTCATCGACCGGGAATATGCATTGATGAATGCTATTGATATCGTATTTCTTCATGCTCGTAGATTATTATGCACTTGGCATGTAAATCAAAATATTCAAGCACAATGCAAGATGAAGTTCGAGAAAGTAGATGGCAAAGTCGACATGGAACGCTTCGAAGAATTCTACAGAGATTCGACCCTTGTATGGCGAGCAAGTACTAAAGAAACTTTCGACGCAGCATGGTACATCTTCAAAGAGCAGTGGGAAAAGAGCAACCCGGCATGTATATCTTATATCAAATACACATGGCTTGATCCACATAAAGAAAATTTTGTCTTGGCATGGACGAATACGGTAAAACATTACGGCACGACCACTACCAACCGTACCGAAGCATCACAATCAAGACTGAAAAGACATCTTTGTTCATCGGTCGGGGGTTTTGTGTCAGTTTGGGAAGCAATCAATCAAATGACCAATTCGACCGTGAACGAGATAAAGGCTTCATTTGAGATGAGCCTCAATATTATGATACACCAATATAAGAAATAACATCTCTTGTCTGATTTAATCCATGTAGTGTCCCACTCTGTATTGAATTTACTACTTCGTGAGATTGGTCGTGCGAATTCAGTCGGGTTCGATACCGAAGTATGTGGTTGTACATATCGTACTTGTCTCGGCCTCCTTTGTGCACACGAGATCAACGAATATCGACGTCACTGTAGACCTATTCCAATAGTGGTCGTTGATCAACGTTGGAGACAGCTGTCGATCATGCCTATAGTGGATATTCATGATGATTTCTTTTCCATGCCACAAATGAAACTTCTTCATGCAAGATGGTGTGCCGCACTAGAACCTGAAAGGAGGTCTATTGAGCTCAAAATCCAAGAACTTGCCAATCCGGCAAGTAGTCGTCTACAGGAGCCATCTATTGTCATTGCTCCGAAGGGTATACCGCCAAAAAGAACACATAATAAGAAGCTCCAAGATACTAAGCGAGAACCCTCACTCTTTGAGCATATTGAAAGAAGCGTGGAAAGTGTAGTCATTCCAAAGAGGATGAACGAGCTTCCTACTCACAGAAAGATGCAGAAAAATAGTGTTGTTACATCGCTTGATGTGTACATTGGTGCTTTTTTGCCCGCCATACTGGAATATATTTGGTCTATAGATGATGTGCTGAAAGACGAACATTGTAGATTTCATGTACTTGCATGACATTTAGGCTACCCCCCAAAGACGGATGGAGACAAGTCAGAGCAGAGCTATATTCTGAGTTGGTGTCTCGTCTTCCATTCTACAGCAAAATACTTGGCCAAAAAGATGTTGGAGAATTGTTGACAAACATTTCGCGCGATACCCAGACCACTGGACCAGAACATTACTTGGACATACCATCTGTTGCATATCTATTCGCTAACAAGTATAAGATACCAATCAAGTATTGAATAATGTAACAAGTATTCATAAGTATCATTTTGTATCATTTTCTATCAAGTATTGATTAATGTAACAAATATTCATGAGTATCATTTTGTATCGTTAGTATCATTATTGACTGAATGTTGCAATATGGACTGCCCAGTTCCTGGGCAGTCCAACTCACATCAAGTATTGAGTTGAACTGCCCAGTTTTCTGGCAGTCCACATGTTAATATGGACTGCCAGAAAACTGGGCAGTCCAACTCAATACTTGCTGTGAGTTGGACTACCCAGAAATTGGACAGTCCATATGAGTATGTGGACTGCCAGAAAACTGGACAGTCCAACACACAGCAAGTTCTGACTTGGACTGCCCAGTTTTCTGGCAGTCCACATTAACATATGGACTGCCAGGAAACTGGGTAGTCCATCGCACAACAAGTATTGACTTGGACTGCCCAGTTTTCTAGCAGTCCATATTATTAACATGTGGACTGCCCAGTTCCCGGGCAGACCAACTCACAGCAAGTATTGAGTTGGACTGCCCAGGTTGAGTTGGACTGCCCAGTTTTCTGGCAGTCTACATTAATATATGGACTGCCAGAAAACTGGGCAGTCCAACTCAATACTTGCTGTGAGTTGGACTGCCCAGGAACTGGGCAGTCCATATTACAACATTCAGTCAATAAGTCATCCATATTACAATATTCAGGATCCAAAACTCATCAATACTTGTTACATTCATCAATACTTGATACAAAATGATACTCATCCATATTTCATAATGATACTCATCAATACTAGTCACACAGTCACAAGAGTCACAGAGTAGCATAGTCAATATGTCACATAGTCACAGAGTATTCAGATACACAGGCCACTTGAGGCTCAATAAGCCACAAAGTCAGTAAAGTGATTACAGAGTATTAAGATACAAATCACATAGTCAGTCAAGTGTTATAAATCACATAGTCATTCTTGGTCATGACGCATCTTCGTGCGTCGCTCCTCTTCGAAAAATGGATAATCATCTGTGATGTTTTGCATCTGCAGGCCAACATCTTTGTAATTCTCGCCCTTGCACATGATTAAACCTTTCCCTAACTTCTTAACTTTCGGAGCCTGCATGCACGAATAAAAATTATAAATTTAGGTACTGATACTCATCAATACAAGACTGGGTTACCGACACTTACCATCTTTTGCAGTGCATCATATAGTACTGACTTGGATGGTAGAGGAGCTGCTACCGGCACTTTAGCACTTCGCTTATCAGGATCCAACATTATACCATGTCCGGCATCCACGTAATACTCCATATAATCCTTACTACAATCCCACATCTCTACCGTCGGAGTTCGTATGGTTTCACCGACAACATGACGTTGCCACTCAGTAAAAAACATAGAACCCCAAGGGTAGTACGACGGACATAAGTCCTTGCATTCTTCCCTTTGGCAGCAGTCCTCAATTTTAAAGAGCTAGGGATAGTATGTACATAACCAAACTGACGAAGCACTCGGTCTGGGATGTGAGGCTCCTCAGTTTCATGACAAAAATATCGGGCCTCTAAATAGTACAACCGGTTGCACCGCATGAGTAGTATTTCACATATCCCGATATGGATCCCAAATAATCTACAATATGTAATCATTACTTAAGGAATTATTAATTAATGTGAAAAACTATAGTAGTACGTAAATGCTACTTTAACTTAATGCCTCTAAATAGTGCAAATTGTTTCACCTCCTTCGCCTTCATATCTTCTAGAGTGACACGTAGGGTTGCCAAGGTATGTGGATGTCTGGTATCTATCTTAGCCGGCTTCTATTTGCATATCCTAGGCATCTGCTCATCATAATCTCTATTAAGAGTCGCCCTCTTAAGCGTCGGAAAATGCTCGTATATCTACGCATGTAAATGTAAAATATAATAATGTCATCGTTATCGAAAGAATTTTATATTACCTATAAACACTATACGGTATTATTTGCTTACAAGGAGCATAGTCTGGCAACCAGCTATTGTCTTCGACTCGACTCGAGATGCAGCACCAAGCTCGCGGTAGAGATGTGCTAGGATACCACTTCCGAATGATACTTGATCCATAGTATTCAAGTCCGTAAGATTGTTTAGATATTTGGCATGTATCGCGGTCCCGGACTTGTCGGTAATGCCGACGGCCCCTAGGATAAACTATATGTATGCCCGGGCCACGGAGTCGTCACTAGCATCGTCGTCGTCGTCGTTGTCGGAGTCGTCGGAACAGAATGTATTCCTCAAAAGAACTTAACGGAACTCCATACGACTTCTTAAATTCGGGAAGGGTGACAAAAGTCTCCGTCTCAACCCCAAGAGAATTGGCGACTAGTCCCACCAGCTCATCATACATCTCGAAGTCACCCACAGAATAATCCATCGCCATTTGACGATCGTCAACTCTAAGCCCCAAAATGTGGTGGACATCATCAAGGGTGATTGTCAACTCTCCGTCTGCGAAATGGAAATTATTGGTTTCTGGATGCCAAAGCTCCATAAACGCAGATATCATTGCGTGGTCTAATATCTGATACGAGTATTTTGCCAAATTTTACAATCCGATGGGGGTGATTTTTGCCTTCACACTCTCTTTCAACTTGTCAAATCCCCACGTACTACATATCTTCGCATGGTTTATTACCCTAAAAAGGCACGATCTTTTCTGCAAATAAAAAAATTAAAAACAAACTTCTGATATTAAATACAAGTATTTTTTTGAATAATTATTCTATATTTAAGGTAATCAACTAACCGGTCCTTCCAGATCTGATAAAAAATGTGATTCTTGATTGACGTCAATATCGAGCAACCAATTGGGCCAGAATCTTCCGTTTCCTCGATTGCAGGAGAAGGACCGGATGGACTGGATCCATCGTCACCTCTCTTTCGAGCAACGGGTACATCATCATCAGAAGATGAATCATCACGACGATTCACTGGCTTCTTCAAACGACTTGCAACATGTTTCGTTCCACGGGTTCTTATCTGTGAGACTGGTTCTGGTTCTCTGATTGTTAGCGCTTATCAAGAACTCTACCAGCTGCACGCGCCTTGCGATCTGATGCTGTAGGACGTTTTCTTTCAGGACGGCCTCAACGTCCTTATCCTTCTCTCTTCTTCTCATGACTAATATTTAATCTTAATTAGATATTAAAATGTATAACTATGGACTGCCCAACAATCGTCCAGGTCAGAGCATGTTTAGTTTTGGACTGTCCAACTCTGGCAGTCCAGACTGAATGTTGGACTGCCAGAAGAATGGACAATCCAAGTCACAACATGTGTAAATTTGGACTGCCCATTCTTCTGGAAGTCCAGTTTCTATGTTGGACTGCCAGAAGAATAGGCAGTCCAAAGTTACACATGTTGTGACTTGGTGTAACGACCCGCTCCGCCCTAGCGGAACGCCGATTCAAACGGCAAGTTCAACGACTCAAACGAGCCGTCGACCCGAAGAGTTGGCCTCGACCAGATGTAGAATCGATGCAAGGCTTGCATTGGCCGTCAAGATGAATCCAGACCTAGACTTTCAAAGGCGCACTCGGAGTATCGTTCGGCCGATGCGAACATCGCTAAGGTGGGTGGCTCCGATGAACCCGTCTTTGCTTAGCCTAGACACATAACAATACGGACACTATCACTAGAATCGCTAGGCGATAACACCGTGTATGCTAATAGATGACTCAACGCACCTAGCTAAGGGAATTATCCCATCTTGCATGCTTGTTTAGAACATGGAAAAGAACTCGGCAAATATAGAAACTCTCGCACCGCGTTCTACGCTCGTGCTAAGGCACAAGCTCACGTTCAAGTCCCTTATGCGTTCAAACAATGAAATAATGAATGGTTTATAATAATGAAACGGGAAGACTATCAACATAGTCGCTCCGAGTAGAGTTTAGCAACATTGAAAGGCTATGGGACCGATGGGTCGCCAAGGCGACTCCCGTACCGGGAGTTGTGTAATGCGTGAATGAATGAATCAACGAATGAATGAACGAATGAATAAATACGTGAAAATGAATGAACGAACGAACAAGTGAAAGAAAGAAATGAAAGAAAGAATACATGAAAGATAAGACATGAAAGACGTTAGCGACATGTGTGACAAACACGTGCAACGGGGCTCGCTACCCGCGCTGTACGGACGCCAACCTGGTCGATAACGCATTATGGCTAAGGGTTAGCCTACGGCTCGGAGACAACCGTTATGTTAAATGATAAGTAAAATACGAAATGGTCATGGACAAACGGCACGGGCGATGGGGGGAAATACCGTGGCCGTCATGAGGAAGGATTTTGCGGCACGATCGATGGAGGGTAATCGTGGCCGGCCTAGGCGGAATCAATACGGAGATTACGGTCTGCCTGGGTGCGGGCTTGGACACCAGGGGACGTAAGTGCAGGGTATATTCAAGAGACTTAACAGGGTGTACCAGCCATCACCCTACGCTAAGTTGAGAATTACCAAGGGGAATGTCCAAAATGGCTTGTAAAGCCAGCGACCCATGCATGTAGATTAAGTGGACTATGCTGGTGGCAATCCACGTGCAAGTCCTTGCATTGAAATCAAAGTAGTCTAAGTTAAATGAACAAGTGCCTCCTGAACGTGCTTGAAATATAACATCCTGAACATGAACATGCCCGAAATATAACACTCTTGAACACGCTTGCAATGTAACATCCAGAACATGCTCGAAATACAATATTCTGAACGTGCCTACGACGTGCTAGGACCCGAGACATGAACACGCCCGTAACATTGAATGTTTACATGAATCATGTTATGATGAAATATGTGAATTGTTGACTGACTTGATTTACCTTGGACAGGAAAAGCCGGACGGTAAGTATGGGTAAGTCGTGCATGTATTTCCATGCGACACTTGAATTCAGCAACACGAGATAGGTCATGATAGGTGCCATGAAATTGATCCTAAGGCAAGATTAGAAAGACAATGAATGATAGACGGTGCACAAAAGTAAATAGAACGTGTTTGGTAATGATAGCATTGTGGGCGAGCTAGCCTCCCCACCAGTGCATAACAATGTACTGATAACCCCACAGTCTGTTTGCAGGAAGCATGAAACGTCGGCAGGTGCGGAGCTTCCCTCGAACGTGCTAAGGCGCGGGGCTATCTCTCGAGCCTTGGAGCGTTGCAAGGAGCTGAAGCACCCTATACAGGACATAATGTATTGGAACATCGCCATGAATCATTCCATCTTGTAAGTCACTTGGCACTCCTTTTATGTTTCAGAGAGAGAGAGCCTGAGCGATTTGTAAACTCGGCCTAGCGCCGCTTGTAAACTTATTGAATATCAATAAAGAGTTTGAATTCGCTTCAATTCGTGTTCATTTACTTTCCGCTGCAAATGGAGACACTCTGTGCGACTCTGTGGCCTAGCTCGAATCGGCCGTTTCTGGACTTGGCCTTGCACGGGAGCAACCTAGGCCCGTGCGGCATCACGTCTTAGCGAGGACGATCGCTCTTACGGGAGCGGGACGTGACACTTGGACTGCCCATTCTTCTGGCAGTCCAGTCTGTATGTTGGACTGCCAGAAGAATGGACAGTCAGTCATAGCCTGTGTAACTTTGGACTGCCAATTCTTCTGGCAGTCTACGATAAGGATTGGACTGCTAGAAGAACGGGCAGTCCACGTCGATACAAACATTCTCCTATGTTCGTGAGTGCTATTTTGATTTAAAAGACTTTAGTTCCCATCGAAATACTTACAATTAAAATAATGAATGAAACGTAATGCACACGAGATTAATTGTAGGGTTTCAGATAGGAAAAATTTAAGAAATAATGGGTACCTTGTTTGCGAGGAAGTTTTCGGTGCCATTGCTCTTGTTCGAAAGAGGAGGAGGGCGGACGAGAAGTCGACGACCTTGATTCGAGTGAGTCGGAGAGATGGAGTAGAAGAGAGAGACGGGCGAGGGGGGTGAGGGTTTTGGAAGAGAGAGAAGTTCAGATGGAAGAGAGAGAGCCGTTCAGAAGTTCAGATAGGTTTGGGGGGAGGAGAAAAATTTGGGACAACCCCAATCAAAATATTGGGCTAGCCTTGTGCAAAAGAAAAAAATTTGGGCTAGCCACAATCCGGACTAGCCTTGATAAGGTTTGGTTGCGCCCATATAAAAAGCCTTTACCTACCCTTATAAACAGGTATGTGTTTGGTGAAAACGGTTCAGACATAAATTGATTGACCTATCTATTAAATGGTTCGGGTTCAGGTTTAATGCTTAACCCGTTTAGATACGAATCGACTCATTTAATAAATGAATCAAGTTTGAAAGCAGGACAACCCAAGTTCAACCCATTAAATATGCATGAATTATAGATCTATTTCTCTCACCATGCACATTTTTCGTCTCTCTTTCACGACAATCTTTCAAAAGGAACTAGAAAAAAACATGATGAACAACGAGTCTGTGACTTTTCTCACATTTTCTTTGCTCTGTTGTCAAGGAAAGATAAAACAATCTCCTAACATTATTTCTCTTGAAGTTTCTTTTTATTGGTTTTCTTGATTTTTTTTATGACGGGTTCACCTTTCTCGACTGTGGGTTCCCTTTCTTTTGAAATATTGGAGTCATTTGATTCCTCTATTTGTTTGGGTACGTAAAAGAAACTTGACTATGAGTTCTCTTTAAGCTCTGCTCGGATTGAGAGGAAAAAATAAACAAAGTTATGTTGGAGGAGAAGAGTCATTACATAAAATCTTGTTTGGAGTTAAGTAAAGTGTGCTTAATAACTCTTGCTGTGGTTGAAGATTTGTGTGGGGGAAATGATCAATCAAAATATAAATAGTTATCAAAATACCCTTATTACATATGGCATAAAATTAGATCTGATTGAGTTTTTAGGTTAAATTTGTCAAAACAAAGGATATTTATGACTTTTCAAACAATAATCCCTCACCTTTTCTTGCTATCTAGAGATTGAAAAAAGAGACAAAATAATGTTATTTTTTTTTTCTCACTTAGCCCTCTATGCCGAAATTTTGTTCTAAAAACAATTTTCTAAAAGTAAATTATAAAGTTGCTTTCTGAGTAGAGTTTTTTTGAGTTTGCGTTTGGTTAGTTTCATCTAGAAAGTGATCTAATTTTTTTTTTCTGGAGATTCTGTTTGGTAAAATATTTTTAGAGTGATTTTCTTAACAATATTTACACTATTTTTTTGTGTCCATTTATGTCCCATAAAACATTTTTTGTATCCGACACACGTGTCCATCTATGTCCCATAAATTTGTATCCGACACACGTGTCCATCTATGTCCCATAAATTTGTATCCGACACATTTTTTGTATCCGACACAGGTCGCAGTCGAGTAGAGGCTCGTCACCGTCGTTCTCGAGCGGAGGAGGACTCGACTCCGTCGCGGGTCGCAGTCGAGCAGAGGCTCGTCACCGTCGTTCTCAAGCGGAGGAGGAACTCGACTCCGCCGCGGGTCGCAGTCGAGCAGCTCGTAACCGTCGTTCTCGAGCGGAGGCTCGTCACTGCCGCGGCTCGTCACCGTCGTTCGTTACCGCCGCGCTCGAGTCGGAGGAGGCGGCGGAGCTCGAGGAGTTCGAAGAGGGAGGAGGGAGGAGTTCCAGTGGTCGGCCGAGCTCGAGGAGGGAAACAACATCACCGCAAGCTTGAGGAGGCGGAGGAGCTCGCGGCGCCGGAGCCGAGTCCACGAGCTCTTGGCGGAGGAGCTTGCGGCGCCGGAGCTCGCGGTCGCTGCGGAGGCCTAGGGCCTCGGGGGTGTGGGGGCGCCGGAGCTCTCTCTTTTGTTGAGGAAAGGAGATTTTTTTGCTAAGGAGAGAGAAAGAGGGTTGGAATTTGGGGGGTGTGCGGCCCATATTTTGGAAAACCTCTTTCACAAAACATGTTTTCTTTGCTTTGAGAAAGCAAAGTTATAACATATTACATACGGTTTGAGATTTTTTTTTTCCAAATGTAATATTATGAATGATGTTGTCCAAACACTCTTTCTCTATTTTTTTTGCTTTATAACTAAAAAAAACTGAGTTACAAAGCCTAACCAAACATGCCCTAAATTTCCACCCTCAAAAGCAGATTTTTTTCTTCTCATCTAATTCTTCGTCACTTAACTCTTTTCAGTCTCAATACAAGTAGACCCTTAATTTTTTTTATATTTGGGTATGGCACTCAAATTGGTTTTCTTCATTTTTTTCCTTCATATTTTTAGGATTATATGCTGTATTGATGTTAACCGCGCCCGGCCCGGTCCGCTGCCACCCTCGACCCAAAGAAAACAGGTTTCGGGTTCGGGTTCGGGTTCGGGTTAAAGCATTAAACAGTTGCAAACTTGCAAACATGTAATGGACATACGAGAGCCGCCGCAACATTCTCGACCACCACCACAAAACTAAAACCCTAAAAACCCTAGAAGAAAACCCTAAAAAAGCTCTTTCCTTTTCCGCAGCCATTCGCAGCCATGATCACCGGCGGCCAGAGCTTCGTCTCCGCTCCTCCGGCCTTCTCCAGCGACTCCAAGAAGCTCCTCGTATGCACCGGCAACACCGTCTCGGTCTTCAGCACCGACACTGGCATGCTGGTACCGAACCCTAACCCTAATTTTCTCATTCTGGATTTTTTTTTTAATACATAGAAGCGGGGATTTGATCAAATTTCTGTCTTGGTTGGGCAGGTGACGGAACTGGAGGGCCACGCCGACCGGGTCACCTCGGTCGTGGTCGTGCCTGTCGCTGCGAAGGCGAGGAAGTTCGTGTGCTACTGCTGGACCTCGTCGCTCGACGGAACGATGTGCTACTGGGACTTTGCGGCGCCGGAGCTCGTCAATAAGGTTAAGGTTGGGCTGCCCATATTCTCTATGGTGAGTGGAATACTTCACTTGAACTTGTTCTTCAACTCGAGTTGGGCAAGTGGAGTCTGTCCTAGTCGGGTTATTATTGTTGAGCCAAGTCAATTACTCTTCAAACTTTGCAAGTGGAGCTTGTTTGCGAGCTCAAGAATCGAGCTTCAAGCTCGGCTCTTTAAGGAAATCAAGCTCATTTTCATGTTCAAGCTCGGCCTTTTATGAAGCTGAGACGATCCCAGCGAAGTTCTATTCATAATTTGATTTAAATTCACAAAAGACGTAATGATATGTGAACTAGCACACTAATTTGAGCTATTGCCATCTGGTTATTGCCGTTAACATACAGTTGATTTGCGGAAAGAACACGACTCATCTGCAAAGAAGGTTATTGTCGTCGTATTAGGAACTATGAAAAAATGACGCTAAAAAAATTGGTGCCGTTTCCACGTCTTCTTGTTTTGGACACGTATGAGGCATGCCGTAGACACTCCAAAATAACTATGCCACTCAATATCCGGTGTCCTGTCCTAATGTGTCGTGTCGTATTCTTGTCTATGCAAATTGTCAAACCTTTACATGGTATCTTGAGGTAGTGTTTGTTGGGACTTTTGAGCTGGTCTTTAAATTGGTATTCTTGCAGGTGATTCCCCACTTATCAAGTCTTCCAGTTGAGAGCGATGGGAAAATTTCCACACTCTACGCGTTTATATCTGTTGAAGATATACACAAACCAGCTGAGCAGCATAAAGCGTTACGCGGGCAAATTCAGATTTACAACTTAACCAATTCACGACGTGTTGGAGGATTGTTGGCTGAGGTAGGATAAAACATGGACACATACTTTTCCTCTTCACAGTTTTCATTTATAGTCATTTTGACTGAATGTTGTACTTTCTTGTGCTTAGCTAATAGCTATTCTTAGTCTCACTATCCCTCTTTAATCTTTGATTGGGATTGAATGCTCAAACTCCATATTCAAACTACAAATATAAAGCCAACCTGGAGGTAGTGGGGATAAAAGCTTTATACTTATGGTTAAACTGAATATTCAGTTAATTGTGGGGTATTGGGAAATACTTCAGCATCTGTTTACAGTTTGACATGGATGCTTTGTCATACACTGTCATCACAGTTTCTGTTAACCTTTGGCTCCAAACGATTAGTCGGACTGCTTTCTTTTGCTTGTTATGAAATTTCAATGGCTATCTGATTTGTTTCTTTTTATTTATAGACCCGCAAACCAGAGTTGATATCCATGGGGGACTCTGGAGAATTTTTGGGCATAAGTAACAAGCGGAAACTTCATATATGGAGGATCCCTGCAAAAGATACGAAGTTTGATGATATTAGGAAGATTAAACTGCACCACACTAAGAATTTAAGTGCCCTTGCTTTCCACCCAACTGAAAGAATTGTTGCTGGAGGTGATGTAACAGGGAGGATTTTGATATGGAGGGGTTTTGGAAACAGAAATTTCTCAGATAAAAGAGAGAGAGGGAGGATAAAAAATGAGGATGGGCGACCTGGTGTGAGGGACGATGACGATGCTGATTCGTGCTCAACATGGCATTGGCACCCAAGTGAAGTGCTGGTTCTTTTTTTCTCTTCTGATGGTGCTTATTTATACTCAGGTAGTAAATTATTTGTAATAAGGACTCTATAATGCCATATCCTGTAGTTTCATTTTGCAGTATATGCCTGTAGCTCAAAGTTACTTGTAGTAATACAGTCGTCATATATGGCTACATATTGTATTTGCCATTGACATGTTTTTCATTGATCTTCTTGTTTCTTCATTCCTTTGCATGAAATGTTTTTTATAATTGTTTGTCAGTGCTGAAGTTTTCTTTTATACACTTCAATTCAAATAAAACTAGTTCTAATATAGATTTGGTTGGTACATGTTGGTTTTATAAATTTTAATTGATTTGTTTAGGTGGAAGAGAAGGGGTTCTTGTAGTCTGGCAGCTGGATAGTGGAAAGAAAAAGTTTAAACCTCGTCTTGGTGCCCCGCTATTGTACTATACACATTCTCCTGATCCTGTTCTTTCTTGTGTAAGATTCTGCTCGTCTCTCAGTTACAGTCATTTTTTATGGTGGCTTCAACTATTATGTTGTCGTCTTGGCTGTTGAATGAAACATAGAATTTGTTGCTTTCCTAGGAAACTGCTTTATAGTCTAATATGTTTTCAGATACTATCACCACAAGATGAAAACATATTTTTCTTAATCCCTTACAATATCCCACAAATTGCTTCCATATATTTGGCATCAATATGTTGAACATGCTTACCCTTTTGGAAGGGGAAGGGGAGTTGGTTCCTCATATTAGGTGGTAGGATCTATCAGATAGATGGACTTTTCTACCTAACTGCTCCGCTGTAATCTGATGTTTTCTGACCCGAATTTAAGTACAGGGCATATATATATATTCTAGAGTTAAATACGATGGTGACATATGCTAGAAAGTTATTCTTTCTTCTCGTTGTATCAGTTTATGAAAATTATAAGCAGGCTTTAGATTGTTTCATTATAAGGAGGGGAGGACTATCTACCATAATCCCACAGCAGTTAATGAAATTTATCATTTCGTTGACTAGACTACTCGGACATAATCTCCGAGAAATTTGTACCCTTCATATATGTTTCTGGGTTTTATTTACTTGCCTTTCTCAGGAAATAAGATCAAATAATGCTAAATAAAAGAAAAATATCTGAAATTTGTTAAATAAAGGATCACTCTGGAAAGGAATTCATGTTGTATTAATTATGAGAGAAATATATTGATATATAATGGCATTTGAAATGATCTTCACTAGTGAATAACTATAAAGCATAAATAGAACGCTGACAGGATCTACTCTAAAGTCTAATCTAAACTGCGATATCACATTTGAGGCAATGGTGGATCAGTGTGATGCAAGGAAAAGCTCCCTAAGAGGGAGAAGAACATAAAAGTGGAAAAAATGAAAAAAGAGAAGCATATATGATCAGGTTCTAAGAGCACATTTAAGAGTGATTGGTCAGTGCTGCATAATCATCAACATAGTACTTATGTAGCTGCTCCAGTATTTATATTGATTGTAAGGCCTTTCAAATGGTTTAATATTTTACATATTTTAGGAGATTTTGAAATGAAAACTTGTTTCATCTCCTATACTATTCCAGGCATATTTAAAAAACAAAAATCCACAATTGTACTTGTTGATTAATATGTAATGTACTAAAATAGGAAATTAGTCAGCTTTTTGTCGTACTCTCCTTTTCTTTTAATTTTTTATTCTCTTTTTATTTTTTATTTTTTTATTTGCGGACTAGTGCCACATTTCGGTTTCCATCGGTATCAATAGGGATCATTATCGAACTGAGAGGTCAAAGAGAGATGACAGGTTTGACACTTATTGCTATCAACCAATACTGCGAGCCTTGAAAAATAGCTGATGCGTGAGAAATTGTCCTGTCCAATTTTTCATGAACTTAGGAATCCGTTTAGGTTCTCCTATAAGTTGTCACTGAAATTTGCTATGGAGGAGCCACCGTACATAGAACCTTTGTAAGATCAAATTTTCACCACTGAGTTTCCTTGGTGTCTAGAAGAGAGTTAGAAACGACGCACGACAAAGGAAAAAAACTGCAAAACACCTTTATCCTGAATCTTGTGTGCTGATTAAATCAAACCTTCATATTCACTAAGCTTGTATTAAGGCCATCTTTTTGGTTAAGTAGCAAGTGGAATGTTCTTTTTGTTAGGGTTATATACTAAAAGCATCACTTTTGTAGTAACCTTATTTCCTTAAATTTTGAATGAGAATCATATGGACAAATGTTTGCATATTGTATTTGTTGCAAGTGTTAATGCTAATGTCTGATATTCTATATTGTAGATAATATGGTGTGTGGTGTCACACAGAAGATCATATTATCAGTTCCCTATGGAGTATATAAATAGTTCACAACCTAGATGGACTTGGACAATCTATTGGAAAGGTTGTAGTGTAATATGGTATTAGTCTATCTTGACTATAGGTTTACACTAGTACACTTTGTGTGTATTGAACATGACCACTTGAGGTTGTTCTCTTTGTACTGACTACATAAGAGAACAAACACCTCTGTTATTATGGATGCTTGTGCTCTTAATCCGGATATAATAACAGACATGTATATGCAGTGTGCATTACTTTGACTCATGAAAGAGTGAGATTCATTATGGATCAACAACCTCTATGAATTGGGTAATAACATTGTATGTATGATGGGCTGTTGATTATAAATGGAATCCATGTCCCGATACATCGGGTTGATGATGTCCCCTTAAGGAGCTCATAAGGATTGTCATGTAAATCCTGCAGGTGGATTATATCCGACATGACAAATAAAGTTGAGCGGTACTACTTAAGGATAAAAGATGTCGAATCAATATAGTTATCAGTAACTTAATTTGATTGACGGACATACGATATCTTAACATGGGAGCCAAACGAGCATATAATAAAAGGAGCCCACAAACATAATTTGGGATTAGGGAGGTAGTGCAACAATAGCTCATTAGTAGACCGAGCTATTGTTAATGGGCTTGGATTGTGTGTTCGGGCTGAACACGGGATATCCAGATCCGTTAGGAGGTCTAACTCTAATTTCTTCTCATGGTCCCTGCCGTAGCCTATATATATCCTCTATTCTCTGGCCGACATATTATTGATCATAAATCTGAAGCTTTCTCTAAATTCGTGATTCACGTAAAGAGAGAAAGAGAGGGCTGCCAAGGAGAAGAAAAGGTTGGGAGATCGTCGCCCACACGACGTCCAACTCGAGGAAGGAATACGTGCAGAAGATCTTGGGGTCGTTCGCTCGAGATTGCCAGGAATTACTTGTCTTCTTTCCGCCGTAGGTATAATTCGTGAACCCTAGTTTTCGCCTATGAAGGGTTAGAACACGTATTAAATTTGTTTAACTTTCTATCGATCAATACGCACACCAAAGTAAGGGTCTTGGGAATCCCCAGTTCCATCAATTGGTATCAGAGCCACTTTGGATCTGTGTATTGATTGATACGTCCATGTTGTCCAATAAAACCTGCACTGTGTAATAGTCGATAGATGTAGATCTGTTCTAACTCAGTTTTGCAGGCATCTTAGATCTAACTATTATGGTCCAATACATGTTTTTGATTGTGTTATTTAAACCACGGACATGTCGTGGATGTTGTTGTTGCTGTGGATGTAATTAAAATTACGAGGGTTGATTGTGCTTATTATTTGAATTTTTCAATCTAGATTGTGTGAACTCTTTCGGAAGGCATATGATTGATGTAATTTTAATTATTTTTGATCAATCGTGATGGCGGTGGTGGTTGTTTCTGACGCCGGACGAGATGCTGGTTTTAAGCAGTCCAGAGGCAGACATATTATTTTCGATGAAGTAATCGACAGCCAAAACCTAAAAAAAACTAAGCAGTCCAGAGGCAGACAGATTATTTTCGATGGAGGAATCGACAGCCAAAACCTAAAAAAGGGGGGTGTTGCCCCGAACCCTGCGACCTGACCGGGCAGGTCGAACCCCGAATAGATCTGTGCAGCGCCAGATTTTGGATTCGGATAGTTGAGGACGGAGCAGGAAAGATGACCATAATAGTTGGATATTTTTCTCTTATTTGTTGTTATTTTGCTTTTTCTGATTATGCATGTTTATTATTGTGTGGATGTTTTTTAAAAAAACTAAGCCTACATTAATAATGGACAACATGGACATAATATCAACTAGTAGAAAAATTCTCATTGTTAAATAACCAAGTCGGAGAGGATATTTATTTAGTATAAATCCTATGGTCTCCATTACTGGTTTGTAGGTGATGTAATTATACTTGCGCGTTGGCTTTAGTGCCTTCCTCCATATCGGATGAGTATAATTATGGATCACCAGTACAAACTTCCTTAGGGATAATTGTAGAAAGTTACCTAGTATGTATTCACTTCTCAATCTGAAGGAACTCATTACAAAGTAATGGACTTAGTATTAAGTAATGGTATACACTTAGATACAAATAATGGTATCCTCCCCATCGGAGTCACTGCTATTATTTGTATGACCAGAGCAAGACCAACATATTAATTTTATTTGTCATAAAGTTATGTTGACATGATAATAAAATTAATAAGAAAAACCTACTCGAACAAAGTTGAATTTGTATACGTTCACACGATCATGGCATGCTAAATTCATGGTGTTCAAGGTGTTGGTGAATTTCTTATTATTGTTTTGAGGGAATCAATATTTAATTAATTCAAAATATTTTTTTTGCCCTACATAGTTTTATTTATGTGATTCTCAGGATTTCAAAAATGGGTTCTTTCAGTCCACTTATGGTGATTCTTAAAGAAAACAAACTTACTGGACCTAATTATATTGACTGGAAACGTAATTTGGACATTGTTCTGACTGCTGAGGAGTACAAATATGTACTTGTTGAGGAATGCCTACCTAAGCCTGATGCTAACTCTGATGAAGAGGTCAAAGAGACTTATAAGAAGTGGAAAAAGACAGATGAGATGGCGCGGTGTTATATTCTTGCATCTATGTCAAATGTACTGCAACATCAGTATCAGGCCATGGACACAGCTTATGACATGATGTATAACCTCAAGGAACTCTTCGGACATCAGAGTAGAGCAGCTAGGCAGTTTGCTATGAAATGTTTGATGAATACAAAAATGGCTGATGGTACACCATAAGGGATCATGTTCTCAAGATGATGGGTCATCTGAATGAGATGGAGATCCTTGGAGCTGAAATCGATGGGGAATCCCAGGTCGATATCATTCTCGGGACTGCCTAAAAGTTTTGACAATTTCTGCCTTAATTACAACATGAACAAAAGGTTGTATAGTTTGGCAGAACTTGCAAAAGAGCTACATGATGCTGAATCTCTCTTTAGGCAGAGTGGTCATATTTTTGTTTCTGAAAAGGCTTCTACTTCTAAGCCAAAAGGCGGTAAGAAGAAGAGTAACATTCAGAAACATGCAAACTCAGCAAAGAAGGGCATGGGACCTCAAGGCGCGGTGAAAAAGTCGAAAGACAAATGTTTCAAGTGCAAAGGGTCAGGACATTGGACTACTAATTGTCCACTTCTCAAACAAGGGAACAAAGAAGATATATCTCATTTACTAGTAGTTGAAACATGTTTAGCGGTGTTATCTACCGGCACCTGGTGTGTAGATACAAGAGCCACTAATCATGTCTGCAATACATTGCAGGGGTTCCACGAAACCAGACGGCTCAGTGATGGAGAGATATGCTTGTTCATGGGTGATGCTACAAAAGTATCGGTCGTTGCATTAGGAGATGTTACTTTATCTTTTGGTAGAAATAAGTCTTTAACATTGAGAGATTGTCTTTATGCACCTTCACTTAGAAGGAATTTAGTTTCTGTTTCTATGTTAGTTAAGGATGGATATTCAGTTTATTTTAATGACAATATTGTTATTAGAAAGAATAAACATTTTATCTGTTCTGGTGCATTGGTTGATAATCTGTATGTCATTAATCCTATTTTGCCCACAATGCAACTTATGGAAATGAATAATATGTCATCTATCTTAAATAAAGAGAAAAGAACATTCTTGTATGAACCAAACATATCTTTGACACTTGCGATTGTGGCATATTAACCTAAGAAGGATTCAAAGACTGGTTGAAGATGGACCTTTGAGTTCATTGGAAGTGGAGGTACTACCAGTCTGTGAATCATGCTGGGAAGGTAAAATAACCAAAAGGTCTTTTACGGCAAAGGGGTATAGGGCCAAAGATGTGTTGGAATTGGTTCATTCTGATTTGTGTGGACCCATGACTATCCAAGCTAGAGGTGGCTTTGAATATTTTGTCACATTTATTGACGATTATTCAAGGTATGGATACATTTATTTGATGCGCCGTAAGTCTGAGTGCTTTGAGAAATTCAAAGAGTATAAGGCTGAAACGGAGAAACGTCATGGAAAATGTATCAAGTCATTACGATCAGATCGTGGTGGCGAGTACCTCTTTGGAGAGTTTAGGGATTATTTATCAGAGGCTGGGATTGCATCCCAATTGACTGCACCTGGAATGTCCCAACAGAATGGTGTGGCCGAAAGAAGGAATAAAACTCTTATGGAGATGGTTAGATCAATGATGAGTTATTCGGATTTGCCAGATTCGTTTTGGGGATATGCCTTAGAGACTGCAGGTTATATTTTGAACTTGGTTCCTTCTAAGTCAGTACCTCTTACTCCCACAGAGCTGTAGATTGGGCGTAAGCCTAGTCTGAAACATGTTCGCATTTGCGGTAGTCCATCACATGTGCTGAATGGAAAAACAGATAAGTTGGAATCTCGTACAGAAGTACGTTTGTTTGTAGGCTATCCAAAAGAAATGAAAGGAGGTTTATTTTATAGTCCTAAGGATCAGAAGGTCATTGTTAGCACCAATGTCCGATTCTTAGAGGAAGACTATGTGATGAACCATAAACCCAGAAGTAGATAGTGTTCTAAATGGCGCCCGCCTAGGCGGTAGGCGGTCCCTCTCCGTACCGCTTTTCTGTAGGCGGTGGAGTAGACGACCAACGGAGGTTGGCGGCATAGGCGGAGGTCATGCAGCGTAGGCGGGCGCCTTGGCGGAGAAATACTTTACAAAATATTTTGGCAAAAAAGGTTTTTAAAACATTATGAGCCTATGGTTCACTTTTACAAAACTAAAACTTTATAAATCTTCGTTCTACAACTTAGTTATGCATGGAACACCCTTAAAATATGCATATTATGCAAAAACAGTGGTAAAATAGTAAAAAATGTTCAAAATGTATCGATCGCCTAGGCGGACTCTCTCCGCCGTGCACCCGCCTACCGCCATTTATAACCTTGCAAGTAGAGTTGTTCTAGAAGAACTGAGAGGTAAGACACCAAGTACTTATGTACCAACAGTACAAGAGGATGAACCACAAATAACTGCACATCATGTCACAAATGTTACACCACAACCGATAGTGCCTCGTCGTAGTGGGAGGGTTGTGATACAACCTGATAGATATGTTCTTGGGAGAGTCGTCAGACTTCGTCCCTGAGGAACAAGATTATGATCCCTGTACCTACAATGAAGCACTCCAAGATAAAGATGTAGAGTCTTGGCAAAAAGCAATGATATCTGAAATAGAATCTATGAATTTTAATCAGGTCTAGGAGCTTGTAGAACCACCCGTTGGTGTAAAAGCCATTGGATGCAAGTGGGTCTATAAGAGAAAAAGAGGATCAGACGGTGAGGTTGAAACCTTTAAAGCTTGGCTTGTAGCAAAAAGTTTTACTCAAAGAGAGGGTATCGATTATGAGAAAATATTTTCTCCAGTAGCCATGCTTAAGTCTATCCGGATACTTTTATCTATTACAACTCATCTCGATTATGAGATTTGGCAAATGGATGTCAAGACAACTTTCCTTAATGGAAGTCTTGAGGAAGACATCTATATGAAGCAACCAGACGGATTCATTGAAAAGGGCCAAGAGCATCTTGTTTGTAAGCTCAAGAAGTCCATTTATGGACTTAAGCAAGCTTCCAGATCTTGGAACATATATTTTGATCAGGTGATAAAATCCTATGGATTTGATCAATGTCAGGATGAATCATGTGTATACAGAAAGTGTGACGGAAACGTGGTGGTGTTCCTAGTACTTTATGTGGATGACATCTTGCTCATTGGAAACAATGTGAAAGTGTTATATGATGTAAGGGTATGGTTATCCAAACAATTTGATATGAAGGACTTGGGAGAAGTAGGTCACATCCTTGGAATCAAATTTCTACGAGATCGCAAGAAAAGGATATTAGGCTTATCCCAAGCTTCCTATATCGATACTGTACTAACTCGTTTTAGTATGCAAAATTCTAAGAAAGGTTTCTTACATTTTAGACATGGAATTGTTCTATCAAAGGAGCAGTGTCCGAGGACACCTAAAGGGATAGAGAACATGAATGCAATTCCTTATGCTTCAGCAGTAGGAAGCTTAATGTATGCAATGCTATGTACGAGACCAGACATCTGCTTTGCCGTAGGCATGGTCAGCAGATATCAGTCTAACCCAGGACAAGAGCACTGGACTGCCGTAAAGCATATTTTGAAGTACCTGAAAAGGACTAAAGAGTATATGCTAGTTTACCAGGCAGATAGTTTAGTTTCCTTGGGTTATATAGACTCAGATTTTCAGTCAGATAGGGATTCCAGGAAATCTACCTCAGGTTATGTGTTTACTTTGGGAGGTGGAGCCATTGTGTGGAGGAGTATCAAGCAAAAATGTATTGCTGATTCTACCATGGAAGCCGAGTATGTGGCAGCCTCTGAGGCAACCAAAGAAGTGGTTTGGCTCAGAAACTTTCTGTTGGACTTGGTTGTGGTACCTAGTTTGCCTAAGTCTATTACACTTTATTGTGATAATAGTGGTACAGTTGCAAACTCGAAGGAACCACGAGCCCATAAGACAGGTAAACACATTGAGCGCAAGTACCACCTGATACGAGATTTCGTAAAGAAAGAAAAAGTTGCTGTGATCAAGATAGCATCGGCCGACAACCTAGCTGATCCCTTTACAAAGAGCTTACCAGCTAAGGCTTTTGATAGTCATGTTGAGGGAATGAGAGTCAGATGTGTAGCAACATGGCTTTAAGTATAAGTGGGAGATTTGTAACAATATACTGAAAAGCAATGCTTTGAGTAGAAGTGGGAGATTGTTAGGGTTATATACTAAAAGCATCACTTTTGTAGTAACCTTATTTCCTTAAATTTTGAATGAGAATCATATGGACAAATGTTTGCATATTGTATTTGTTGCAAGTGTTAATGCTAATGTCTGATATTCTATATTGTAGATAATATGGTGTGTGGTGTCACACAGAAGATCATATTATCAGTTTCCTATGGAGTATATAAATAGTTCACAACCTAGATGGACTTGGACAATCTATTGAAAATGTTGTAGTGTAATATGGTATTAGTCTATCTTGACTATAGGTTTACACTAGTACACTTTGTGTGTATTGAACATGACCACTTGAGGTTGTTCTCTTTGTACTGACTACATAAGAGAACAAATACTTCTGTTATTATGGATGCTTGTGCTCTTAATCCGGATATAATAACAGACATGTATATGCAGTGTGCATTACTTTGACTCATGAAAGAGTGAGATTCATTATGGATCAACAACCTCTATGAATTGGGTAATAATATTGTATGTATGATGGGCTGTTGATTATAAATGGAATCCATGTCCCGATACATCGGGTTGATGATGTCCCCTTAAGGAGCTCATAAGGATTGTCATGTAAACTCTGCAGGTCGATTATATCCGACATGACAAATAAAGTTGAGCGGTACTACTTAAGGATAAAAGATGTCGAATCAATATAGTTGTCGGTAACTTAATTTGATCGACGGACATACGATATCTTAACATGGGAGCCAAACGAGCATATAATAAAAGGAGCCCACAAACATAATTTGGGATTAGGGAGGTAGTGCAACAATAGCTCATTAGTGGACCGAGCTATTGTTAATGGGGCTGGATTGTGTGTTCGGGCTGAACACGGGATATCCAGATCCGTTAGGAGGTCTAACCCTAATTTCTCCTTATGGTCCCTGTCGTTGTCTATATATATCCTCTATTCTCTGGCCGTCATATTACTGATCATAAATCTGAAGCTTTCTCTAAATTCGTGATTCACGTAAGGAGAGAAAGAGAGGGCTGCCAAGGAGAAGAAAAGGTTGGGAGATCGTCGCCCACATGACGTCCAACTCGAGGAAGGAATACGTGCAGAAGATCTTGGGGTCGTCCGCTCGAGATTGCCATGAATTACTTATCTTCTTTCCGCCGCAGGTATAATTCATGAACCCTAGTTTCCGCCTATGAAGGGTTAGAACACGTATTAAATCTGTTTCTTTCTATCGATCAATACGCATACCAAAGTAAGGGTCCTGGGAATCCCCAGTTCCATCACTTTTGTTACCACCTTGAGGTTAACATGAGTTATGGAGTCAGCTGTAGTGGACCAAAACATTTTCATGAAGTGAATTAAATGATGATTGTTGTCACTTCCATTTGACTATTTTTTCTATATACTAAAAAGCAAGTAATATAAATACTTTTAACGCCAAGGGGAGATTGTATTAAAAGGAAAGGAGAGTTCACCGTCCACTATTTATTATTATTATTGTTATTGTTATTGTTATTATTATTATTATTATTATTATTATTATTATTATTATTATTACTTTTGTCACTTGTCGTAATAGTTTCAAATTCAATACAATGAAATGAATGTCTTTTTTACTTCTTTGGTATGAGCTAGGATTGCAAATAAACCGAGCTTTAACCAAGGCCCTATTCAATGCTTGTGTTCATTAAGAAAGGTCTAGACGCAAGCTCGGAGGAGCCTAAAGTATAAGCTAAAGCTTAGCTCACAACAATATTCTCGAGCTTGGCTCATGACAGGCTTGTTTAAATTGTCTTTTGAGTTTGACTTTAGCAAAATATTGAGCCAAAATTCTATTATTGCCATTGTAGAAGTTGATAACTTGATAGATGTAGCACATATTAAATAGTAAGATAACTATAGAAATGAGCTTTGTGCACAGTATTGGCATCCCTTGGGTGTAACGCTGGCAGCCTTACAGCAGCTTCACAATTATGTGGCACCAGAAGTTGATTTGTTGGACGTTTCGGGTAGCTGATCGGTCAACCCTTACAAAGGCTGAAGGGGCTTGCCGTTGCATGTGAGACGTTTCGGATTTGCAAGTTACACCATTAGTTATTGAGTAGTTACACCAAGAGTTTTGAGTGTGAACTTACTGCACCGGAATTACATCTGTTCAGATTCGTAACTCCTGACTGTTCAGTTACTTGGACTAATTTACTAATGAAAATATTCTATTTTCAAGTTCTAGCTCCATGAACTTTTTAGCTTGTCTGTCCAGCTCGGCTTATTAAACAACGGTAATCATAGTTTCTTCCAGCACACACACCCACACCCACACCCACACCCACATATAAACAAACAAAGTTTCAAAGTTAGGGGGGACCATGGCATCTCCTGCCTCCCTCTCCCACCGCTCCTGGTAAAGATCTGTTGATGTGAGATGGTTCTTGTGTACCTCTGGTTCTATCAGAAACTTCAACTATGATCTTGTCACTTTTAACAGGCACTCCCTGAGTCTCTTGCTCATGTCCAAACCATAGTTTAAAGTATCGGCCGATACCGATCCGAAACAGCCGATACCGATACGATTTGGCATGTCCCGATCCGATACCGACATTGGGGTTCTCTTTTCCGATCCATTTGGCAAAGAAAATTGAACGAAAAAGACAAATCAATAAGGGTTTGAAGCATAATAAGGTTGTAAAAGCATATAAAAGTAGAAAGTGATCGATTGCATGTAAAACAATCAGTAAGGATGACTACTATTTCATTTAATTTCAAAACTACTAAGAAATAATACTTAAAATACTTAAAATTATGCCTAAATGTATAAACTATATATTTTAAATGTTAATAATTTATTAATAATTATTTGTTTTCCGATACCAAAAAATTCGATACTCCGATCCAAAACCGCCGATACTACCGATATTGCCGATACCGATACTCATAGGAATGGTCCAATACCGATACCGATACTGCGAACCTTGGTCCAAACCATCTATGCAATTTCTCTTTTCCTTTAATCAAGCTATGACTAACTCTCACAAATATGCTAATTTGTTTATTAATGACCGGTCATATTATGCTTATCCATCTCACTATTTTAATATTGCCTACACCCACTTTGTGGTGTCTTCTTTCTTGCTTCCAACCATTCTGCCAAAAGTTACTGATTATGTAGACATATTTGAAAATAATCCACAAAAGAAAACAAACTGAACAAATACTGCATTTAGTTGCCACACATGCATCTAAGTTCATCCATGAAAAGCTATTGCACTATATATGGCAAAATAACCATCAACATACCTGGTTCAAAAGACCTTTGGTTCTATGTGAAGGTTATATCAGAGTGAAATGACTGAACTTTACATCAGCAACCTAATCTTCTGTTGAAGAGGTTATTGAAAGAAATTAACCAACTTTTCATGTAGTAGGAGTTTGTGTTTATGGTTCCTCCTTGAAGGGGCTCTTGCACTAAATTTTTTTTTTTTGTTTAGGAATGAATTTTGCATGTGATCACGTATCAAATAGTTGCATTATAACTGGAATCTACTTTTCAGATATCTTGTGCAGACAATCAGATCCATCTGTTGAAGATGCCTTCTATGGAGATAATCAGGTCTATCTCTGGAATTAAGGTTTGTTTACATCCATTTCACTCGAGTTCATGTTGCATTAAAATATGTGTGATGCAGTAATGTTATCAGTCTTGAAGGTGGTTTACTCCATTTACCTTAACGGAAGTATGGTCACTAAAATGCTCTTATGTGTCATGTCTTCAGCTTCCTTTCTCGTTTCCAAATATATATACAACTTCATGCAGCAATTTTCTGTTCGATCATACTTCTGGTTTAGTTGCTCTTCGCACTGAAGACTACTGCATACAGTTCTTCAGCTTGCTAAAAAACTTTGAGATTTCACAGGTGATTAAGTTCCTTAGCTTTGTTTATTTCAAGCTGCTATTTTGGTTTTAGTAGAGTTCCACATGGAATTATATTTTCAAAATTTGATGGAACTTTTGTTTTTTTGCCTTTCCAGGTCCAAATTTGTGAAAGAAACTTTCAGCCTGTCGATGAAACCACGGTAATGTGTTGATTACTATTACTACTATAATTTTGTTCATCTCAATTTTCTGTTCTAGGAGTAAATATTCTTCTGTTTTGTCATTTTCATTACCTATTACCTATCTAATGACTTATACATAGAAGTGGTGTAAAGGATGGTATTATGCCATACACGGTTGGTCTGCCAGATTCTGCAGACAACAACACGAATGTTTCGCTAGGGGAGCAAGGGTTGCAGGAGAGCAACTTGGTGGTGTTCTTCCTACCCCAAAAATGTGGGATTAAAGCTTTATTGTTGCTTCTGTAGCTTGGTGGTATTGTCCACCTCATAAAATGTTTTACATTTTGTTTCCACTAGTTGAATTCCAGTATCAAACTAATCGTACTTCTGCGCAAATCAATCATGCCCAAATTTAGTAATTGGCATCTGCATTTGAAAAAGTGTATGATTTGTCATATACTTATTTAAAATTTCTTTGTATATGGTTATTGTGCTTCACTGCTGGCCTATTATCTAAATACTGAAGGTGTGCCCTACAATAGGGGTGAGCATTCGGTTTATTCCGCTAATGGAATCTGGATTTCACCAAACAGCACTAGACTGCAAACCATAAAAAGTAAAACCAAACCGAACCGCACTGATCAGAACCGAACTGGTTCGGTCCAGTTCGGTTTATATGGTTGTTTCGGTTGGACTGGGTACATTTTTCTGGGCTGGGCCTTTACCTTCTATATCTAATTTCAGTAACAGTAGGTTTTAAAACAACAACTTTTTCAGGGTTCATTTTGAAACTTCTATTTTTTGGTTAAATGTCACATATTTTTGGTTAAATGTCTTTTCTTTTTCTCTTTTCTTTTTTGGTTAAATGTCTGCTAGACTTCTTGTGCCATCTTGGTTGATAAAAATGGAAATTTAACAACAAAATTGCAGCAAACTCACAAATAACGTACTGTAAAATAAATTAGAAGATAAAACTCATCGCACCATAAGAATACAATAAAACAAATTAGATACAAAATTATTACAAGAGTGGTTAGTTCAGCATCAAATATACAAATTATGTAACTTCAGCAAATTACAAATATAAGTTTCTAAATGGTGCAGAACATCAAAGGGCAACATCTATGTAGCTAATGGCAGTGTTAAAGAGCAACACCATAGCCTATTGTCACAAAAAATTACAGCACCTCAAAGATTGCATCTTCAACAAGGGAAAGCAAGCACAGCAGCAGAAGAACTTGACACAGTCACCAATTCAAGTCACCGAAGTAGCAAATTTATGAAGAGTTTCTCTTACAATTAAGATCATAGCAAGACCCAATATAATGGGTTTTTGTTAACTTCCCCAAATAATGAGTATTTGTTCTTCTTGATACTTGCCTAAATATGAACTTCTGCAAAATTTATGAACAACATACTGTAAAATAGAAATTATGAAACAGAACTTGTGTTGGTTCCAAAAGATATAAGTTAGTAACATTAGATCTGCTAGTGTATGATCTACCAATTTGATTTTTCAGAAGTTTTATCTTTTTTCAAGATCCAAAGATCCTAAATCAAACTTAACCTTAAAAAAAGGGGAAAAAACTTAGCAAATGTAGCCAAGATCCACAGCTCTTCTATGATAAATTCAAATTTCCATCTATTAGATCATTCACAACCAGATTTGACGGAAAGTTAACCTAGATAACTACATAAAACTTTAAATAAACATAATCTATATGCTAAATCAAGCCCCAAAGAAAAGTAAATAGTCAAAAGTCAATCTATATGAAAAAAATCAACAAAAGGATAAATACCCAAAAATTAAACTAGAGGTGTGATAGCCGATGTAGCTGACATTTGTTTTTGTAAACTAGATTAGAGGAGAGAGAGAGAGAGAGATAGAGAGAGAGAGAGAGAGAGAGAGAGAGAGAGAGAGAGGGGCTGGAGAGATTTGTTAAGAAAGAGGAGGCGGATTTCTGGAGAGATTTGTTAAGAAAGAGGAGGCGGATTTGTTAAGAAAGAGGAGGCGGATGAAGAGAGTGAAGGGATAGTGTTTGGTTTCTTTTTGATATATATCACATATATACTGCAGTTGAAAACTTGTAAATAAACAATTTGGTTTGCGGTTCGGTTCGATTTACAGATTCAAAAACCGCAAACCGAACCGAAAAACCGTAAACCAGACCGCAGTGCGGAAAACCGAACCTAATAACCTATTTCGGTTTGGTTTGCGGTTTGGAACCATTTAGTGCTCACCCCTACCCTACAATGTATGAAAACCTATGGTTTTCCTAATCTAAAACCAAATTAGCATCTTCTTAGAACTTTGTGCTATTAATATTTCTATCAATCAAAGCTTTCGATGGAGAAAGCCTATTTAAATCATTCACAAAAAATATGTTTAAAACTTTAAACTTCAAATTATTCATGATTATTCTTGCTTGTAACACTAAAGAGTAGGATTACAAAATGAAGAATGTTTCCTGGAACTAAAGATTGTCATATAGTCAAAAGCCATTACCGTGTCCGTGTGCATACTTGCCACCGTGTCTTCATGTGCCAAATTGATAATGCAGGATACCTATGTATATGATATATGGGAGTAATGTAAATATATTAAGTCCAGTGGGCTGTATGTGTTTGTTGATAAATATCCATGCATGCTTGTGTGTTCTGTGTACTATATATAGTGTGAGTTTATGGAATGTCACTATAATTTAAAGTTTAGCAGCCTATGTTGTTCTGTAGATCTTGATATATATATATATATTTACTTAAATTGCTCCAGATGTTTGTGGCTCTGATGGCTCTTTCTGCGGATGGCGCTATGATGGGTACTGTTGACGTTAGACTTCCTGAAGAGGGATTAGGGGGTCTGGTGAGTCTAAAATTTTGGACACATGGTTCGCGGATTGGAGAATACAACTTAAGCACTGTCATATATGAGCCTCACAGGTTACAATTCATTAATCTTTTTATCAATATATGGTTTTTGGAATGTCTCATGCATGATAAATCTTTTTATGATTCTCAGTTAATATTGGAAAGTTGTGAGCTAAGTCACACATCCTGCCATGTGTACCCTAAACCATTTTATTGCAACTTACAAACATCTATTGTCTTGCATCGAAGCCATGCGTAAAGGACTTGTTTATGAACTTGATGGTCACTCTTGCCTTGGTGCTAATTTCCTGACAAGTCCAACTATTGGCCTGGGAGCCTTTCTATAAAATCTGGAACGCCCGTTGGCGGATGAGGAAATCTTCTGTCTCAGTTGAAAAACATAAGAGCATGCAATCAGAGAGAAATGTAGATGAAAGGAACTTTTTCCCTCCTAGAGCAGTGCGTAGACGAATGGGAAACTTTTAGGAGTCACATTCATTGGAAGCTCAATATTAAGCTGAATCACACTCCCTATGGTTACTTATTCCTTCCACTATGAATATTTAAACTAGCTTCTTCTGTGAAGATTGTGGGGCACATCCGTCAGCGTTTTCGGATTTACTTAAGAAACCTTCTATTTTGCTCTCTTGTATTCCACAATGCCTTGTGGAGCATAAGTTATTTGAAACAATTTTGTATTACTAACTAGGAGTCCGAATATGTAATGAAACTTGCAGCTTTTATATACACATCTGGTGCTTAAATTATAACTGGCATGAAAAGATGTTAGGAGAAGGTAAAACCAAGGAGAAGGTCCCATGATATAAGATGTTAGGAGAAGGTTCCATGATGTAAGATGTTAGGAGAAGGTTCCATGATTGAAGATGTTTGTTGATGATATTCTACTGGTCAACGAGGACGAAGAAGGGTTATATGCTAAAATGGAAGTGTGGAGATAAACATTGGAATATAAGGGTTTCAAAATTAGTGTGACGAAAACATAGTATATGAAATGTATTTTCAATTGAAGCCAAATAGAAATGTGGTGGTACATATAGATGGAGAAGAGTTACCTGGGAGTGATCGGTTCTTGGTATTTAGGATGAATCATTCATTATGGAGAGATTGAAGTATGTTGTGCATAGAATTAAAATGAGATGGTCGAAATAGATGGGTGCTTCTAGAGTAATTTATGATCACATTATCCTTTGAAGTTGAAAGAAATCCTATAAACGGCGCCATGTTTTCTGGCTTGAAGTATTTGGCAATGAAGAAACACCCAAAATATTAGCGTAGCCAACATGAGATTACTAAGATGGACGAGTGGCAATATATATTAGAAGACTGGATAAGAAATGAGAGTACTCATGGAAAACTTGGAAGTGACTCCAATTGAGTATAAAATGGGAGAAAATAGTCTTTTTAGGTGGTTTGGACATGTTCAATGTAGCCGATAGATGCTCCGGTAAGGGGATACGATCGGAGTTAAAGGACCCTCTAGAAGTAGAGGTAGGCCTAAACAAACATGTATTGACGTTTTAAAGAAGGATATGGTTTTTGTTAGTGTTAAGAGTGGATATGGTCCTTACTAGAGCTTATTGATAGAAACAGATTCAAATAGCTGATCCCAAATAATTGGGATAGAGGCTTTGTTGGTGGTTGTATTTTGTCTCTAGTAACAATTGATATATTGCTGTCTGCTGCATCACTTAGAATGGTTGTGTTACTTCCTTTTACTGACAGTAGGTATGCCAAGCAGTGGCTCCATGTTTAGGAACCATTCTAAACAATAGCTTTCAGTATAAGAAATGGGCTCCATGTTTCTTTGTTAGGCTTGCACATCCTCTTTTAAGGAGTTGAACACCACCTATTATTTGGCCTTCACTGCCAGTTTTCAATCCGAAGAAGTGCTTCCCTGTTTCAAGGCTACTCTCTAAAGGTTTGGACAATATGGCTTAAACAACAATCCTCCATTACTAACTTTTGCTTTTAATTCAGTCACCTATGCAACATGGGAACAACTACAAGTTAATTTCTATTCGCAGGCAAAATCAAAGTTCGCATTTCTGCGTTAGCTTTTTATGCCTACTTATTCGGTTATTCCCATGCTTTGTTTTGCAAAGATGGAAAGTTTGAATTTTGTACTACTGTGTTTTACTGAATTAGAAGAGTGAATCACCTTGGACGAAAATTGCCTATTTGTACAACCTTAGAGAGAGAGCCTCATAATTCTACTCAAAGAGTTTGCATTCTTAATGTTAGTCAAAGCATCGATATTTATAAATTACTACCAGAGGTTTGAACCTTAG
Organism: Iris pallida; assembly: GCA_029216955.1. NCBI lineage: Eukaryota > Viridiplantae > Streptophyta > Magnoliopsida > Asparagales > Iridaceae > Iris > Iris pallida. The sequence continues at coordinate 36,308,969 of JANAVB010015600.1, forward strand.
CCAACACAACTTGTGGTTTGAGTTTCAGCTGGTCCATTGAGAGCAGTGTCTGATGTCACAATAATCTTTTTCTCATCCTATTATATAAACTTGCATACATAATTTTTATTATTCCTCTCGACCTTGAGTGTACATTTGTTCAATTAGTAATCTTGTTCTCTTATATAGCATTGGATTTTTATCTTTTAGTAGGAAATCCCTTCACTGACATGAAAACACAACATTGTATCTTCATCAAATGGATATTTCATAACCTATTCCAGAGATGGTGACTAAATTTATTACTTCTTACTTTTTATGTGCATGAATTATTGCTCACTCCACAAGACAAGGGCATTAATTGATAAATAGGGTCGTTGTTGGGTTGGGTCTGACAGTGCTTGTCCTGGATCTGTAACTCGTACTGGTCTAAGTTTTGGGCTCGAGCGCTACCCATATAAGCTCTCGGCTAGCATCGGGTTCGGTTCATCTACATAGATACCGGACCTACCCAATCGCCAATTAAATTCAGGTTGACTTTCGGTTTTCACTACAATATATTAAAAAGAGATTAAAAATATAATTTTATACTTTATTTAACTTTTTTGCATTGGAGCCCGGAGCCCGGCCTGGGACCTGATCCTAGTTGTTTAGGATTTATATGACCATACTCTACCTGCTTTGAGGAACAAGCCAGGTCCGGGTATAATCGGGTGGGGTCAAGGGACGGATTTGGGTTGTCGGGTCTAAATAACAGCCCTGTTGATAAGATATATTTTAATGATAATGTCTTGCTGCTTTATATGTAGTATAACATGTCAGAAGAGATATTGTAGTATAGGATAAGGCATTCTGAGAAGAGAGGTATGCCTCTGAAATGTATAAGCTCATATAGGCATCCATTTCAAGCTCCTTGCCAATTCCTTTTTTTTAAAAAATTTCATGGTCTCTAGTTCTTGTACAAAACATTTCCTTTTAGTCCCTACCATGAAAGTACTTTTTCTTACGTGACAAGGTTGGCTTTCTGATATAGACCAATTTAGATGACGTTGTGTATAAATAGATTTTTAGTGCTAAGTTGTCTTTTCTTTTGTGTTTAGTGATAGTGGAATTTCTTCTCTTGCATTCCGACCCAGCCATGCAATGGCTGCAACATCTTCTTTTGGTGGTGAATTCAAGGTAATGAATACCTTTGTACTTCCTGATGTCATCTACTTTGTTTTGTTAATGTATATGTGTACATTCTATATTTGTTTTATCTTTTTTAGGTCTGGGTCCATTATGGCTCCATTCAACCCAAAGATGGAAACTGTCAAGCGCAAGAGAAATCTGGATGGAGATGTCAGTCTGTTGGTTCATACAAGTATGTATTTGATTTCTTTTTTGCTATTTTGGTAGGGTTCTTCCATTTCATCATCGATATCATGAAGATTTGTTAAATGTATTGGATAGGCATGATCACGTGGTAAACAATAATCTCATTGTAAGAACATCCCCATGTTCTAAATACTCGCAATGTACGTACACGGCTATCGTTGATTGTTTTTGCTTTTGATCATACTGATTCAAGCGAATTGTGCAAAGGGGGAAGAAGTGACCATGAATAATCTCATTTATTATAGTAAACAAACTAACAAACATCTGAACAATATCTATGTTTATGTATATTCTTCATTTTGTTAATGAAGAGGATATTACTTGGCCCAGCAATAAGGCTTTGGTGCTTGCATCGTAATTCATGGAGGATGCCGGTTCTAGTCGTGGAAACAACCTCTCCATATATTTGGGGGATGCTATGTATCCCCTGACCCATCATTAGCGGGTGTATCATGCCATTTTGATGCTTTTTTCATTTTGTCAATGGAAGTGGTTGGCTATGCGGCCTTTCTAGCCATTTCCCTTGTAAAAACTGAAAAAAAGAAACAGTTGAGATGCCTTTGGTATTCTGGACGTTTTTAGTTGTATACTTGTAATTTTTAGTTAACCATGCGCAGGACATATTGCCTTGTAGATTGGGGGGAAAAATGGTAACTGTAGTCATTAGATTGAAGTTTCCGCAGAAAAATTTCTGAGGTTAATGTATTGAGGGGCCATGTTATGCTTGTTATGGACGTGAAACAAAGACCTGAAAGTTATACTTGATTTGACCATAGGGTTGGGGGACTATTATGAGTTTTATAAGGAATAATTGTGTTTGTTTACTATGGCTAGTATCTGTAACAAGGACATCTAGCCGGGATGAAAGTGTGGTCTGCATTATGCATTGGCAATATAACAATGATGGAACTAGAAGAGAGTTTGCAGAGCTGGGAATCAAGAAAACCAAAACGCATTTTAAGTTCACAAAACACTAACATTTGTAGCTTCAAAACAATTTGTGGATATATGAATATAATATTCAGCTACTACATGTGAGCACAATATACTAAGCAGGCATGTATTAGGCATAGTTTATGGATAGGTCCTTTTTTTTTTCTTCGGAAGTAGCAGCAGCCTCACACTCAAGGTGGTTTATAAGAGATGGTTGGGGGGAAAATCAGATAAGCAAGCTATTATGTATTGACATTGCAACAAGGATATGAATAGCTCCTTTTCTTTTAACTTGTTTACCCTGCAACTGGTGCTTCTGAACCGAAGTTGCTGTTATATCATATAGTAGATAGGAAGACAAATCAACATTAGTTGGGTAAGAAATATCCATATACAGGATACAATTATAGACAGAAGGATATTGCCATATTGCTAAAAGTTTAAATTGTCTAAAATTACTTGGATAAAAGCCAAATTCTGCATTGATTTGGATAGTCATTGTTTGTAGAATATAAGTTAATATAGTACACCTGATAGTGCACTATTGTTAGTAATACAAGGATTTCATATGCACGTGTACATATGTAGATAGTTGCTACACGAATGGAAGGTCATCCACTGAGCAAAGGACTTTGTTGAGCTAAATTATCCATTTTTTCACTTCAATTTCACTTGTTTAATGTGTTTTGACTATCCAAACTATTTGTTTTTTACTTTTAGACAATCAAAGATGTGTAGATAACATCGTCGTCCATCGATCGGTTGCCAAGATGGTTCATTTGTATATACTGGACAAGTTGTTAGAATTTATATGGATGTAATACTTGATTGTAGCTGACGGTGATACTGAAATCTGCTCTGTTAACATGTAACAGTTAACATGCTTTTTTGTCATGATAATTGAGTCCGTAGTTGACTCTGATCTAGATTAGATCTGGCAAATGACAGGAAGTTGAGTTCTCAAACATGGAGTATACAACATTTTAACATAATATAGAGTTCGTTGCTAGTCATAATTTATTTGTATACAAATGGGTTCTATGACTTAACCTGATATATTCACTTGATGGATCTGGGAACTTGCTGAACTACGGCTCACTGTTCTAAAAGGCAGTCTAAGCGGCCGCCTAGGCGCTAGGCGCCTGGTATCCGCCCGATGCCCACCTAGGCGTCCGCCTAGACCCCCCGACGCCTAGACCCCCCGAGTCCGACTATGCATTTTTTTGGGGTTTATGGACTTTTTCTGCAATTTTCAGTCGGTTTATATTATTTATTTTTTAACCGCCTAGATCTAGGCGGTCGCCTAGGCGGGTTAGGCGCTAGGCGGCGGGTGCCCGCCTGACTAGCGCCTAGCGCTTTTCACAACCTTGCTACGGCTAGACCTAAACAAACTTCGATTGAAACATTGGAAATGAATATAGCATTTGCTGAATTGAGAGGAAGATGGCCTATAGCGCGGAAGTTTGTAAGAAAAGAACAAGAAATGCTACCCTAAATATATGACATAGCCTAAAACTATTTGGTTACAACATCTGGCTATGTCGCTCGGACACGGCAAAATGATGTCCGTATCCGTACTTGCAGTAACTACATTTGAATTTATTTGAAAATGTCTATGTACCCGTATCCTTGTCTGTGCAACATAGGCGTCAGGTAATCAAACACTTTCTTTTATGCATACTCAGTTGAGCTTTGCTTTTTTTAGGTGATTAGGTTACTTGATTCTGATTTAAATGGCGATTAATTAGTAAATTGATTGGATTAAACTGCTGTTTCGTGTTTTGTTGAGATCATTGCTCTTAGATTGCCAAAGCTAGGTAGTTTACTTGGCTTGGTAATAAAATAATGTCTGATTTATGTCTATGTTGCCCATTTATGTCTCTGGCTGGAAGTTTCAAGCATACAAAATAAATGATAAATCTTTGGGATCTTGGAATGGTGACTTATTAAAAGAATTAAACTAAATGTCTTTTCTGATTAATACATATAACAATCTTCACAACAACAATAACAAAGCCTTTATCCAATGTTTTGAGGTCGGCTCTTTGAGCCCTTTTCTTCCACTCAATTCTGTTAAGAGCTATGTCCTTTGTAACACTAACAAAATCTATATCCTTCCTAAAACTTCAATTCATGTTCGTTTTGGCCTAGCGGTAGGCTTTAACTACTATCTTATTGCTTCTCCTAAACGAAATATCTATTGGTTTATGCTGCACGTGTCCAAACCACCTAAGCCACTTTTCTCTCATCTTGTCCTCAATTGGTGCCACCTCCAACTTTCCAATAATACACTCATTTCTTATTCTATGTTTAAGATATTGCTAGTCATCCATCTTAGCAATTTCATTTTTGCTATACTAATTTTCTTGACATGTTTCTTAATAGCACAACACCACGTAGAATGTTCATATTCAAAGGTATCTTTCATGGAGTTGCAAGAAAATGGTGAGTATCAACTGCTAGATTGTTTGAGGAATTCGCACAGGGAAATTGTTATTGAAAAGGTCAACTAGTCTATAAAGGGGATGAGGTCACTAGCATGCTTGTGATAGTAGGTAGGAGAGCCTCAACAGCTATCTGTATCTGCATCTGCAGATTCGATTCTCATTTGCAAGTGCATCAAATTAAAGCAAATTGCAGATGCGTTTGAAGTAGCAGTAAATAATCATTAGCTACAGGATGCAAGGGACTGCTGACTTTTGATACACATCACTTGACCTTCTAATGTGATGAACTTCAGTGTAAGATTACTACACCAAGAATGGTTTCACGAAACTCAAGTTCATTTCACTAAACAGAATAACTTAATCTGAAGAAATTGAGAAAAGCCTATAGGAATCATGAATGATTTGGACTGGATAGTAGGTTATGAGCAAAACTTGACAGTGACCAGGAAAATATGTAATAACCTGTAAGAACAATAACATTCTAAAGCAAAGGATTAGTTCGGAGAAAGAACAGAAATCTGCTGGGTATGGGAGCTGATTAGGGGAGATAATAAGAAATGTTTATGCTTGAATAAGCCTAGATGAGGATCCGAGAAATCCTGAAGCCAGACGTCATAACATAAGCATGCAAAGTGATGGGAATCTCACAAGCATTATAAGATGGAATGCGGCGTTCCGGTGCCAGGAGGCTCTTTCTTACAGAGGTTATGGTATCAAAGACTAAATTTGAAATCTCAAACTAGATAAAAGGAAATGACATGATTATGTCCCTTTATATTTCTAAAGAGCTAGTTATCAACAGGTCTGTCTTGTAAGTGAAGATAGCACAAGGTGGTAAACCCCATATGAGTTATACAAATTTTAGCAGGCTCTAAGATGCTGTAACATACCCACTTTTCTAGGTCGTCTAGCCATGTAAAGCATTCCTTGACAACTTAGTTTCTTCTAAATGGAGTAATCCTTGCAAGGCATGGCTATAAGCTACAATAGTTTAACTTATTAATCTTGTTTAACTAGTTTATTTTATGTGATTTTCCAAATACTCACTAAAGGGTTGCAATGTTGGGTACCTTAAATTTACTCAATTATCGTGATCCTCAGCTTATCAAAATTGTATATTAAAATGTTGTTAATGGCGCATTGAGGTGCGTACCTTAGACGTGAGGTGCAGCGTGGTGCATCTCTTCACCGAGGCTCCCACATAAGTTGTGCCATGGCGCGAGTATGGTGCATAAGTCGGCACTTCATGAACCCAAGAAATTGTTGGTTTTAATTTGTTTTAGCTCAATCCTAAACCTATAACATGAACCATACTCTTATCTACTAGTCCGTTGGTACACGATTTTTAAATTTCTAATTTCCCAATTCTCTCTCGACCCTCTTTTCTTTCTCAACTCTCTTCCAATTATTCATCAGTCGTTGTTGAGCCTCCAGCATCGATTTCAAGCAACCTCTTGTTAGCCAAAAGATTCTAGTTATTTTTTAAGAGTAATTACAGGAAATCCCCTATTGTTTAAGTTTCTTTTAGATCCCTCTACCGTTAAGTTTTTTGGTAACTTTTTCCTCCCGTCGGATTTTTAGTCAAACTGTTGATTTAAAGGTAAAATTTGACAGAAGTACACTTACCTTATAAATTCTAATTTTAAAATATAATCAAAATGTAAAAGACAAATTTGAAATAAGAAAACCAAACTTCCCTAACTTCTCATCCTCTCCCTCACCGGCCCGCTCTTGTTGTCGACGTCAGAGGCGCATGAGGAGCTCGGAGTATACTTAGCATTTCTACCAATGGAAAATTCATAAAATTGAAGAAAATCAAAAGAAAAATTATGGAGGAATATGAGTTTAGTAAGTAAAAGAGGTTTCAAATCCTCAGACATCTCATTGTTCTCTAATTCTTATTCCCACCCATTTCATCCCCTCCCCCCCTTCTTCTCTCCTTCTCCACTCTCTCCCTTTTGTAAGTGGCACAAGGAAATCCATCCTTATCATCTCATAAAAAAAATCCATCTTTATCATCACATAAATGTATACATTACAAATCATTGAGCCATCAAAACATACATTAAATTGATGTCTTTTATCAAAATTTATAGTGGAATTTTTGTGTTGTAAATTGTTATTATGTTTTAAGTAATAAAATGTTGGTGGAAGCACATCGTTTATAAAAGTAAAGATAGGCTAGACCTCCTCTCAGATTACAGGGATGATAGGCTAGAGGCGGCCATGGCTTTGCCGGAATCGAAGTTGCCGAGGAAGAGGGAAAGTGGGGCTCCATACTTGTTGGGCGAATAGTGAACGTCGTCAAATATATTAGCTGTTGCAAGTGGTGTGAGTGATAAAGGGAGACGAGGAAAGGGAAAAAATACCAATTATTAATAAATACTAATTATTAATTTTAAATTATTTTGTGGAAGTAGTATTCATCAAATAAGGTTATCCTTGTCAAATTTTACCATTTTAAATAATGGTTTGACTGATAATTGGACAACATGGAGAAGTTTGCAAAAATCTTAATAGGGAGAGATCTAAAAAACCTAAAATGATATGGGGCTTTCCTGTCATTTACCGTTTTCCTAATTTGTAATTTCTTTTATTTTTTGGGGACTTTTTCTCCTTTTTTATATCTTTAATTTAGCATTTCCGCTGATTTTTGTGCATTGATGAAATTTTGCTACCAAAGACCAGTGATCTTCCACAAGTTGGCTTCTTTATTTTGCAACCTGTTTCGTTTGAATTATTTTATATTTAAATTTTTTGTCTTCTCCACTCTCTCCGCGTCAAACAGTTCATAGTGCGCCATCACCGATATTCGTTTATGAAAAAAACATCTTTGCCGAAGTCCACCACCCTCGGGTTATATTTTTAAAATTTGTAATTTTGCTAAATTCTTGCCCAAATTGTATCTATTAAATTATCTATACAATAAATTGTTGATTAGAATATTGCCATCTATTTTATTGTACGTTTTAGAGTTCCAAGTGAAAATTAAAAATGTGTCTCACTTCAATGAGGTACATGCCACACCATTTGCCTCTAGCGTCATTCGTACCTATGCGTTTTGCCCCGTGATAACACTGGTATATTATATATTTGTTTATTTGGCTACAGATGTATTGCAAAGTGGTCATAATTTATTTATATAAATTTCTGTTGTGCATCATACCCTGACAACCATGCTTAGTTTTCTGGTTCACCTCTCACTCAATTTCTGTGTTAATCCTATGTTTTACACGTTCCAGTAAATTACTGTCTAATGTTATAACAAATTGGTGTCTAATCTCATCATCATCATCATCGCAATCCTTATTCTATCATAATGGGGTCACTATGGAGCACAAGAAACTCCATAGAAGATTTGACCAAGTTTTTATGATTGCGTCTGTCGACCTAATGTGAACCCCCTATGTTGCTGCCAAGTTTCTACCCAAGGTTGCTATGAGCATGAGAGGATCGTGCCATAAAACATAGGCAGAAATTGTGGTCTAAACAAATCTTCTAATCCCATCTGGAGATGGAAGGTTGTTTTTTTATATTTAGATCTTTATCCTTGTTTATATGACACATGTTATGTTCTGGACATAGTTTAGGTTTAAAACACTAGGAAAGATAAAAGGCTCCTAGGATCTTCTACTTTCTGCTTTCAGGCCGTATACTTTTTTTAGGACCACTAGTTTAGTTACAGCATAACACAAAGACTGTATATATTCCATACTTCAAAATTCTCTCTTGATGATGAAACATCAATTATCATCACATAGATATTGTAGTAACAATCAAAGATTTGAACATGCAGGAAAATGCCTATGACTGCGGCTGCCTTTTCTGCCGATGGTTCTGTTCTAGCTGTTGCAGCGGAGACTGTTGTTACATTGTGGGACCCTGACAAAAATGCTCTTATAGCTGTCACCGGTGATACACTCATGGTGATTCTTTACATGCCAAACTTTTTTTTTTTCAAATTACTTATGGAGGCCTTTACTTATACAGTATGAGCCAAATCATGAGATATAAGATCATTATTCTTTTTTCCTTTGGCAGCCAATTACTTCCATTTCTTTTGTTGGGAAGTCGGAATATTTTGTAACACTGTCTCAGAGTTCAAATCCTCAGCTAGCTCTGTGGGACCTTTCAAAGCTGTCTGTTTGTTGGTCATATAAACTTTTTGTAGAAGGTATGCAGCCTTTTTATTTACTTTACATTTAGAGAGGTATATTTATAAGACAGGGAAATAAACAAAGAGTACAATGTGGTTTTTGGCATTATAGATTATTGATTTGACACCTCATCTTGTAGTAATTTTATGTTGGTTCATATTATGCTAGCTGTATCGTGTATGGAAGATGGATCTCAATTTGCTATCCTAGCCCTATCTAATTCGTCGGATCAAGCTGCTTCCAGAGACCAAGATGGGATTATTTTATTATTTGACGTGAAGCAACCGATTCCTGTCGCCACATGGTTGGTGAAAAAGGTATATTTGGTCCATGCTCACTATTATCTTCTCTGCTTAACAATATTTGACACAGATTTGTCTATACTTTTAAAGTTCTTACTGAAGTATTCCTTTCGACTTTACTGCATTAGCACTGTTAGTGACATGTCTTTTTTCAGTTTCTACTGTTATCATTTTGATAGTTCTTCCCATGTGATCAGGCAAAGGGAGGTGGCATGTCTTTCCTACCTCGTAATACGTATCTTCAGAAGCCGGCGAAGTCTGCAGAAGAAACTGACAGCTCCTTACTGGTCTACATAAATGCTGACCATGAATTCATCGTCTTTGACCCACACAATAGTAAAGAGAATCATATTAGCAGAAGTGCTCATGAAGGGCATCTCTCTGCTGAAGAACCAGGTTCGATCAGTATTATCATTCTGTTAATAATATTGATATTACTGTTTGCTGATAATATTAGTAATTGGCATTTTCTGTTACTTATTTTTCAGTATCTGCATTCGGTGCTATCTTTCATGCATGCTTCAGTGATTATATTCCAGTTGTGCGTATGCAGTATGCTTATATTTTTGTTCGCGCTCTTGTGAGCATGTACACTTGTGAGGTTGTATGTAACTTGTTTCTTTGAGTTTGGTTATGTATTGTGTGTGGATATTGGATATTTGTACTTTCACTTAAATGTTCAGGCATGCCTCTTTTTTCTATATGTGTGCATTTATGCGTAGTGCTTCCACACATGTACGAATTAGATATCAACAATATTTATCAATAACATTAGTTTATGATTCACAATAAAGGAGCATTTTGAGTCATATATCAGGATAAGTTCAGATCCTAGGTTGTCAACTCGTGACACGTATCGTGTATCGACTTGCTTGCATATCATATCTCATATCATGTATCATAGGATACATTTAACTCTAGGAATTTAGGTTATGCTTCTAAATCTTTATAGGAGCATGATTTAATATATATGTTTTGGTACATTTTTGTTTGTTCATCTTTACTAATGTATCTAGTTCCGAATCCAGATTCTTAAGTATACATTACATGTAAGTAAAAGAAAATTCTGATACTACCTGTAAGCCTATATGTATCGTATCAAGTCAATGACAGTCGATACATAACGAAATGGTAGTATATCTTATCGTATTGTAAGATAGATAAGTAGTGTAAGATACTAGCAACATAGTTCAGATCCTGCTGGGAGGATTGCTTCAGTTATATGGGGTGTAAATAACCAGGGACTATTTGAATTGGATATTTAGATCTTCATAAAAGTATTATAACATATATATTTTGGCGCCAGTTGAATGTATACTTTGGGAAACTACTGTTTCCATATTGTAATATGGTTTGTAATAGCAAACTGTCACAAATTATTGAGCTGTGAAGCGTGCGTCCAATTTGGACTTCATTTCCGAACTAATCTCTTGGTTCAAACTTCAATCCATACCCTTGATAGTTGATATGCGACTGGGCTGGAAAAGGGACGGGGTGAGCCAACTCTAATAGTTGTACTGAGACAGGTAGCAAGGAATCACCCCGAGTAAAAGACCTGCATAGCGCAGACCTCTTGGGTCATATTTTATGGAGATTATAGCTTAGTCCAGTGATCTACTGGACCAAACTGCAATTGCATCTTCCAGGCCATTCGAGCCCAAATAACTATATAGAGGGTTAGGAAGTCTCTGTCCAGGATCTCCTATTAGGTTTGGGATTGGGATTCCTATTCCTTATTTAGCTTGGGAAGAGCTACTCAATCCTAAACCTAATAGGATATCCTCCTGGATCATGGCTAAGATTTTGTGATGATCTTTATTGTTGTTTTTTATATATTATATGTTGCTTCTCGTTAGTTTTAAATGGAATAATATTAATATGGATGAATATAGTGAATTTATAGATACACAACTTTGACAAATGGTAGTGGTCATAATTTATCAACAAGGAATCATATCGATACACTTTAACATTCAGTGAATCATTGCGTTGACACTAATTGTCTATCTTTTTTGTTCAATTTTCTGTCGATTTGACTGAGAAAGAGATCTCCAACGTCGGTATCCAACGTCGGTATCGGTCAACATTGGTAGCAGTCGGTATCGGATTGAGACATGCAAAACCGTATCGGTATCGGACGATACTGCAAACTATGCATTTTCTCTACCTCATCTTACCTTGAAAAAGCAAGGTCACCTTGCATCCTTGAACCGATAACTATCTTTTGACTAACCTAGCCCCTCCACCTTGGGACCAACAATGGGTAATACATGAATATTTACCTATTCACCTGATGTACATCGATAATCGCCTTTCAGCATTATCTTAGGCCCTCATAGGCCCTCACTCACCCTCCTTGGACGAACCTTGCGGAGGAACCCTTAGGTTTTTGGGACAATGGATTCAAACCAATGTTTATGCTACTCAAGCTGACATTTTCGCTTCTGCTCTGTCCACACTTGCTTAGACAGAATGCTTCCCTACCGATGCATTTCCCACAACTTCGGCAGATCGCTTAGTCCCATTCATCTTGGGCACAAAGCCAACATAATGAATCAAACACGGGCTGCTGGTCTATACATCACTGGTAATGGGAATTCATCAAGAATCCATTTCTATATTTGCTGAGCTTGATGTCTATCATTTTTGATTGCTGGTTGTGAGCCTTGACAATGCATTTGGTAACGACAGCCAGCTTGAATGGATCATCGAATAGATACTGCTACGCCCAAAAGTTTGAAAGTCCTTTTTGTTGATTACATGAACAAAATCAGTCACATTGTTTTATGGTAGAAACACTTGGGATGGATGAATATGGCTGACATGATTGACCTAGTCATTTGTTATTGTGAACCATCCATTTCTTGACCATTTGGCAAAGTTTCAAAATTCATGATATGTATTCTTGTAGGCATCATAAGTAGTGCTTCTTGAATATAATTTTGATGCTGTAAATATCAGTAACTGAGCTCTGAGTGCAGTCGGGATGAATGGATGTGGTGTCACATTCTTTTATAGTCATCTCTCAGCTAGATCCACTTGTAGTTTATATAACCAGAAGAGATCAACTACATTTTGTTTTTCTTGTACAGCTCGCACCGGATATGCTTCAATATATGGGGAGTTTGATGATTTTGATGAAAAGAGGAAGCAGATTGCAGAAATTCCATTTGTTCCTTCAGAAAGACCTTGGGAGACAATATTCAGTGGATCATCCCATGTTCTTCCACCACTCACAAAGCTCTGCTCAGTATTCTTTACATCTTTACTGGAAAAGAGACCGACCGCAGAGTGATGGACTGGCCTATCAATCTTTGGAAGTTGCTGTTATAGAAGGGTATCGTCAATTGAAGTTCAGCCGATCTACTATATGCCTCATGTGCCATATTCTAGGCTGCAGATTTTTGGTGTAGATCCTCATGTGGCAGAGCAGTAGCTGGGAAGGCTGGGAAGGTGGATGTTGTTCAGGTAACGACCCTCCGGTTGGTCTTTTTTATATGCACAAACATGAAAAAACCATTGGAAGTTGGAAGATACGCCCGAAGGAGAGAGAGAGTGATCAGAGATCTAATGTCTTTACGGTTTATGAAAATTTTGTAATATCTAGTTCAAATGTTGGAATTATAGAAATTTTGGTATTGAGTATTATTGGCGAGTATATTGAACTTGCGGAGATAGTTATATATAATTATATGTTCTTTTAGAGAGGTACTATAAGCGTTGGTGTTCCACATTTATTAGTTTCTGATGTTTATTAATAAGTCATGATAATGTGATGTTTGTATGAGCTGGAGCATGAACTTGTCACATTTAGGAGGTGCCATTTATCATGACTTATTAATAAACATCACATTAGCTGGAAAATTTATCATTTTAGGAGGTGCCATTTATCATGACTTATCATTAGAGATCTTCGCAAGATGTGCTATAAGCATTGGCGTTCCACATTTATCAGTTCAAACCTCTTGTCAGCTGGAGCATGAACTTGTCACATTTAGGAGGTGCCATTTTTGGAGCAAGAAAATGCAAATATAATCCTGCGTCACAGTTGGCTATTCAATCGAATGAATCTTTCATATAGTCGATCCGTTGAGGTGGATAGCTTACCACTACTGCAATGGACAATTTTGAAAACACAGGATAGGCAAATCACAACTTATACTTCATTGACCAACTGTTACAACTGTACCCCAGTTCTGGGATTTTCAGCACACAAAGAGTACTAGTGCATATGTTTGCAAGTAATGGTATTTTTTACCAAAATACCCGTGTCTTATTTTCTGTATCCCCCTGTGTTTTCAGTGTCTGTCCCCTCCCCGCCGTCGGCGTGCCTCGGCCGCCCCCCTTCGTCGGGCCCTAGCGCCGCCCCCTTCCCCAACCAAGCCGCCCCCTCCCAGACCTCGCCGCCCCCCCTCCTCGACCTCGCCGCCCCCCTCTGGCCCACCCTCTCCCAGCTCAAGCGCGACTCCGCCGAGAACCGCTCCCGCGTCTACGACTTCCTCCGCGGCCTCAGCATCCTCCCGGACGAGCTCGACGGCCTGGAGCTCCCCGTCACCGTTGAGGTCATGCGCGAGCGCGTCGACTTCCTCCTACCCCCTCGTCCTCGGCTGCAGCGTCGCCCGGAGGGAGCTCGGCGCCGTTGCGAGGCTGCTGGAGAAGAGGCCCCACATCCTCGGCTTTGGGCTGGAGGATCGCGTCAGGAGGGAGGCGCTGGGGGGCGGCAAGGTCGGGGAGGGGGGCGGCGAGGTCGGGGAGGGGGGGCACCAAGGTCGGCGAGATCGGGGAGGGGGGGGTAGCAAGGTCGGGGAGGTCGAGGACGGGGGGGGGGGGGGGGGGGGGGGGGGCGGCAAGGTCGGGGAGGGGGCGGCGCTAGGGCCCGGCGAAGGGGGGCGGCGGAGGCACGCCGACGGCGGGGAGGGGGCAGACACTAAAAACACAGGGGGATACGGAAAATAAGACGGGAGTATTTTGGTCCAAAAAAATGGCCAAAGGGGTTGACCGTCCATATTGGACGAAAAAGTCAAAAGTGGGGGGGGGGGGGGGGGGGGGGGGGGGTAATTATTGTAAACTTGTGGGATGCACTGTAAATATGGTAAACAAAAGTGGGGTGCCACTCAAAATTTCTCTTCCAAAATTTATAGGCTCTGATGCCATATATTTCCTACTTTTAGAATCTCTCTCGACCATCACTAGTTTCTGGCTCACACTCGTTACGCTTTAAATTTTGAACCAGGCACGTTGTACATGGCATCTTCATCTGTGTCCTTGACTCCTTGTAATAGAGAGACAGTATCATCCAGCTACTTGAGCCATTTCCCAATAGAAAATTGAGTCGAGGTGGCCCAGCCCAGCATTTATTCGCAAGCAAATCCTTTTTGAAATTGAGACTTCTCGACCTCGGAAGCGTCTTCGCGTATAGGCAGCATTATCTGTCTGTTACGCCCCGATTCGGGGAATCGTTCGCCTCCGCTTTGATTCACGCCGAATCGTTCGTCCTCGCTAAGGCGTGATGCCGTACAAGTCTGGAATTGCACTTGTACAAGACGTGCTCGTGTTCCTTTTTATAAAAGAGACATTTTGAATAGAGATTCGCAACGGTTGATAAAGAAGTTTGGGCAACACAGATATAATCTGAAATAAGCTCTTTATTGATATCTTTGAAATTACATTGCATAAAACATAAGGCTCTCAAACAGCCGAGATGAAATGCCAAACTTGGCTACAACTTGCAGAAATATTGAAATGAGATACAACTTGTTCCATACATCATATCCCTTTATTAATAATGCGGCAATAACCACCTTCAGCAAAATGCCTCCTTCAAGTGGAAACTTCAAGTTGTACGAAGCTTCTAAAGAGTCGGACAACAAGCATTCAGCGTCTATGATTATCCACTAGGTTCCCGGCACCTATGGAGACGAGGGTCAGTACAT
This sequence comes from Iris pallida, assembly GCA_029216955.1. Taxonomy (NCBI): domain Eukaryota; kingdom Viridiplantae; phylum Streptophyta; class Magnoliopsida; order Asparagales; family Iridaceae; genus Iris; species Iris pallida. The sequence continues at coordinate 36,324,097 of JANAVB010015600.1, forward strand.
TGCCACATATGTACTGGTGAGCGGCCGTAACCAATCTCACCATAAATCAACAGTAGTAAAATTACATGAATGATCACTATTGATTTGTATTCTTTCTATCTTGCCTTAGGGTCCATTAATAATTCATATATTTGATGAGAAATATAAGAAGCATACAGTGATGTTAGAAACATAAGCAATTCATTTTGTTCTAACATAAGCAATTCATATTGATCACCAATTTGGTGAATCTTACCCACGGTTGATAGCTATCCCTGTAAATATTTATGGATACCACTTACTCTGCCTGCATAAGGCATTGTTAGCTATGCCACCTGTCTATATGAAGGTCATTGACTACACGTCATCTGGAACATCTTGGTCGGACGGCTTCCCTTCAGCGGTGGGTAGCTAGCCCATCCGGAAGGTTCCCGAAAGACCGTGCTACTACTTCAGCACTGTGCTACTACTTCAGCACTATGTTCCTCCTAGGCCGAATCGGTTCCGTGGCCTCGGAGTACCGTTCGAGGAACTACCTTGTATACAAGTTGTCCATGACCATGCATGCAATGCAACTTAACTAATAAGGGACATGACATGCATGATAATAGCATCTTCCACACATAGTCGTAGTTCTCATTTTATCTTGCCATTTTCTCATCTTTCCAACTTGCCATCTTACCATCTTACTTTGAGCCATAGGCTCGCATATTCGTTCATCCAACCAAGGGACTATTCATTTGTAACCCATTCTTTCGAACCGAAGTCTGATATACTTACCGTCCAATACTTTGGTCTTTGCATCACCTGTTAAACAATTCATACAGCATACGAGCATCATTCGATTTACAACATAAGCCTAGCCATGTGATAATTTATCTTTCATTATCTTTCCTGTATTATTACTAGGCATCTTTTATTAAGCACCGAACGCAATAACAAGTCTACCATTGTTATGCGCGAAGATCAAGAATCGTCGAAGGATCAAAGCCACTCACTTGTTGGTGAATTGTCGAGAGAAAGAGGTCTTCCACGCAACGTCAAGCTAGGTTCACTGCGTTAGCACCTGCATTGGCACCAACGTTTGGTCAGCATACTTCTTTCCTTCCTCTCAGTGATTCGATATGAAATGCGTAGACAGTGAAAGTAAATCCATGAAAACATTCATCGAAAATAATCACAAAAACGCACACAAAAGCCAACAGCAAAAGCGACATCGAAAACCAGCAGGGCAACGGTCTCGGGGCAAGCGACTCTTATATAGAACTCTTCCCCCAAGACGTGCGTCACTGCATCTTGGGCATCATTTCAAAAGAGTCCAATCCATAACGAGTAAAGGATCTCAATTCATTATCCCGCGATCCTGGTAAAGTTTCCCCAAGTAAGGTTCCCCAATTCTCATTCGACTCGGCCATTTGACCGCTGGCCCGCTCCGTGCTTCGCAACGGATTCAGGACATTACATATTAATACACTAACAAAAAGTTTCGTCCCCAAAACTTAAACACAAACCCACCTAGGTCAAACAACGAAGGAAACTTTTCCTTCACATCTGCCTCAAGTTCCCACGTCGACTCTTCGACGGAATGATTTCGCCAAAGCACTCGAACCAAAGAAACAACTCGGTTCCGCAAAATTTTATCTTTTCTATCCAAGATCTGCACGGGTTCCTCCACATAAGACAAGTCAGCTCTTAGCCCTAACAGACCGAAGTCTACCACATGGCTTGGATCATGTACATACTTCCGTAGTTGGGAAACATGGAAGATATCGTGCACTCCATCCAATACCGGTGGTAATGCGATTTGATAGGCGACATGGCCGACTCGCTTAAGAATTTCAAACAGGCCAACAAACCTCGGACTTAGCTTTCCCTTCGCACCGAATCGCATAACTCCGTGCATCGGTGACACCTTCAGAAATATGTGATCGCCCACCATAAATTCCAATGGTCGTCGATGAGTATCCGTATAACTCTTCTGCCGACTTTGTGCCACAAGTAACTTCTCCCGAATCATGAGGACCTTCTCGACGGCCTGTTCCACTATCTCCGGACCAAGTACTTGTCGTTCACCGACTTCATCCCAACAAATCGGAGACCGACACCTTCGTCCGTATAATGCTTCATACGGATCCATCTGTATACTTGACTGGTAACTGTTGTTATAGGCAAATTCTGCTAGCGGCAAGTGAGTGTCCCAACTGGTTTTCAGATCACTAGCACAAAGCCATAGCATGTCTTCAAGTATCTGATTCACCCTCTCGGTCTGGCCATCGGTTTGTGGATGGTATGCAGAACTAAATTTCAATTGTGTTCCCATGGCAGCATGTAAACTGACCCAGAAATGCGATACAAATTGCCCATCCCGATCCGACACTATTGATGCCGGCACTCCATGCAGTCGGAAAATTTCATCCCAGTATAGTTGAGCCAACCGGTCGACGCTCCATGTGGTTTTTATTGCGAGAAAATGTGCAGATTTGGTTAATCGATCAACGATGACCCAAATTGCATCATTCCCCCGCTGCGTCTTCGGCAAGCCAACTATACAATCCATAGTGATATGATCCCATTTCCATTCTGGGATCGCAAGGTTCTGCATCTCCCCGCCAGGCCTCTGGTGTTCCACCTTGACTCGTTGACACGCTAAGCATCACGAGACAAAGAGGGCCACATCTTGTTTCATGCCGTGCCACCAGAAGGTCGTGCACAAATCTTTATACATTTTTGTACTTCCCGGATGCAAGGAATACTTGGCATGATGGGCCTCCGTCAAGATTTCTTTCCAGAGTTCTTCATCCTTCGGGACACATAGCCTCCCCTTGAGTCGCAATGATCCATCCTCGTGCCTGGTGAAGTCGCTGGCTTTACCCTTTTCCATTATTCCGCCAATCTTAATCAAGAACTCATCCGTCCTCTGTGCTGTCTTTATCTTTTCCAACAAACTCGGCTCAAGTTGAAGTTGAGCCAGTTGTGCATTTCGGCCACGAATCTGGAGCTCAATTCCCATGCTTTCTAATTCCTCCAGTATTCGCTTGTCCGCACTAAACGATCTCACAAAGTTCCGACTCAACGCGTCCGCCACCACATTGCATTTTCCTGGGGTGTACGCGATCGTCAAGTCGTAATCTTTTATAAGCTCCAACCAACGTCTTTGCCGCAAATTTAAATCTTTCTGAGTAAAGATGTACTTCAGGCTCTAATGATCGGTGAAGATCTCGCAAGCCACTCCATACAAGTAGTGCCTCCACAATTTTAATGCAAACACTATCGCTGCCAATTCCAAATCATGCGTTGGATAATTTTTCTCGTGCGGCTTAAGCTATCTCGAGGCATACGATATCACTTTCCCTCTCTGAGTCAACACACATCCCAAACCCAATCCGGACGCATCACTGTATATCTGGAATCCCTCGACGCCGTCTGGAAGTGTAAGGATTGGAGTTGATACGAGACGTTGCTTCAAATTTTAAAAGCAAGCCTTGCACTCATCAGTCCAATCGAATGCAACTCCCTTCTGGGTTAGCCGAGTTAAAGGCGCTGCCACCTTTGAAAAATCCTTGACAAACTTCCTGTAGTAGCCTGCCAAGTCGAGAAAACTTCGGATCTCGCTCGCCGACATGGGTTGCTTCCAATCCACTACGGCTTCAATTTTTTTTGGGTCAACGGACACACCTTCTGCCGAGATAACGTGCCCTTGGAACGACACTGTACTCATCCAAAACTCATATTTGCTCAGCTTGGCATAGAGCTGATTGTCCCGTAGAGTCTGTAACACTGTCCTCAAATGCTCTGCATGGTCTTCTCTGCTCTTCGAGTAGATTAGGATGTCATCGATGAACATGACCACAAATTTATCCAAAAAGGGCCGGTAGACTCTGTTCATCATATCCATAAAAGCGGCAGGGGCATTGGTCAGTCCAAAGGGCATGACCAAGAATTCATAGTGTCCATATCTGGTTCGGAATGTGGACTTAGGAACATCATCGGGTTTGATCTTTAACTGATGATAGCCTGAGCGAAGATCAATCTTTGAAAATACAGACGCTCCTTACAACTGATCAAAGATGTCATCTATTCGAGGCAATGGGTACTTGTTCCGAATTGTAACTTTGTTTAGCTCGCGGTAGTCAATGCACAGCCGCATCGATCCATCTTTCTTCTTTACAAATAGCACCGGAGCACCCCATGGTGAAACACTGGGTCTGATGTATCCCCTGTCTAATAATTCTTGTAGCTGCACTTTGAGTTCCTTTAATTCAGCGGGCGCCATCCTGTATGGAGCCCTTGAGATCGGACGAGCGTCTGTAAATGTATTGATAGTGAATTCAATCTCTCGGTCCGGAGGCATTCCGGGTATCTCGTCAGGAAACACATTAGGAAATTCGACCACGACTTCAGTGTTAGCTGAGTCTACACCATTCTTGCGTGTGTCTCGAACAGAAACAAGGTACCCTTCGCAGCCAGAATGTAACATTCGTCGGGCCGTAGTAGCTGAAATCACCATCGACGCCTTCGTCGACGAACTGGCCGAGTAAGAGAATTCTGTTCCTCCAGGTAGTCGAAACACAACTCGCTTCTTCGCACAGTCAATCGTCGCACAACATGCACTTTACCAATCCATTTCCAGAATGATATCATAATCTTTCATATCTAACTCGACTACATCCAATGGTAGCCTTCTCTCCCCGATACATATGTAGCTATCCCTACATATCATGTTAGTAGGCATCTCCACTTCTGATGGAGTACTAACACTAAGATATACATCCAACATTGACATTTTTATTTCATGTTCCTTAACATAGTCTTTAGATATAAAACTATGTGTAGCACCAGAATTAAATAAAGTACGTGTAGGAATGCCATTAAATAACAATATACCTGTCACGACAGTATCTGATGCAAATGCCTCTTCCTGAGTCAATGCAAAGACTCGGCCCTGAGCACCGGGCCTCTGATTCTGTGGTGGTTGATGGGTTCGTGGTGTCTGTCCACGATTCTGTTGATGCTGTTGGTGATGTTGCTGCCTTGGAGGGTTCTGGTGGCCCCTCCCTGGACAGTCTCTGAATTCGTGGCCCATACGACCACATTTGAAACATCCACCCTCTAGCACCTGACATTCGTTGGCGAAGTGCCCTTTGTTGCGGCACTTGTTGCAAAATGGTCCACCCTGGTTGGGTCGTTGAAAGCCACCGTGATTCTGACGCTTATGCGCCTCATATCTACCCCCATTGTTCGGTCTCTTATTATGCAGATTCTGTAACGACGCTTTCATTGGCACCGTCGCAGGATAGTATGGGTCTAATTCCTTTGCGTGCTCATAAGACTCCTGAAAAGTCTTATACTTCTGAACCACAACTTGAGCCTTCAGAGCAGGCCTCAAGCCCTGCTCAAACTGACGAGCCTTAGATGCTTCGTCAGTAAACTTCGTGATTGCATACTGAGACAGTCTCGAAAACTCTGCCTCATACTCCTTCACCATCAAGTTTCCCTGTTCGAGCTTCTGGAATTCCAATTCCTTAGCTCGCTGCTCAGTCGAAGAGAAATACTGAGCCAGAAAGGCCTCGCGGAACATCTGCCAAGTAATTTTCGTTGTCCCATTCACTCCCACAAGAATCCTTTTCTGACTTTGCCACCAATAGTGTGCGTTGAAAACCAGCAGTAGTTTCACACACGATACCCTTTTGGATCCAACAATACCCAAAGCTTCCAGGTGATCCTCCACTTCAACTAGCCAATCCATAGCAATGGTGGCTTCTTCTATCCCTTTGAATTCTTTGTTGCATATCTTCTTAAACTTTGTAATGTCGGCCACAGTAGTGGTTTTCTTAGCTGCTGGGGGTTCCTCTGCCTCCACAAGTTCGCTTTCTCGTGAGACTGGAGTGCCTTGAGCCCCATTGTTCACACTGATCGGACCAACTATTGCAGGGTATCTAGCTGCTTCTGTTGGGCCTCGAATTGCTTTGCGTTCTGCCTCTGCTGGCTCTCCATCATAGCCAGCATCCTCTCCATTGGGTCGGTTGAGGCTACCACCCTTGAGCTACTCGCGTTGTTCGTTGTACCTGCCTTTGTCATCTCTGCAAAAATAGAGAAGCTTGTTAGTCTCATAAAATATTTATGGACTTATTGTATGGAACATCTCATTTCGGGACATTTAAAACCAAAGTTGTTCGAGAAGCAATAAATCTTGTGTCATTTTTGAAATCATAAAACCAAGAAATTCCCAAGGAAGTAAAGCCGTACTTTGATACCAAACTGTCATGCCCCGATTCGGAGAATCGTTCGCCTCCGCTTTGATTCACGTCGAATCGTTCGTCCTCGCTAAGGCGTGATGCCGTACAAGTCTGGAATTGCACTTGTACAAGGCGTACTCGTGTTCCTTTTTTATAAAAGAGACATTTTGAATAGAGATTCGCAGTGGTCGATAAAGAAGTTTGGGCAACACATATATGATATGAAATAAGCTCTTTATTGATATCTTTGAAATTATATTGCATAAAATATAAGGCTCTCAAACAGCCGAGATGAAATGCCAAACTTGGCTACAACTTGTAAAAATATTGAAATGAGATACAACTTGTTCCATACATCATATCCTTTTATTAATAATGCGACAATAACTACCTTCAACAAAATGCCTTCTTCTTCAAGTAAAAACTTCAAGATGTACGAAGCTTATAAAGAGTCGGACAGCAAGCCTTCAGCGTCTATGATTATCCACTAGGTTCCCGGCACCTATGGAGATGAGGGTCAGTACATTGCCACATATGTACTGGTGAGCGGCCGTAACCAATCTTACCATAAATCAACAGTAGTAAAATTACATGAATGATCACTATTGATTTGTATTCTTTCTATCTTGCCTTAGGGTCCATTAACAATTCATATATTTGATGAGAAATATAAGAAGCATACAGTGATGTTAGAAACATAAGCAATTCATGTTGTTCTAACATAAGCAATTCATATTGATTACCAATTTGGTGAATCTTATCCACGGTCGATAGCCATCCCTGTAAATATTTATGGATACCACTTACTCTGCCTGCATAAGACATTGTTAGCTATGCCACCTGTCTATATGAAGGTCACTGACTACACGCCATATGGGACATCTTGGTCGGACGACTTCCCTTCACCGGTGGGTAGCTAGCCCATCCGGAAGGTTCCCGAAAGACCGTGCTATTACTTCAGCACTGTGCTACTACTTCAGTACTATGTTCCTCCTAGGCCGAATCGGTTCTGTGGCCTCGGAGTACCGTTCGAGAAACTACCTTGTATACAAGTTGTCCATGACCATGCATGCAATGCAACTTAACTAATAAGGGACATGACATGCATGATAATAGCATCTTCCACACATAGTCGTAGTTCTCATTTTATCTTGCCATTTTCCCATCTTTCCAACTTGCCATCTTACCATCTTACCTTGAGCCATAGGCTCACATATTCGTTCATCCAACCAAGGGACTATTCATTTGTAACCCATTCCTTCGAACCAAAGTCCGATATACTTACCGCCCAATACTTTGGTCTTTGCATCACCTGTTAAACAATTCATATAGCATACGAGCATCATTCGATTTGCAACATAAGCCTAGCCATGTGATAATTTATCTTTCATTATCTTTCCCGTATTATTACTAGGCATCTTTTATTAAGCACCAAACGCAATAACAAGTCTACCATTGTTATGCGCGAAGATCAAGGATCGTCGAAGGATCAAAGTCACTCACTTGTTGGTGAATTGCCGAGAGAAAGAGGTCTTCCACGCAACGTCAAGCTAGGTTCACTGTGTTAGCACCTACATTGGCACCAACGTTTGGTCTGCATTGGCACCAACGTTTGGTCAGCATACTTCTTTCCTTTCTCTCAGTGATTCGATATGAAATACGTAGACAGTGAAAGCAAATCCATGAAAGCATTCATCGAAAACAATCACGAAAATGCACACAAAAGCCAACAGCAAAAACGATATTGAAAACCAGCAGGGCAACGGTCTCGGGGCAAGCGACTCTTATATAGAACTCTTCCCCCAAGACGCGCGCCACCGCATCTTGGGCATCATTTCAAAAGAGTCCAATTCATAACGAGGAAATGATCTCAATTCATTATCCCGCGATCCTGGTAAAGTTTCCCCAAGTAAGGTTTCCCAATTCTCATCTGACTCGGCCATTCGGCCGCTAGCCCGCTCCGTGCTCCACAACGGATTCAGGGCATTACACTGTCTACCGTTGACTCTATCTATTCATTGATCCATTGGCTCGCTCCCTCCCTCTTTTTCCAAGAATGAATGCGCCGCTCTGTACCTCCTCACTACTCCCTTCTCACTGCGTTAAAATCGACAGAATAGAATGTAGTTGTAGAATAATTTCAAATCACATACATATTCTCTGTCTTAATAGATATCTTTCTTTAGATACTTTTTTAGATACTTAAAGTTAATAACTAAGTAATCAATTTTACCTAGTCATTCCTTTTGACTAACCAACTGTCACTTTTTTCATATTTTCCATATTTGATAAAAAGATAGTTCAGAATAATAAAAATAAAAATATTTAAAGGTTTATATATATATATTTTTTAAAGGTTTATATATATAAATATATATATATATATATATATATATATATATATATATATATTGTTGATTTATTATTGTTCTTTTCGAAAGAGATAAAAATTGGTGAATCAGAAATAATTATAAGAAAAAAAAAAAAAATTTGTTTTTTTATGGAACATATATATCAATATTCATGGGTAATACCCTTTCTTCCAAACTGTTTCTTTTTAAGAACCAAAAAGATTTGTGCCAAAATAACGGATGCAAAGAAGAATAAAAGACCTTGGACGCGTAATGGATCTTGAAGCACTATTTCTGCATCTCCCTGACCAAAACCTCCCACTTTTGGATTGCTTGTTAATGGTTGATCAAGCTTGATGGATTCCCCTCTGAAACAAGAAGTTATGGTCCTGGAGGTATAATATCAACTACTTGGTGTCCATCCGATGCATCCACTTGGTTATTTCATATCCCCCTTTCTTTACATCCTATTCTGCTTACTATACCTGCGGATGTCGTATTATAAACTGTATTGTTACTCTTGCTCCCATCAGGATAAATCTGACCCCTTCCCCTGTTCCCACCTACATATATCGGATATTTTAAGAAGTGAACGTCTTTCTTCGTAGTGGGGTCGGGGAAAAGAATGGGAAAGATGATTTCACTATATTTCTGACCTAGAACAGGACCTATCACAAGAATATTTCTTTTATTTGGACGATAATTCTGAAAAGAAAGATTTTCTATTTTTCTTTCACTTCAGGAGAAATACGATCGGAGGGTGCTAATTCGAATTCCTCGGGTAAAATAAGAACAACACCCACATTTAAAGACCCTTTTTTACCATTAGCAAGAACTTGTTTCAGTTGCATATCATAAGGAATTCGAACAACTGCTTCAAATACAGTATCAGGAAGTACAGCTTGTGGAACTTCAATATCCACAGGCTTCAGCCACAACCACTGTCCTTTGATGGCTCTCCGTGTCAACAAGTTCGAATTCTGACTCAAAGACCATCTAGCTAGTCATCTTCCCTAGAGAGTTGGCTGGTTTAAGAGAGACCCCGGATTGGATCAGCCCTCATTCTCACAAGAATGGTCTGCCCCAGCGGAAAGCGCCTCCACTTCAGCGAGCAAGTTGCATTCCACACGGACATTGAAAGTCGATGAAACAAGTCAAGCTAATTATAAATTACCACAAAGAGGCACGGTGTTGGGAAAAAATATGCTAACTCGATCTGCTGTAAGAAGCCCAGAGTTGAGGGCCATCCAGGCGATAATACTATGCTTGGGGATATAAAATTTGTTCCAAACGATGCCTGCATAGTCGACCTTAGGATAGGTCTTCCTAATGAGGTTCTAGACAGTTTTGGAGTTTCCATTTCCATCCGGGCTGAGAGACCAAACGATCCTGTCTTCAACAGGGAGCTGCAAGCAAAGCGAAGTAGGGGAGAGTGACAAGCTAGAGGTTGAAAGTCTTGAATCAATTATAAGAAAGAACAATCTCATGTTAACTGTTACCCTCTTATATTTACTAAGTAGGAGGCCTTACTCGTAGTCTCGGAACTGCTTGTATCTCTATCTTGCTTTTTGAGAGTGCTTTCTTATCTGGGGACTGGCTTTCCTTTAAAGAAAGAAGAGCCAGACACAGCAGAAGAAAAGGCCCGTTCTAGTTCTTCATGGTTCGATATTCACTCTATCACCACGCCTTCCAGCTAAGCGCTAGTTGAACCTTGTTTTATACGAGTTGAGTGAAAGAGAGTCCTGGGAAAGCATCTATCTATATTAAACGAAATCCTACTTGGTTTCTTATTATCCGTCTTAGGCTTAGGGAACAGGGAACAAGGTGCTTGCTGCGATCAAGAGCGAGGACCGATCGGCCTATGTTAGAATTACCTCATTAGCTGCCTATACGCCACTGCTTCACCAAACCAACAAGCTAGCCAATAGAATCGGGCCGGGCAAAGCTTTTTTATCAATAGTTCGAAAAGAGGGCTTAGGAGGAACTGATGGCTTATCTCAGACATTCTAGGATCTTTCCGTGGGTGACCGAATGTCTTTTAAACGAAAAATGGAAAGTATATCTTTCAGTCTATCGAAAACCTTTGTTGCTCTTCTCCTAGTAAAGGGACTGAAACCGATTGACAAAAGAAAGAAAAGCAGGCAGGAAAAGATCAAGAATCAATAGTCAAGGAACTCATAGAGAAATGCAGTTAACTTAGCCATCTTCAGGGTTAACTAATATTAGCAGTTATTGGTTCTCTTAAAGGAAGGTATTACTTTTTTCTTTGTCTTACTAAGCTTTCATTAAAGTTACGGACTATTCTAAATTTAAATCGAAAATAATTTCTTAATTGAGCACCTTACCCTCGAAAGGAAAGACTTTTTCACAGAAAAAGAGAGATTCCATCACGGAAAATGTCCTCATTGAGGGAGTAAGTTGTGACAATAAGGTCTCAGTCAATCAATTCAAACTTCAGTGAACATAGAAACAAATAGCCTGGATTTCAGATAATACATGAGGTGCTCCAACTTTGAAACATCACGGCTCAAATTCTTGGATGGTATTCCAACTTAAGGCATAATAACACTGAAGTACTCGATCTATTATTCCTTACATTAATATAACATACATTTAATTAATGAACATTACAGTACCTGTGATAATAATTCGTACAAACACTAAACGGAATACAGCTTAAATGCTTGGGTGGTACCCCAACTTAAGGCATAATAATACTGAGTACTCCGGCGGAAAAAGCCGGCCAACCGGTCGTAGTCCTTCCAGATGAGAGCTATGGGGAGGCATACCGAGTGGAGGAGGAGGTCCTCCACGAGGCTCGAGAGGCCGAGGGTCAGTATGGGGCCGAGCTGGAAGAGGTCCTCCACGATGCTCGACGACCCCTTTGGCGGATATGTCGGCCTCCAGCCTGTCGAACATGCCGGCGGAGGTCCGACGGAACTCGGGGATGACGTGGCTGTGGTGGAAGGAGAGGAGGTGGAAGAGGAGCTTCTTGAGCGGGGCGTCGTTGGGCTCGGAGGGGTCGAGGAAGGAGAGGGTGCGGTAGCAGCCGGTGAGGCTGAGGGAAGGCGTAAAGGTGCCGGTGAAGAGGTCCTTCTTGTCGACCAAGTCGGTGTCGAAGAGGACAGGGAAGCTGGCGGCGTCGAGGAGAGTGATAACGCGGGGGTAGGCGGCGATGGGCAGGCCGGGGTGCACGTTGAGGCGGAGCACGATGGAGCGATGGCAGCGGGAGCGGAGGTAGGCGTCACGGCCCTCATGTACCCGAATCCGTTGGGAGTTGACGAAGAGGTAGATCGAGTACTTCAGTGTTATTATGCCTTAAGTTGGGGTACCACCTGTCACCCCCGTTTTTCGTTCTACGTATTTCCAGTATACTTATACGGAATCCTGACATGTATTTTTATTTTTCTGCCTGGCTAGCTAATTTCAGTTTAATCTTGATTAGGTTCATCATGACATGTAATGGTTTAACTTGGTTTATTTTGGGTTGGCTTGGTTTATTCTTTGGTTCATCATGTTAAACCCACCACCTTCCCCCTTTATAACCCACCTAACTTTTCTCTCTCCTCCACTTTCTCATTAACTCTTCTTCCCTCTCCATTAAACCCACCACCAACCAAGAACACCCCTTAGGCAAGTGCAACTTGCTTCCACAAGAGAACCCATTTTTTTGTTCCAATAGCTTCTTCTCATGTTTCTAAGACACATTAGAACTTGTCATTTTCCATTTTGAGGCTTTGATTTTTGTAGATCTAGAAATTGGTCATTTTTGGATTTTGGTGGTTTTGATCTATAAAACTCCTTTGTTTTCAAGTTTTGATTGTTCCATGTTGTAGAGAATTTTATTCTACCCAATTTTGACCATTGGAAAGTTGGATTTGGACTTGTTTTGACTAAGTTATGGATTTTTGAAGCTTTGGGTTCAACCATAGAATTTCTGCTGCTTTGGAGAAGACAGTGAGCAGTGTGCGCGAGCTTTTTAGCTTGCGCCACTGAGTTGCGTGCGCTCTTTAGCGCAGCGCAGTCTGACTCGTGCGCAGTCTGACTCGAGCGCAGTCTGACTCGAGCGCAGTCTGTTACCCTGGCGCAACCTGTTATCCTGGCGCAACTTGGCTAATGCCACTTGTTGGCCATAGTACCCCTTGCTCCTCCTCCTTGGGCGCATTATGTCCCCATATCCCCCTTTTATGATTTTTGCACCCATTTTATATCCTTACGCCTTTTGATATAAACTCGACATGAACTCGATGTGATCATGACATTATTTATGAATGTTAATCGGAACACGGCTTAGTGATGGAATTGCATGATCAGTGACCCGTTGTGGTGCACTTGCATAAACACGAAATGGCATTATGACCTTACAGGATAACTCTTGATAGTGACCCGTCGTGGTGCACTCTTGACAAGTAATTTGACATGATAATTCTTGATGGTGGTCTGTTGTGACGCACCCTTGCCTTGATAAGTAATCTTGATAAGCAACCCGATATGATAACCTTGATACGCTGTTGCGACGGCTAACTTGACATGCTAAGTGAATTCTTGACACCGTGGGTGATTGTATCGAATATGCTTGTATAAGCAACCAGTCTTATCTCGCATCATGTCTAGGACATGTATCCCTGGTTACCACGGTCAGGGATTCATACTGAATCTGACTAGGTTAATGACTAGATTGATCAAGTAGAGCATATAGAGAGGTATTCCGGCTACAAGCAATCCCGTTATCCGGGCGCCTTCCTTGATGGACTTGTAGCCTGCCGACGAGTAGGGCACATTTCCAGCTCACTATTATATGGGACACTACATGAAACGATTACTATGCACACTGTCATGTGTAGCATCCAAGTCACATAACAAGGCATGATAACTCTAATCTTGAACCTTGCGTCTGGATAACCTGGATAGTCTGCAGGGCTTGTGGCCGTAGGCATATCTCATTGCATCTTGCTAGTAACTAAGCTTGTGATAACCCTAGTTAGTTAAGTATCAAGCCGTACCCTTTGCTTGGCCGTGAATGATGGATGGAGTCCTATCTTGTCTAGTCTTGCCTAGATCCGGTGCATGGATATCTCCGGACATGCTTGTTTATGCTTTACTTTATCGATAACTGGTTCGAGGCTAAGTTCTGTTCAGGTGAAGGGTTACAACCCTGGTCCTTGTTTGGTTTACGGGTTGTAACTTGGGTACCGGAATAGTCCTCTAGTTATCTTATCGTTTATCATCCTGTTTTCTTTAACTCATGTCTTATGTTATTTCACCTATGACTTTATGTGCTGACAGGCTGGTTTTAGTTCTTAAGTGAAGTCTCCTTTGTGGCACTTGCTCTTTCTGGGGTCTGACCCAGCTGGTTTTGTATAGCCAGATTTCGGAGCAGCTACCGAGGATCTCCCAACTTTCCTGCCAGATGATGAACACTAGAAGGAATCCCGGCAATGAGTGGGTTTTTATTTTGCTCTCCCACTCCCTTGTAAAAATATTCTTTTGAGGCGTTTAGCCGCCGAACAAGTGTTAGCTCGTTTGCAACTTTACTTACTGTCTGCCTACGGGCTGTAGCATGATTGACAAATCCTAGGGTTGATCATGTATGACTTAAACTCTTGCTAGTCTTCATATTTTGTATGACTAGCTTCATGATCATCTTAATATGTACTGTATGGGACGCCTTACTTTGTATGTCTGATGATCTACCATCTTGTTATATCTACTCGCTTGCTGGAGATTGAGACACTAGGCTTGTTATTGACCTTAAGAGACTAATGGCTTGTAGTAAACCCTCATGCATCTAGACAGCCGTGACCGTATTGCGAGGTAAGATTCACTTCAATGTACGTAGCTGGCTATGTCTGTCTCCCGCTCTCCAGTATTCTGGTTCTGGGCGTGACACTACCCAAGCTTTTGAGCCACATTCCATTAAGCGTTTGGACGAAGTGTTATCACAGGTACTTTAATGTTCATTAGTTAAACATATGTTATTTTAGGTAAATTATAAAGGCACAGCACATTTTGATCGGGGCTGTCCAAGTGTTAGTTTTCCATTATTTACAAGTTTGCCACTGAAAAAATTACTCAGGGCTATCCAATTGGTAGGTATAAAAGATAAGTCTTATAATTTTTGTTTTCTTCCCCACTCTCCATTCCTCACAAGAAGAAGAAGAAGAACGGAGAAGAAGAACAAGAAAAAATAAAACAAGAACAATAACATCAATTTTTGCAAACCTAGTTTATTTTGATTTTTTGCTCTCTTCTAATTTCTCATATATCTTTATCCAAACCCTACTTTATTTTTCTTCTTCTTGTTTGGGCATTATGGATGAAACCCTAGTTGTAGAAGAAATTGGGTTGTCAAATCTATCAAATATATTAATCTATTAGTCTATTAACAAAATTTTCTTTATTAATAGAAGAATTATGCATGAAATCCTAGTTGTAGAAGAAAACTATGGAATAAATCCAAGTTGTAGAATAATTGGGTTCATATCAGGACTGTCACAATTTCTGACAGTCCTAGAAGTATTGAGGACTGCCAGAAATTGTGTCAGTCTTGAAATAGACTCGATGTACAACTGGACTGCCACAATTTCTGACAGTCCAAGAAGTATTGAGGACTGCCAGGAATTGTGGCAGTCTTAAAATAGACTCGATGTACAACAGGACTGCCACAATTGCTGGCAGTCCTAGAAGTAATGAGTACTGCCAGGAATTGTGGCAGTCCTAGAAGTAATGAGGACTGCCAGGAATTGTGGCAGTCCTGAAAGGGACATGCTCAACAACAGGACTGACACAATTTCTGGCAGTCCTAGACATATAGAGGACTGCCAGAAATTGAGTCAGTCCTGAAAGATGTACAACAAGTTCCTTTCAGGACTGCCACAATTTCTGGCAGTCCTAAAGTCGACATTCCCGAATGAAAAAAAAAACATGTTAGGATTTATTTCAATCTTGATAATAGAGTAAAATATGCATTTTAGGATTTATTTCCATGCATTCTTTGTGAGGAAAGAAGTATTTAACATTTATTTCCATACATTTTAGGATTTATTTAATTTTTTGGGTGCCATCGAAATTGGGAAAGAGAAGAAAACTAGGGTTTTGATGGAGATGGTGATGATAGAAACGGTGGAGAAGAAGAAGATGATGAGGAAAAAACTAGAGTTTTGATGAAGATGTGAGAATAAAAATGGTGGAGAAGAAGAAGATGGATAGAAGAAGAAGAAAGCTAGGATTTGTGAAGAGAGAATGAAATTTAGAAATGAGAGTGATTTTTTGGGTTTTGGGGGCTGTCGGCTTTGGACAGCCCCCTGAGTGGAATATTTTGATAGCCCTAGTAAAACTTCTTCCCAACCTGACTAGCCCTAATCCTGGCTAGCCCCGATCAAAAAGATATGTGCCCTTATAATTAGCCTTATTTTAATGTAAGAAATAATAGATCGAGTACTTCAGTGTTACTATGCCTTAAGTTGGGGTACCATCCAAGCATTTGAGTCAAACATCACAAATTGCTGACAGCTAATAATCCCTCCACCATTTTTCCATGTTCCTAATCCAAATTCTTGTTTCAGTCAAAATACCATCTTAGCCCTTTGAATAGTAGTTCGAAAAGTAGAGTGTTCGTACTTTTAATTTCCAGAAAAAAAATTGGCATATACAATGTGCACACACTCTATTTCCATAAAAATTTACTTATATACTTCGGCGAACCAAACAGCCACCACCATCAACCTAACTTTAAGCAGAACTTCAAAACTTGTTATGATACCCTTTGGTCCGAAGGAAAGAAAATCAATTCTTTACTCTTTCTTCATGGGCATGATAACTTAGATCCAAACACAAAATAAACTTCTCCTTCCCAATTAGCTACTTTTTGGTTATCACAATCAAATATATAACTTGATATCAAATCAATAAATAGCAAATGCTGCAAACAGTAACATATTACTCGTAGATTCATAATGATAATGGCTAAAGCTCAGCACCAACTACTACTATATTCCAAGGCAAGCAATAAATTGACCTGAGTCCTCAAACACGATCTACTTCCACCATGCCCTTGCAGCCCTGGTAAAATCAAGACTAGCCACCACCAGAAAACTAATGTAATATGAAGATTGGTCACCAGCAATTTGAGCATCCAAACTCTTCGAAAGAAATTTTTTACAGCGTGAACCCACAGCAATTAGCAGCCGCTGCACACGATTGCATGTGCATATATATCAGCAGAAAACTGTGCAGAATCAGATTTTCCAAAACAAACATTTAATTTAATAATAAGTCTGCTACAAATTTAAACTTCATAAAGTCTACAGAGTCAGAGCAACAAAACAACCAGATGAGTTCTAGAGTTTTTAATTCCTAAGCTGCAAGATGTAATTTAAAAGAGGACTAAAAGAGGCAACACTGTCCTCTTCCATCACCACCTCCCATCAGCACAAGCACAGTAGGATCCAGATCCATCCAAACTTTGATGACAAGAGGTTGACGGAAGCGATCTAGATCAAACTACTTAGATCTCTGCCTCATCTTTCGGCGCTTCCTCTTGAGCCTCCTCATACGCTTCTTCTTCCACTGAAGAAATTAAGGAAACCAAATAATTAAGTACAATGCTTGATGTAATAAAACAGCTTCCAAAAACACAGTAAATTGCTCCAATTCAAACATTAGTATCAATGTACTTCAAGAGTCAACGAATATCATACATTGGAAGTATTGAGTGACAATACAAGCATAACTATAGAAGGCAACTCAAGTATAAAAGATGAAGTGCAGAAGAAAGGCTGGCAAATCCAATTTATTACATATATTATCTGAAATTCTGAAAATTTTATTACATTGAAAGGTATAAATCACTTGAGCCAGAAATTTTTGGAAAAAGATAAATATATTGTCACAAAATAGTGCTAACAGATATAAATCAATTCAAAAACTTGTGGTCTATTCAATCATCCAAGAGGAAGAATCATACACACTTTTGAAGTACATATCTCAAGCTTCTACAAACTGATGCATGTTATCAATCATTATTTACTTTAATATTTCACACACACCCACAGAGAGAGAGAGAGAGAGAGAGAGCAGTGTATGAAGGCAATTCAATCATCCCTTACAATAGACAATTTTAATTATCATTCACTAAACTGATGCATGTTATCACATTGAAAGGTATAAATCACTTGAGCCAGAAATTTTTGGAAAAAGATAAATATATTGTCACAAAATAGTGCTAACAGATATAAATCAATTCAAAAACTTGTGGTCTATTCAATCATCCAAGAGGAAGAATCATACACACTTTTGAAGTACATATCTCAAGCTTCTACAAACTGATGCATGTTATCAATCATTATTTACTTTAATATTTCACACACACCCACAGAGAGAGAGAGAGAGAGATAGCAGTGTATGAAGGCAATTCAATCATCCCTTACAATAGACAATTTTAATTATCATTCACTAAATCACCATCATCAACCCAAAGGGGAAAATATAATTGACAAATTTTGGGGTTCTTTCAGTATTTATAACAAACGACCTATTTTGTTTACTAATTGATATAAATATAGTTGGCTCATGTCAAATCAAACATATATCTTATGTTATTTCACATCTACACTTCCGAAATGCATAAATGTTGCTGTTTTCATGAATTTTCTTTGTCGGTAGTCTTGAGGAGACTATTCTACTAGGCTTGCATCACAACATATTTTCACAGGTTACCTCATCATTATTTACTATTCAAGGAAAGAGGGGAACTGTTAGAGCATATCCAACCCAAAACATCAAAATGAAGAATCAAAACACCCATTTGACTACCACTAGAGTACTTTGATACCCCATTTGATGTCTCAATAAAGTTACATACTCCAAGCTATCAAATGAGCAACAGAATTTGATGTCCCATTTGACGTCTCCATTGAAGTGGAGACTTTGGGGTTCGAGACATCAAAATGACAGTTGGAAAACCAAATTCTCCTCTAGAACCAAAAACACATCCAGTAGGTTGGAGAACCAAATTTTATGCCCCATTTAATGTCTCCATTGGAGTGGTAAATTTGGGGTTTGAGCCATCAAAATGGCAGTAATGCCAACTGATGTCCCATTTGATGTCTCCATTGAAGTTGCTCATAGTCTTTGAGAATGTTATATATAACTGCTTAGGTAACTTTAAGTCAAATGTTTTTTGTATCAATTATTTGTTCCATCAATCTCTCTTTCTACGATCTCTCTCTTTCTACATGAATCCTATTTTCACCAGCAAACATCACATCTTCTTAGGCATCCTTTTTATAGTAGGCTAGGGGAGAGGATCAGCTGTCCGTTTTTTTTCTATTCCATATTTTATCCCACCTCTATTGCATATGGGTCCAATCAATCGTTAAAAAAACCTAAAAGCAGTGGGGCGCAGAATAGGGACAGAAAAAATCGGACAGCAGATCGAGCCTCGTAGGCTAACATCTCACCTTTTTCAGTTTTGAGTGTCCTCAGCCAAGAAATGTCTTTCAATACCAAAGTTCCACATCTTACTTGTTCTCTTGTTTGAATATTTGTTTGTGGATGTATCTATATTGCTAAATTTTGAGAGATGCTTTACTTTCTCACAATTTATGCTATCTTGTAATAGCTAAGATGGGTATATAATACAACATTCTATTTTACAGTCAATATTTGTGTTATGATACTTATAACTCCTTTAATTTCCCTGCCTAGGTATTGTTACACTTTGAACCACAGGCCCGTCAAAACATCACCCTTGCTTGGGTCTCATGACAGTGAAAACCCAAAATTTGGTCGTACATTGGATATGAGATGAGAGTTTGGTCGGTAGGTATTCGAGAAATATCCCGGTTAACCATTTGACAAGTGGGCTAGATGACATGAGGCCAATATACATGTCATTCACAATGTGCCCCTGATTCGGGGACAGAAATAAACATGTTCCAAAACTAAGTTCATAAAAATGAAACTCTTCGACATTAAGGAAACAGAGAACTCATGTCCTATAATGTTTTTACTAATAAATTTCAAACCATAGTTCCAGTTTTTTTTTCTCATGGATCCGTCTAAAGTACGGCACTGGGGCATCCTATTAGTCGATCCATCCACACGGGATGATATATAAGATTATGAGATTATTGAACGATGATTTGTTCTTCACCGATCCGACAGATACCAAATTCTGTCAAACATATTATTTGCAAAAAAGTTTACATCATCCAAAGGTCCAAGTTCCAAGTCCTAATCATAGAGCCTCAAGACAGACACCATACTCCATGAAAAATCTTTATCATTACAAGTACATATTAGGCAGATATCAATAATTATCTGCATATTCCGAAACTTGCAATAAATATCAAAATCAATTGGCTTACTTTAAACGCTGTGGAGTTTTTTTTTTACTAATTTATTTTCCCAATTAGTTCGAATAACAACTATATTCCCAAATTTTCTCAACATAAATGACTAGATCGTACAGTTCTCAATCAAAGAAAGCAACTTTCGTACAAAAAGTGATTTTTATCAGTCTAGAGCATAAAGAACATGATAACAAACACTAATAAAAAAACCTAACAAAATCAAGTTTAGAGTATTATCAAAAACATCACATCCAATGATGGCCTACTCGTCAAACGAAACTTACGTTTTGATAATTTATTTTCCCAATTCGTTCAATAAGACCTGTATCGCCAAATTTTCTCAACAAAAAGTGACTAAATCATACGATTTCTCGATAAAAACGAAACTTTCGACAAAAAGTGATTTTGATTAGTATAAACGTAGACAACATGCTAACAAACCCTAATGGTAACCCTAACCAAATCAAGACTGGAATCAACCAATTTGTACAGAAAACTCGACATATAAACGAATTTGAAGAGAGAGAGAGAGTGCACAAATTCGACGCTTTGATAGATCGAATATGAGTTCAACGGAAGTGATTTCACCTTGGCCCTCATCGTTCCGGTGCGATCTCTTCTTCAAAGCTCAGCCGACAAGGAAACCCGGGATTTTTTCTAGCGGCTGGAGAAAATTGAGAGGATGAGAAGAGGGGGCTCGTATTGGTATTTATAGGGTTAGGGTGACAGCCGAACCCTAACTCCTGATGGGCCTCGGGTGTTGGCCCGTGGGTCTGTCACGAACCCGTCTAACCCGACCCAACCCAATCGGTGAGAAGCAAATGGAGTACCGTATAAATTTTAGGTAAATGTTAAGAGCACCACAAAAGCTACTATGAACAACATATTTTTGCCAATCATATCCATATTCAGGATTGTCAAATTTATTTTGCAGTCATTATTATTTTAGGAGTGTCATACTTTTAGCAGTCATATATGAACAGGACTATCAAAATTTTAACAGTCCTATTTTTCAGGATATGCATAAAACTGTCAGAATTTTGGCAGTCCTACAACTGTCAAAAGTGTACTGCCATGCAGTAATTCTTGTAGTGCCTTGAACATTTGCCAAATTTTATCACAATATGTTTGTAACTCGAGACACGAGTATTAGAGCATGAACTTCTATTGAAACGCCTAGCTAAAATTTACGATTAATTAGACTTTGGGTCCCAGAAATATTCGGTAATTAACGTTTGGGTCTTGAATGAAAACAAATCTAGAAGGAGGTGAATACAGTGCAGCGGAATATATTCAATAAAAATTAAGAGTAATTACCAACTATCAAGCAATATATTATGTATATGGAAAGTAAGCTGAGTTCAAAAGTTACAAATGCAAATATTGCGAGATATACTGGTTTCGCTCATAGAGGAATAATGAAGTCCAGAGAACTCTTGTTCATAGTTAAATCCACTACTTGTGAAATAACGTACAACAGAAGTTTTGATCTGAAGACCTTGCTGACTTCTTACAAACATGTGCTTTTATCTGAAGGTGTCACGACCCGCATCCGCTTTTCGGGATACGAGTTCGTAGCCAAGTCCAGCCTACGCCACAACATCGACGGTAGTACACTGTCTAGGTCTTAATATCAATATAAAATACAAAAAAAAAAAATCATATTTAACTTCTCATTCACAATAACTATTTTATTTTACAAATTCAATAATACATCAAAATGATATCTGGGAACAAATATGCTAAACAATAAAAGAAACTAACTAATCTATCGAGAATCCACGGTCGGCCTCCAAGATCTCTATCTCCATTCGTATGGTCCATAGCATGAAAGTAGAAAAAATGCCAAGTCACTTGCGATGATGCAGTCAGAAAATGAGCAAAGTACAACCCTATTACATTTATGTAACTTAATACAAAATAAGCTAGACAATAGAGATGCAGTAGAAAATAAAAAAACATGTAGATGAACTAGAAACAATAAGCATGTACAAAAAACCACTAGCAAGAACATGGATGAATGGGACAACTAGCAATGAACATGTACAATAAACAGACAATGCGTTTGAAATATTTTTCGACATGTGAACGGCAAGGCTAATACGGCACATCATACGATGGCTATCCACAATAAAAAGGTACGGCTAACACATACGTGCGGTGTATGACTTAGCTATCCACAAAAATAATAGTTGAGTTTGTTCACATACTTACTGAGCATTTTTCCTCCCGACTCACAAAACAATCAATAAGCGAGCAATGATACAATCAAGTCCTACCGTGTCACAATCTGGATACTCAACGAAACAAAATAAAAAATAGCATTATAATGTAAGAAGCACATATAGCAATAGTGTACTTGCCTCGATTTAAGTTGTAGTTGTTGTGTGACTTGATCATGTTGGCACGAAATAGGTCAAAAGCTATAGTCATCCGAAGAGATAATGATGTCCAGATCCATAACATCCAATGATTTTCAGATAAGTCCAATATAGAGAAACTCCAAAGTCGTCGTTATGACTAATCGTGACCAAATCGATAAATTAGCGGTCAAAATTGATTTCAATGAATAAAATAAAATAATAAACTAATTTCTGAATTTTTGAAAAAATTATATGTTGTAGATCTTCGTGTTAGCTTTCCAAAACTTCAAATGGATCGCAAAACGGAGTTCGGAATCTCCCAAAATCTCGAAAAATAGTGCGATACGTCAATTTTTGGACAATCGGCACTCAAATAAATCTCCAAAAATTTACGTAAATAATTACAGAAAATAAAATATATATTTGGAAAGATAACCTCGATATGTTTATAATAAAAAACTGGAAGTCAAACGGAGTCCGGAGTTGGTCGCAACGGCTTCGCGAAGTTGCTATAGTTTAAAAAAACGAGGCTGAATTTATGACGAATTTGGTCTATTTTGGACGAAAAGAAAAATTTTGGAAAAAAAAATATGGGAGATGACATTGGTTTAATAGGCATATATAATGGGTAGCAAATGCTTAATTATGATTAGATTGGAAGGGTTTTGGTTTTGGTTTTGGGAGAAAAATAAGGACTACTTAAATAGATGAAGATTGACTCAATTTTCTAATTTGGAAGGGTGAAGGATCTAATGAAGAAATCTTTACATTAAATTCAAATCAAATCAATCTCAAACCTATATGGATCAAATATCAATACATAATTGATCATAATAAATATTATCCAATAATATCAAATAAAATTTAAAGTATATTTGCATAAATCCCAATCTTATAAAAATAATTTAGTAAATCTTTTTATTGGTCAAAGATAATAGTCATTAATTTCAAAACTAAATTAATCAAATCTAACTCTTATGTTTGATTACAATAATAATTCAAAATAATATTCAATATTATCAAATAATATTTAAAACATATTTTATAAACTTAAATCTTAAAAATAATTTGACAAATCTTTTGCCATTCAAAAATATTTATAGAATTAAAAAAAAAATTCTAACTCTGAATATTTAAAATTAAAATAAATAAAATTTAAGAAATTCGAAAAATGGACTTGCAAATCTATCCACCTTAGAAAAATTTCGTCCTCGGAATTTCAAAGGATACGACTAGGCACGACTAAGAATATTGTCACGACCCGCTTCCGAATATTTGAATACGTGTCGGACACATCCATCATACGCTATGAGATACGGCGTAGTAAGCTGTTCTAAACATTTAATTATCTTCAAACTTATATTAGATCAGATTAATCAAAACATTTATATCGAGATAAACTAGAATAAGTCCAAAGATGTCGCTTAGTTACATTCCTAAAGCAAGAGTAAACTGGAGACAAATCCAACCAAATGAATGTAACTAGTTATAACAAACCAAATTCAAAAGCGAAATGTATGCTAAGCTATAGGATATTCCCCAGCAGGGACATCCTCTGGGATGTGGGCTAGCGCCCAAGTGGCAGATTCATAGTATAAATTGTAAAGCAACTCCTCCTTAGTCAATTCATCTGCAATGATCCAATCAGGAATGGTGCAAAGTGCAACCCTATTTATGCTATTAATACATGGCATGATAAGAATGAACTGATAAAGAAGACATGGTTGGTTTGAAAGAAAAGGCAACATGCGCGGTTGAAAAATAAAAACAACATACTCAGGAGATTCTATAAAGTAAAGGCAACGTGTTCAAGAGATAATTGTAAAACAAAGATAATGTGTTTAGGAGATACTTGTAAAACATGTTCAGGCTAGATATGTAAAGTGTGGCTTTGAAAATCTAATAGACACGTGATCGGCTAAAATAGGATGGTAAAATAAATACAACTGATATGCATAAAGTCGGTCCGGCAAAACCCACACGTGCACGATGTGTGAGTTAAGCTATCCACTCATATTATACTATGGGCTTTGATCACGTATTAACTAGATAATTTATCCTTTCCAGTGTCGGCAATGTGTACAACTTGCAACATGAGATACAATTCTTGTTAAAGAGGCTTGTTGCATAAGAAATAGGTTATACTTACAATCTTGGAATTTAAAGACAATATGCAATGAAAAGAAGATACAATTGGTAACACAAATATGCAAATCATATCATGTACAGTTTTGTATGTTGTAGTGTACTTGCCTTGATTTATCAAAAATGTGATGCTAGGATGATCGGTGTCCGGAGTCCACGCAGTGTGCAAAGGGACAACATGTTCTCAGTCTAAATAATATCTAAATCTAAGGGTTGTCTCAACTAAACTAACTACGACACACTAAAAGTCTAATTTCGGTAAAATTAGCCAAAGAACAAGTTGCTACGCAACAGAAAACGTAAATCTATACATAAAAACTATTAGGATAATAAGGTAAAATAAATACAGACAAAATAGATTTGTTTACTAAGTTAAAAAGTTATGGTTTACAATTTGTTTAAAATAATTTTGTTACTAAAAAATAATTTATTTAATTAAAGGATAAATTTAAAGTCTTGCTACAAAGTCGTTCTCGTTTAAATACTTAGAGGCTTCAAAACATTATGTTCATAAATTATAATTTTCCAAATAGACTAAAATTGGACAACAAACAATTTTCATAATTTTTGCAACTAATTTTATAATTTAATTAAATTATAAAACATTATTTAATTTTAAATCCAGAAATACCCTAAAAGAAACTAATTAATTATATTTTAAAAATATATTAGAATTTACAATTAAATATATTAAATTAATATGAAGAATGTTAAATAATTTATTATAAATTTTATTTTATTTTTAAACAGCATTTAACATTTTCTAAAATTTAAAATACAGGAATACACAAAAAAAATTTCCAGATTTTTATTAAAATAAAATATAAATATAAATTATTTATTTCTGGAAATTTGATAATTAATTATCTAAATTAACAACCATAATAAACATAGTTTTTAAATAATTTTTAGAAATAATTTATTATTTATTAAAATTAAAAATACATATAAATGTATTTACTATTTTTACTTATTTAAAATATAATTATTAAATAAATAATTTTGGAAAATATATAAATAAATACTAAAAATAAAAGTATAATTTACCAGTATTTTACATCACACAAATATATATATAATTATCAAAATACTAGAAAATACATAAATACATAAATGCTACATGCAATAATACCATAAATAATATAATATATATACGAAAAAAATAAGCTTAACATAGGATTCAAACTCTGGTCTAGTGGCTCGGGTTTTAGGGTGGTCACATTGACTAGTAAGGTCAAGACAATTTTTGTTTTCATATGGAAGCCATATATATATATATATAAAATATATATATACATATATATATATATATATATATATATATATATATATATATATATATATATATATATATATATATATATATATAGGAAGCGGATCAAAAGCCCCCCTTAGAAAATCCCCTAAATAACCCCTTCACTCTAATCCGTAATTTAATGTTAATATTAATGTTAATGTTAATATTAACATTAAATACTAAAATTAACATTAAACTTAACATTAAAATTAATATTAACATTAAAATTAATATTAACATTAAAATTAATATTAACATTAATATTAACATTAATATAAAAAAATAAAAAAATTAATATTAACATTAACATTAATATTAACATTAATATTACGAATTAGAGTGAGAGGGGGTTTTAGGGGGTTTTCTAAGGGGGGCTTTTGATCCGCTCACATATATATATATATATATACCAAGTATATATATATATATATATATATATATATATATATATATATATATATATATATATATATATATACCAAGTATATATATATATATATATATATATATATATATATATATATATATATATATATATATATATATATAATATATATATATATACTTGGTATATATATATATATATATATATATATATATATATATATATATACTTGGTATATATATATATATATATATATATATATATATATATATATATATATATATATATATATATATATACTTGGTATATATATATATATATATATATATATATATATATATATATATATATATATATATATATACTTGGTATATATATATATATATATATATATATATATATATATATATATATATATATATATATATATATATATACTTGGTATATATATATATATATATATATATATATATATATAGAGAGAGAGAGAGAGAGAGAGAGAGAGAGAGAGGTGGGATCGGCTTCACCCCCTATTTTGTCCACCCCCTTATCATCCGCATCTTATTTGTTGGATTAGATTTAATAAACGGCTGAGATTAAATTAAATCTCTCTCCTAAAATTAGAATAAGGGACTAACCAAAATAATACTAACCAAAAAAAGAATCAGCGTATAAACTAAACATGAGAGAGAGAGAGAAAAAGAAGAATCAGCGTATAAACTAAACAGAGAGAGAGAGAGATCAGATAAACGAAAAGAAGAAAAAAAATTCCTTCACCTACTCCTCCGCTCCTCCTGTGTTCGCCGCTCCTCCTACCCACCCCCTGGAGCTCGCCGGCGGCGCCCTGGTTCACCAACATCACCGGCTACTCCGTCCTCTTCGGGATCGCCACCGGCCTCGAGCCCCTCTGCTCCCAGTCCTTCGGCTCAGCAACTGGGATCTCCTCTCCCTCTCCCTTCAACGCACCTTCCTCAGCCTCCTCTTCTCCTCCTCCAATCGAGACAAGAACCCGACTGTGAGCTCCTCCTCCTCTTCCTTCTCCTTTGTAGAACGAGCAACCTTCGGTTGGTAAAAATTAGGGATATTTAACTGGCTCTTTATTATTTATAAATAAATACTAGTGATTTGTTGACTGCAACACAAGAAAAGTTTCATTCCAGAGTCCGAACTTTGGATCGGTTGCTTCAGGAAATTGACTCCAGAAACGTTTGGTCTCTGGAATGAAACTTTGCTTGGGTTAAAATTCATCTCTTATTTCTTGTGAAAGAAATGTATTTTCCAGAAAGTTGGGATTTTTCAGAGTTTCTTTTCTTCTTCTGGGCACTTGCTAATTTTATTGATGAGATTTCTTACATGGGGATTTTTATTTATTTATAATTATTTGGGTTACTGGAATATTGTTGATGTTTGGATGAATTTAATTTTATGGATTGATTACACACAGTTTTCTTTCCTTGAGAAAAGCTTGTTGCAAATTAGTGCAGTCTACATAACTAGCTAAAGTAGTCCATATATTTGAATCAGTCTTTGTTTGATTTAGTCTAGAGTTATTTTAGGAGTTTGTTTTAGCAGGTTGTTAGTCATTGAGCATCTTTAGGAGAAAGTCATGCTGCTAGATTTCAAGTATAAATAAAGAGTCTGTAACTCATGTTAACTACAATTCAAGTTTGATAATTGTTTTTGTTTCATTGAGTAATAAAATTAGTGTTCATTATTGCTTCTACGTTCTTGAATCCAGTTTTTCTATTTTGTGACATGGTATCAGAGCCTGGTTACTAAGAAGGTGTTGGCTTTTATTACTCAGTGAAGCTATTTTAGAAGCTTGGTTGCTTGAAGTGTTCTTAACAATTTCAAGATGAATGGTGGAAGTGGTTCTTCTCAAGTTGCTGTCGACAAGCTGGTTGGTAACAACTACAGCTATTGGAAGCTTTGTATGGAAGCTTATCTTCAAGGGCAGGATCTATGGGACCTTATCTCTGGTGCTGAAACGGTAATTCCAGTGGATACTCCGCAAAATGTTGAGTCGCGGAGAAAGTGGAAGATCAAATGCGGCAAAGCTTTATTTGCTTTGCGTACGTCGATTAGCAAGGAGTACATCGAGCATGTTCGTAATGAGTTGACACCAAAGCAAGTGTGGGAGACACTTGAAAGGTTGTTCACTCAAAAGAATACAATGCGGCTGCAGTTTCTGGAGAACGAACTTGCTGGGATGACTCAAGGTAATCTTTCAATCTCAGAGTATTTCTTGAAAGTTAAGAATCTGTGTTCTGAAATTTCAGAGCTCGATACGGAGGAGCCTATTAGTGATGCACGTCTGCGATGTTATCTTATTCGTGGTTTGCGAAAAGAGTTTAT
This sequence comes from Iris pallida, assembly GCA_029216955.1. Taxonomy (NCBI): domain Eukaryota; kingdom Viridiplantae; phylum Streptophyta; class Magnoliopsida; order Asparagales; family Iridaceae; genus Iris; species Iris pallida. Next base: position 36,352,562 of record JANAVB010015600.1, read on the forward strand.
GCCATTTATCTCTTCAGTTCAAGGGTGGGCAAATCAACCCTCGATTATTAAGTTGGAAAATTTGCTGTCAAATCAAGAAGCATTGGTCAAACAAATGACCAAGATGTCTGTTTCTTCAATTGATGATGTGCTCTACACCAAGGATCAAGGGAAAAATAAATTTTCCTCAAAGCATGGAAAGCAGTCCAGAAATGAGGGCGAGTCCAGAGGTAATCCCATAACTTGCTATAGATGTGGGAAGGTGGGGCACATGAGGCGCACTTGTCATGTGAAGGTTGTGTGTAATAGGTGCGGCAAATCAGGACATATTAAGCAAAACTGCCGTGTCAAGCTTGCCGAAGCAAATGCCAATGTAGCACATGAAAGCAACGAACTTAATCAAACCAAATGGGAGCAATGTCTTTCCATTGAAGCTATTCACCAACCAGATGATGTGGTTTCTGTTGTGCACTCGACTAACGCACATACAGATGCTAATGTCTCCGTTGACTACAAGAAGGAGTGGATCATTGATTCACCTTACATGGGTTTACCGATGCAGATTGGGCAGGTAATGTCAATGATAGGCGCTCTACCACAGGGTATTGCTTCAGTACAGGTTCAGCAATGGTCTCTTGGTGCAGTAAAAAGCAGAGTACTGTTGCTCTTTCAAGTGCCGAAGCTGAATATGTTGCCGCTACTATGGCCACTCAAGAGTGTGTTTGGCTTAAGCGATTGCTTGGTGATTTGAATTCTATCGTGGATTATCCAGTTAAAATCCAATGTGACAATGAGAGTGTGATTAAGCTAGCTGGAAACCCGATGTTTCATGCCCGCACAAAACGCATCGAAACTCATCATCATTTTGTTCGAGAAAAGGTGTTAAGCCATGAGATCGATTTGCAGAAAGTTCAAAGCAAAGACCAAGTTGCAGATGTCTTCACTAAGGCTCTTTCAATAGCTAAATTTGAAAAGTTCCGCAATGCTCTTGGTCTTCTTGATCGCCAGTCTGCACTAAGGGGGAGTGTTGCAAATTAGTGCAGTCTACATAACTAGCTAAAGTAGTCCATATATTTGAATCAGTCTTTGTTTGATTTAGTCTAGAGTTATTTTAGGAGTTTGTTTTAGCAGGTTGTTAGTCATTGAGCATCTTTAGGAGAAAGTCATGCTGCTAGATTTCAAGTATAAATAAAGAGTCTGTAACTCATGTTAACTACACTTCAAGTTTGATAATTGCTTTTGTTTCATTGAGTAATAAAATTAGTGTTCATTATTGCTTCTACGTTCTTGAATCCAGTTTTTCTATTTTGTGACATGGTATCAGAGCCTGGTTACTAAGAAGGTGTTGGCTTTTATTACTCAGTGAAGCTATTTTAGAAGCTTGGTTGCTTGAAGTGTTCTTAGCAATTTCAAGATGAATGGTGGAAGTGGTTCTTCTCAAGTTGCTGTCGACAAGCTGGTTGGTAACAACTACAGCTATTGGAAGCTTTGTATGGAAGCTTATCTTCAAGGGCAGGATCTATGGGACCTTATCTCTGGTGCTGAAATGGTAATTCCAGTGGATACTCCGCAAAATATTGAGTCGCGGAGAAAGTGGAAGATCAAATGCGGCAAAGCTTTATTTGCTTTGCGTACGTCGATTAGCAAGGAGTACATCGAGCATGTTCGTAATGAGTTGACACCAAAGCAAGTATGGGAGACACTTGAAAGGTTGTTCACTCAAAAGAATACAATGCGGCTGCAGTTTCTGGAGAACGAACTTGCTGGGATGACTCAAGGTAATCTTTCAATCTCAGAGTATTTCTTGAAAGTTAAGAATCTGTGTGTGTGTGATATAGTTTCTGTTCTGATAATTTTGATGGTTGATGATAGCCTATATTTATAAGTAACTAAAGTATTAGCTAAGGGGCCTGCCTAATTGTTACCCCTCAGCAAGAGCCTCTTACATTCTACTGATTACAGAATGCTTGATGAATTTCTTCTCAGGTGCTGCACCAGGGATTCAAAGGTTCGACACTGCTATAGCATTTGAAGAACAGCCAATTATACCTTCGATGAAAATAAACCATACGCAGCTTCTAATCGATGGGAAGTTTTTGGATTCAGCATCAGGTATATTGGTTAATTTATTGAAATGTGGCATTACCTGTTAGCCTCTGATAGTCCTGGAAATTGAGTCTAATGGGTTGGATCGGTTGCTTCATGAAAGACTTTTCCAACTTTGGATCCTCGAACAGGGGAAGTTATTGCCCATGTCGCTGAAGGAGATACAAAAGATGTCAATCGCGCTGTACTTGCTGCTCGTAAGGCATTTGATGAAGGACCCTGGCCTAGGATGACTGCTTATGTAACTCTCTGAAGCTTATCTAAGATATCGTTCCTTTTGTGACATATATTTTATCATGACGGCTTTTAGAAGATTAGAGTGTTTCTCCTTGGATGATTACTTGCTTGAAATTCATAGATCTCTACCTTCCTACTGCTCCTGCCTACTGCTGTTCTCATATCTGTAGTCATCATCATTTGAGGAGGATGTCCAATTGATGATTTCTATCTGTTTAGTCAACAAAAATATTCAGAAAAAAATAGGAAGACATTGGTAACAAAAGTATACCTGTTTCATTTCGGTTAGCCATCTTCTCAATTTTTTTGGGATTCTTAGGACAGTTACGACTATCATGACCAGTGTTGACACCATTGCACATCCTACAAACTCTTGCTTTGTTCTTTTTGGTTGCTTTTTCTAACCCACTCTTTATTCTTTTGTTACTGGTCACCAACTCATTCTCAAGTCCATTGGTTGTCTTATTTCTACCCTTTGTTTGTGAAATCTGTGGATCTAATAACAAACCCTCAACTCTACTAATACAAGGCGAATCTTCAGCCACATGTTCATTCTCCTTTTGAAGCAAACGGTCATCCAATTCTTTTAATTGTTTGTGTAAATTATGAAGTGTATCCTTGCACAAATTAAAACTTTCTTCGGATTTGCATGCTAGATATGCACACTGTGTCGACTGTTGTATAAGAAAACATGCTCTTGCAGCTTCTTCACCAATACGAGGATCACGCGCAATCATCCCATATTGAGAAGCGATTTCAAACCTATTTGCATCTTTTCTCTATCTCCTCATTATGAAATAGGAAGGAATTTCATCCAAGTAAAGCCTATCGAAGACTCTTATCAATGCTTGCACGATATCCCCGCAAACTCAAATAATTGGCATTCACATGAACCCTCTTTTGTAGTCAAGTTCATTCTTACTTTCCTCTCCCCATTACTTCCATTTCTATAGCGAACTACATAGGTTTGCACATCACCATCAACGTTTGTTTCATCTACTCTGAGCTTGTATGCATCTTTAAACTGCTCTTCAAACTTTTCAAACATGTTTCTTGTGTAAGCATTTGCAGCATGGACTAATATATTTTCTTCAATATTCAACACACGCTTCTTGTAAGTTGAGATATAGTCCTCCTTTCGTTCTTTTACATAAATAGAATTTAGTGCTTCATCATACTTGGCCATGAACTCTTTCAAACTTGTCTTGGCCGAAACAAATCCATCAAAGAAAGAGTTAATGCTTTCACTTCGTTGTGTTGTATTCATACCGGCAAAAAAAGTACTCCTACAATATACTGGTATCCAACTTTGACGTATACGATAAAGATCGTTTATCCAATCATTGTCATGCAGTTCAAATTGTTCAACTAAATTAGCCCACTGTTTTTCAAAATCTTCAACTGTCCATGCAAAACGAGTACATTGTTTCACCGCTCTCTTGAACTCAGATTTCTTAAAAAATATATGACTTAATTTTTCTGCAAACTTCTTCTTGATGTGCCAAAGACAAAAGCGATGACGAGTATTAGGAAATATTTTTGCTATTGCATTAGTCATAGCCTTATCTTGATCAGTGATGATGGAGATTGGATGTCGCCCTTCCATGGCTTGAAGCCAATCTTAAAATACCCAAACAAATGTTGCTTTAACTTCATTTTCCAACAGTGCACAACCAAAAAGAATCGACTGACTGTGATGATTCACACCTGTAAAAGGTCCAAATGGCATAGAATATTTATTAGTTCGATAAGTGGTATCGAACGTAACTACATCACCAAATTGTTTATAAGCCAAGCGTGAACGTCCATCAACCCAAAAGAAGTTCACCGCTCTTCCTTGCTCATCTGTATCAATGGCATAGTAAAAATCTTTGTTCCTTTGCACCATATGATTAAAATACACTCTCACCGCTTCAGCATCTCCACATTCATTTAAAGTTGCCCTCACATTTCGCAGATGGTTATAAAGATCTCTCTCATCATACTCGGTATTGGAAGAGCCGCCAAACAGTGCCGGGATTTTATTAATTTGAAGTCTCTCTCGACTAAAAGATTCTGTCAATGCTTTTGCTATAGCAGGGATACGTCTTCTAGATTTCAGATGAATCCTTTTGCTTGGGGTAACTAACGCACGGCTGTGATCATCAAAAAAATTGATACCTTCCATACATTTGTACTTTTAATATTAACGATACGCATTCGAGCCTTGCAACCTTCTCTCATTGTTGAAGTATTTTTTTTTATTACACCTTCATCTTCCTTAGCCTTTTTCTTCTTGTAGGTTCCTTCACAACTACATGAAAATTTAATACCAGTGGGGTCTGAGCTATCGCGTTTCCCTCTAAATGTTTTTTGTCTTCGAATGCTAAACCCATGCTTTGCTCCATAAGCTTGATAACAATCTTCTACCTCTTCTATGGAGTTAAAAATCTTTCCAACGAATATTTCTTTCTCATCTTCAATATTGTTAGGTGGCGCGGACAATATGTCTTGGTGTAGATTTTCAGTAGTTGTAGTAGCCATGTTTTCAACAGTGTCCACATTTGTCATTTAACTATGTAATCTGTGGAACAAATTATCAACAAATAAAAATCACGACAAAAAAATTGAAATCTATTAAATTTTTGATATTCTCTACAAAATTTACTTTCTTTTAAAAAAATTGGTCATTTAAATTTTAAAGCCTAATTTAGTTTCTTTAAAAAAATATTCTCAAAAAATATTCCAGTCATTTGAAACCTAATTTAGTTTCTTTTAAAAAAAATTGGTCATTTAAATTTTCGATATTCTCTAAATTATTTTGAGGCCTAATTTAAATCTTTTAAATTTTCGATATTATTTTTAAAAAATTGTTTCGTTTAAATTTTTTCGGTCATTTAAATTTCGAAGCCTAATTTAGTTTATTCTAAAAAAATTGGTCATTAAATTTTTGACCTACTCTAAAATAAATTTGAAGCCTAATTTAAATATTTTAAGATTCGAACGCGCAACAACCTAATTTAAATCTTCTAAATTTTTGGTAATTTAAATTTTCGGTCATATAAGATAATATATGTTTTTTTTGAAGATTCCAACAGCGTATGTACTCAACCAAATACCTCTGATTAGTACCCATCCATATATTTAAATCTTTTAAATATTTTAAATTTGTTAAATATTCGATCATTTAAATCTTTTAAATTTTTGGCCATTTAAATCTTTTAAAAAAATTTATACTGGAAAATGTGATGAAATCAAATCTAATTTAACTTTTTAGGTCATTCGAGGAGGCCTAAGTCTAAGGATTATGTACTAGAATCTGCTGAAAATGTGTGAAAAAAGTGATTTAACTTTTTAATCGCTTTATTGGCTTTATGTTCTATGATTGGACCATAATTTTTTATTGCCATATACTTTTTTGAAGTTTTATTGTTATTAATAAATTTATTTATTGTAAAAATTGGACATATATGAAAAAGAAGGGCACATTTTATTTTTTCGCCCTGAGCCTAATAAACTTCAGGACCGGTGTTAAAGTGATTGCTATCCTGGTTCGTATACCATGTCGTGACCTATTCAAATAATTATTTGGAAGACAATGACATGCAAAAAATGTTAAAATGTCATCGACTCGGCATAAAAAAAATGTTTAACACAACTTAGCTTACATTACTTGATGATCAATATTGACTAATAAAAAATTCAATATCTTAGTTATCTTGATTTATTTGTGTGCACAAAAATTAGAACATATATTTAACTTTAATAGTGGATGTTCCTGATGTCAGACGCATGACTCCAAGCCCACGTCTTCCATGCATCCACTACAATATCCACAAATCTGACGGAGTCCAAATATATGAAGTAATATAAACATATGAAGTAATATATGAAAGTATTTGTTAACAACCATCCAAACATGCATATCATCTATCTCATAGACAATTTCTCTTTCTTGTGTTGCAGTCAACAAATCACTAGTATTTATTTATAAATAATAAAGAGCCAGTTAAATATCCCTAATTTTTACCAACCGAAGGTTGCTCGTTCCGCAAAGGAGAAGGAAGAGGAGGAGGAGCTCACGGTCGGGTTCTTGTCTCGATTGGAGGAGGAGAAGAGGAGGCTGAGGAAGGTGCGTTGAAGGGAGAGGGAGAGGAGATCCCAGTTGCTGAGCCGAAGGACTGGGAGCAGAGGGGCTCGAGGCCGGTGGCGATCCCGAAGAGGACGGAGTAGCCGGTGATGTTGGTGAACCAGGGCGCCGCCGACGAGCTCCAGGGGGTGGGTAGGAGGAGCGGCGAACACAGGAGGAGCGGAGGAGTAGGTGAAGGAATTTTTTTTCTTCTTTTCGTTTCTCTGATCTCTCTCTCTCTCTCTCTCTCTCTCTCTCTCCTGTTTAGTTTATACGCTGATTCTTCTTTTTCTCTCTCTCTCTCTCATGTTTAGTTTATAAGCTGATTCTTTTTTGGTTAGTATTATTTTTGGTTAGTCCCTTATTCTAATTTTAGGGGAGAGATTTAATTTAATCTTAGCCGTTTATTAAATCTAATCTAACGAATAAGATGCAGATGATAAGGGGGTGGACAAAATAGGGGGTGAAGCCGATCCCACCTCATATATATATATATATATATATATATATATATATATATATATATATATATATATATATATATATATATATATATATATATATGCATTATATATATATATATATATATATATATATATATATATATATATATATATATATATATATATATGTGTGTGTGTATTTTATATATATATATATATTTTATATATATATATATATATATATATATATATATATATATATATATATATATATATATATATATATATATATATATATATATATATATATATATATATATACCAAGTACTATATAAATATATTCATTTCAAAAAAAAATGCTTAACAGGGGGCTCAAACTCGGGTCTGTCAGGACTGGATCCTAGGGCCGGTCAGGTGACCACCAAGCCAAAATTGGTTTGGTGTTTGCATAAGGGATCCTCTTGGATTTAACTATAACAAGAACTAGAGTTCAGTTTCTTACCGAGAAAAAGAAGAAGGTGTCGCTGCGTTGGTTCGCCGTGCGGCTGTTCGGAAATGAGAAGGGAATTGGCAGGGGTCTGCTAATGTTGAGATGTGAAGAATTTGGAATGAGATGAGATCTATTTATAGAGTGAGAAGAGAAACGGTTAATGGGAAGAGAAATAAGTTACAAAATGTGAATGGCCTCTCTCAATTTAATGGTTCACTCTCACATTCACACCCATTGAATTTCTATTCAATGTCCAACCATTCATTTTGGCTTTAAATTCCCACTAAGCCAATTTGCATATAAGTCGCCCCTCTAATCCTTATTTACACTCCAAGCTCTTAATGCAACTTTTTGCAGTATTTTAATTAACTTCTTAATTCCTATTTATTAGTAACTACTATTTACCAATAACTAATTATTATTCACCAACAATATTTCTTATTTTATATTTAATTACAAAATTGCCATTTACTAACTTATTAATAATTAAACTAATTTTATATTAAATTGTATTTGATTTAAACCTTATATAATAATAAAAATAATAATAAGTCATACTTAAATTTATTAAGAATTATATTTAAGCACAAACAATTGTAAAATCTCTAATTTAAAAAATAAAATAAAATAAGGAGTTACAAAACTTCCTTCCTTGAAAATTTTTGTCCTTGTAATTTCCAAGGGTAGGGTACATACAATCATACCTGAAAAAGGTAGGGATATTCCTTCCTCATCTTATCTCCTCTCTCCCAAGTCGACTCTCCCGGAGAGTGATGCCTCCATGCAACCCAAACTTAGGGTATAACAGTATTTCTCAACCTCTTCTTTCTTTGGTCCAGTATCTCCATGGTTTCCTCCGAGTAGGTGAGGCTAGGTCCAACCTCCAGCTCTTAATGATCTAATACGTTACTGGATCTGAAATGTATCTTCTCAGCTGAGAAACATGGAAGACGTTGTGCACTCCCTCCAAGTTTGGTGGTAATGCAATTTTGTAAGCCACATCTCCAACTCTGCTAAGTATGGTGAAGGGTCCAATATATCTGGGGCTCAAATTTTCCCCTCGACCAAATCTGATCGTCCCTCGAGTAGGAGATATCTTCACAAACACCATATCTTCATCAGTGAACTCTAAGGGTCTTCGACTGCTATCGGCCCAATGCTTCTGCCTATCTTGGGCACCCGGAGTCTGTCTCTGATCATCTCGACCTTGTCTGCAGCCTCTGTGATTATCTATGGTCCAAGCATGACTCTCTCTCCAACATCGTCCCAAGAGAGCGGTGTCCTGCATCGACGTCCGTAAAGCGCCTCAAATGGTGTCATCCTAATGCTAGCTTGGTAGCTGTTGTTGTATGAGAACTCTATCAAGTGCAGATGATCCTTTCACGATCTGGAGAACTTCAACTGAGTACCAAGTCCTTCTTGTCGACTCTTCCAAAAGTGCAAAGTGAATCGGCTGTCTCTGTCGGACACTATGCTGACCGGAACTCCATAAATTTGTACTATTTGTCTCATATACAGCTCTGCCAACTTCTTAGTGGAAAGTCCCACTTTGAAGGAGATAAAATGAGCTGACTTGGTCAGTCTATCGACTATGACCCAGATGGCATCCTTCCCTCCTTGGGAACGAGAAAGTTTCGAGATGAAGTCCATTGTGATGTGTTCCTATTTCCACTCCGGAATGGTTAAAGGCTGTAGCAGTCTAGCCGGCCTCTGTCTCTCTGCCTTCACCTGCTGGCAGATAAGGTATCAAAAAATAAATCTGTTAACGTTCCTCTTCATACCGTACCACCAGATATGTTCTCGCATATCCTTGTACATCTTGTTGGCACTAGGATGTATGGAATACTGCGACTGGTGAGCTTCCTGCATAACCTCCTCCCTCAAACTACCATCAGGTACGCAAAGTCGGATTCCATGCCTCAATCTAGAAGTCCTGCAACTACCTATTTTTTGAGTTGACGAAGCCTAATATCAAGGAACCGAGTCTCCTTGATCTTCTCTATTAGGCTGGACTAGATCTGCAAACTCATCATCTGCATCTTCACTCTAGGTAGAATGATCTCTACACCGAGCTTCTCCAAGTCTTCAAGAAGATGTCTGTCCCTAGTCAGATACATAGCCACCAGGTATCTGCTAAGTGCATCCGCAACAGCATTGGCCTTTCCAAGGTGATATTGAAGGTCAATGTCAAAATCCTTCATCAGCTCTAGCCATCTCCGTTGCCTCAAATTTAGCTCCTTTTGGGTAAACACATACTTCAAGCTCTTGTGGTCTGTGAAGATTTCCATACACTCTCCGTATATATAGTATTTCCACAGCTTCAGAGTGAATATTACTACTGCTAGCTCCATGTCGTGGGTAGGGCAGTTCTTCTCATAAGTCCGTAACTGCCTAGATGTATAAGCAATTACTTTCTGGAGAACGCATCCCAACCCCTTCCCTGAGACATCGCTACAGATAGAAAAATCCTCCGTTGCCCGAAGGTAATGCCAACACTGGTGCGGTCGTCAGCCTTTTCTTCAGCTCCTCAAATGCTTCCTAGCACTCCTTTGTCCAGATGTACTCCGTATTCTTCCTTGTCAGCTTGGTCATAGGCTCAGCCACTTTTGCAAAGTCCTTCAAGAACTTTCTGTAGTAGCCAGCTAAGCCTAGAAAACTTATGATCTCTGCAACTGATTTTGGAGTGGTCCACGTCTCGACTGCTGTAATATTCTTCGCGTCCACTGCAATACCCTCTCATGTGACCACATGACCAAGAAACTCCACTTGGTCTAAGAAGAATTTGTACTTAGATAGCTCACCATACAACTTCTCCTTCCTCAGAATCCCTAGTACTATCCGTAAGTGCTCAACATGTTTCTCAGGAGTCTTCGAATAAATAAGTATGCCATCAATGAATACTACAACAAACTTATCCAGATACTCATGGAAAACCTTGTTCATAAGGTTCATGAAGATGGCAGGTTGTGAGTCCGAAGGGCATAACTAGGAACTCATACTGTCCGTATCTGGTGTTGAATGCATCTTCAGAATGTCTTCAGCCTTCACCTTCACTGATGATATCCCGATCTCATATCTACCTTCGAGAACACCTTCGTCCCGCTCAACTGATCGAATAAATCGTCTATCCGAGGAAAATGATATATGTTCTTGATAGTAACATTGTTCAAAGCCCTATAGTCGATGCACATTCGAACTGTGCCATCCTTCTTGGACACAAAAGGAACTGGTGTTCCCCATGGTGATGCTCCGGATCTGATGAAGCCCGTGCTCAGCAACTCATCAATTTGGTCCTTCATCTCCTTGGATTCCTTAGGATTTACTCTATAGCAGCTTTGAGATACCGATTTTGATCCCGGAATTAGATCTATAGAGAACTCTACATCTTTATTAGGCGGAAGAGCTGGAAGATCTTTTAGAAAGACATCCATGAATTTTGTGATGATAGGATGGGGAGGTACTTGCTCCTCAACTGTAGCAGTAAAGTTGGTCTCGCCCATGTTAGTCTAATGATTATATCATGTTTTTGAATATGGATAATCAATTAAGTTTAACATAATAATATCACTAATATTCATGTAATTATTATCATGTTACTACTTTAACTTAGCATTGTCCTAATGTTCTGTATCAGTCATATTGTTTTGTTTACCTAACATGTATTTATAGACATGCTGTAAGCATGATCAAACATGATCAAACCAGGACATATGTAATGGAGAATTATTGATGGACCAAAGACGGCGTCATATAAGAAGATTTCTCTGAACCGCCTAACGACCTATCCGGGGCCTCGCATCGGGGGTTTCGCTGCCCGGTCAACGGATAGGGGTCGAGGGGGCAGCGCCACCCGTGGGGGTTCGGGGGCGAAGCCCCCGAAAGGTATTCAGATTTTCAGATCTGTTTATCTTTGGACGACCGCCGTCAAGTAAAAAAGATGTCTTCAAGTCTGCTCAAATATTTGAAGAAAGACGTCATCGAAGGGCTCTTGGTTTTCCTATTTCATCAATATATTTTTCATATTTATTGAGTCTAGGAATACGATGTACACTGTGTCGTACTGACAAATAGGCTACCCAAAAAATATTTTCAAAATACCCTTTCATTTTGAAAACAAGTCCACTTACAAAAACCCAAACTACTTCCTAACTGCTTGATCTTTTCAAAAAGCCCAAAACCAATTTGCAAAAACCTTGACAGAACTCCAACAGAACTCGGGCCGAGTTCGGCCAGAGTTCGGTTAGTGAACGTTGGATTTTGAACTTGGTCTTCCTGCAGTTACGGATCTTACCGAGATTTTCTCATAGAGTTCTGCCCGAATTCTGTCCGAATTCTGTCAGAATTCTTTCTTTGAAAAAACTATAAATAAAGAAGAATTTCGATCATTTCAACACACCTCTCTTCTCTTCTCTCTGAGCATAATACGTTCTTCCAAAGTGTTCTGAGCTTTCATTTTTAAATTCCAAGCCAGTTACAATCCTCTAGTCGATTTGCCAGTGCGGTACAGTCTAGAAGTTTCAGAGTAATTGTAATCAGAGGCTTGATTGAAGAAAGATACTTTACAATTGAAGTTGGTCGAGTACTTCGGATCAAAGCTCGTGTTGTAGAAGTTGCAAGAACTTCGGATGAAAACTTGTGGTAATTTTCTATAGTGGATTCAACTGGAAGCTAGAGTTCTTCCGACTGGACTAGTCCTCATAAGAGGAAAATCAGTATACATCCTTGTGTTTGCGTTTGCTCTCTGCTCTCTACTTTTAATTTACATATCTGTGATATATATATATTATATGATCTTGTTAATAATATTTTTAAATAGTTAATTTCTGCTGCCTACTCTATTCACCCCCCTCTAGAGTATTACGCTTTACAACTCGTTCCTACAATCGGTCCTACAATTGGTATCAGAGCGGGTTATACAGGTAAAGTGAGGTAATATTGCTATTATATTCTTATTTATTACAGCTGTTACATATATCACAGTATCACATATGGAAAGTATGTACTTCACAACTGAAGATCCACAAATAGACTCCCGCTATTTGATGGAACAAACTATTGTTATTGGAAGACACGGATGAGCTTCTACCTGAAGTCTCTAGATTTTGACTTATGGTCAATTGTTGTCAATGGTTACAAAAAGCCTACTATCACTTCTATTCTCACATCCTCTATAATCAATAAGCCTTATTATAGTTACACGGATGAAGAAAAGAAGTTAGCTAGCCTTGATGCAAAAGGTATGCATGTATTTTATTGTGCTGTTGACATAAATGTATTTAATCTTATTAATACTTGCACAACATCTCATAAATTTTGAAAAGTTCTTGAAGCTACTTATGAGTGCAGGTATGTAAACAAAGTTAGCAACTCCAGAGAGAAGGATAATCTTCATAATGATGCAAATATGTGCATGATGGAATTGGGATTTAAGGTACAATACAATCCCTTATACGAAGAAAAGCTTATATGTGACAACTGCAAGAAGATAGACCACATCCAAGAAGATTGTACTACTGCTAGAAAGGAGAGTCACTATGAACAATCAAATAAAGGAAGATCATCGTCTTACAAGTACGCTAGCACGAGCATATGATATAAAAGCAAAGCAAGCGATTCCGAAGAAGAAGAGAGACCTCGTCAAGCTACAAATATATGCTCAATGGCATTATCCAACGAGGTACAAGACAACTCTGTTCTGGAAGAGAATGAATTCTCTTATGATGAGTTATCTGATGCTTTCAGTGATCTATTGAAAGAACACAAGAAAGTATTAGATAAGTATAAGCAAGCTAGAAAGGATATTCAATCCTATAAGCGTAAGAATGAAAAGCTTACTTGCTTATTGAATGATGCAAGAAATACTTCTACTTCTGATAATTCTACTGAGATTTTCACACTTGAGTTTAGATTGCATGAGGTACTTGATTGCATTGAGAAAAGCACTCAAAAAAATGCTAAACTTCAGGAGGAACTAGAATCAGAAAAGAAGAAGTATTCTATTGCTTCATGTAGAATTGATGCTCTTAATGCTAAATATGGTGAGATCTGTGCTAACTCTAAAAAGTTAGAGATTAGACTGGAAAATTAGGTAGTACAACCTATGACTTAGTCTAACACAAGACACGTGACACATCACAAAGTCACACACGACAGATCATCTAGAAAGGAAGCAAGCAAAACTAAAGCTTTACACAACCATGCTTTCTATTACAAGTATTCACGCAGATCATATCACACCACTGCACGTTCTCATACTACTGCACATAGCACTAATGTTAATTCTTTCTATCATTATTGCAGTATGAATGGACACGTTTCTAATCGTTGTCAGATTAGAAAACTAGTTGGTATAAACTTGTGCAAATGGGTTTCCAAAGCTAACAAATATGGATCCAAGTATTAGATACCAAAGTCTTCACCAAATATTGCAGGTGAAGCTTCTCATATCAAATAGAACCATGGAACATGTTGGTGATTGCAAAGCAACAAGGGTCATCTTCCATGCAATTGCACCAACAGAAGTGTGGTCACTAGAACCACTTCGGTAACATGCTTCCTAAATAGTTTTTAATATCTAGCATGTTCTTATTGACTTCTTACTATTAGCTCTCATTGATTTCTTATAATTGTTTATTGCTTGAATCAATGTGAGATATAATCTTAGCATGGCTATTGTCTAACTAAAATATATAGTTCACACTAAATTCCACTCACTTTCCATTAGTGTGACACATTTATCCATGTATGCTCTTTACTCTTAATCTTTATTCTTGAAGCATGCATAGGAGCTTTTTTTGGTGAATATATTTTTGACTCTTCGTCTTTAATATTGTTTAATGGTCACTTCTTACCGATTTATCTTTAACATGTCATATTTACTTTGATCGGTATTTTGTGAGTATGTATGTTTAGCACAAGTCTCCTATTTACTTGAAAAATATATACATATACTTTTATGTTAACCTTGTGCTTGCATAATATACTTCACTATTGATTCTCATATTTTATTTTGATTATCTTTTTATGAATCAATTACATCTTTGTCTAATATATGAGTTGAGTTCAAGTTCTATATTATTTAAAAAAATAGTTTCAAACTTGTGCTCATCTCATACTTAAGCTATTGATTTTTTTATAACAAATTTATGTTCTTATCTTTATTAGCTTCTTCCTCAAAGTCTCTTTTTCTTGGCTTTTTGGTAGACATTTTGGATACATGATATTTTTAGTATCTTGATCTTGATAAATCATTCTTTGGGTATTTACTTCTTTTATATTTAGGGACTCTGGATTTCGATGTTGTTCGATGATACTGCATATAATCCTTTAAATCTAAGTTCTTAAAAGAAGATATCATTTTGGGTACAAGCCGAAAGGGTCCTTCTGTTATACAGGTGTAAATAGCCTGAAGCGACACGGTGTACTAGTCTTCGGACTACCGCTAGCTGGGAATCGGCCCCTACAACTAACTCAAAGTGATCAATACTTTATAGACTTAAGATTTATTAAGGTTTACTTGCAACTATTATCTAGTTCTTGATCCAAGGTGCTGTCAAATCTTCTAGATTCCAGAATACATCAGCATATCTAGGTCTTACATTTTGATTTACAAATATTTTATATTTTATTGTTACCTAATAATTTTGTAGCACATATGGATTAATGTAATTGATACATCTTATACCGTATACTACATTACTCTAAGATTTTTAAGTCTATAGAATATAATTGATTTCATATTGCACAAATTCTTCTTAAATCCTTGGTTATTAAAGAAGAGATTTGTCAAAGGGTCTGTCTGTCACCACGACTATGGTCGAAGCAAAACGGTATTTAATTGTTCTCCGGTGAACTCCCGTTAGCTGGGACAGTACCTCTACATCTAACCTAAGATTGATCAACGTTTTATAAACTAAAGGTTTATTTAGATCTAGTTGTAATTGCTATCTGATGGATTTTGGATTTTAGCCTTGATGGAAAATATTATTTAATGATATTTTTTTACAAAAGTAACATACATTGATCTTCCATAGGTTAATGTTTATCATCTTTTGATATATTCTTTTCTGTCACACTTTTCGATATTCAGATTTAATGATTTTGTGACTACTCAGTGAATATTATGATCTTATGATTTCGTCTTTAGCTTGTGCAATATTCATGTTTTTTTAAGTTTTTTATTATATTCTTCTTATTCTAGTTATTTACTGTCTATAGCAGTAACTCTTTGCGAAGGAGAAGTCAAGCATATTAAATTTTCCTCTCTCAAAACATTTCTTTTTCTTTAAGCCTCCGGTTATCAGATGGACACCGTGCAACGGCTTTAAAAGGGAAGAAATAAACTTTGATAAGAAGACCTAATATTTTTTTAATTAGTTTCCTATTTCTGGAAATATATCGCTGGAATTTTTTAAATTTTGCCAATACTATTATTATTGGATAGAGCCATGTAAAGGTGGAGTAGTTAATTGTTTCAAATCAATTATTCCCTTGACATGCCATACATTTTTCTTTGGACATTTATCTAGTTATGTTTTCAAAATAGGTTTATTTATGACTTATGGATTCGAATCGTCAGCTTTCAGTCTAAGGACTAAATAGACGCATTCGAACATTTTTTTATGCAACTTTTCATAATGAATTCTGCATTTCAAAAGTCTTTCCGATTTCTCTCTGATTTATTGAATATGTCCATTATTCGTATTAAAGACAGCTTTCAAAAATCTTTTACTTACATGAAATGATTTGTGATATATTTTTTATTGAAGACATATTTTCTTCATCTTTAAGCGTTTATTTATTGGATATCTTTTTCTTGCCTAAAGATGATATTTGTTTTGAGTTTGGAATTTTATATGCATTTGATCAAAGGGAAGAAAGATGCATATCTTGGATATTCCTTAGATCTTGTGATTATTTATTTTGTCTATTTTATGCATATAAATTATTTTTGAACTATATACGCATGTTTTAAGGGAGAGCAAATTAATTATTTCAATTAATTTATGCCCTTAATATGTTGTATACCTAGTTCACCATGGACTTATATTGTCTTAGTTAAATATCTTGCTGAGTTATTTATGATATTTGGTTTGTATTGGTTTTATGAGAGAATATATGATTATTATTATCTCTTTTTGACTCTCTCATTTTATATGAGTTTTTAAAATATATTGCCAAATATAGTTAATTATCCTAATTTAATGATTCTTTTGAGTTAAATTAATTTTGGCATTTCTTATTGAGATTTTATCTCAAAGTTCATGATTATCTATATTTAGACTGATCATACTTTGCGGGAGAGCATTCAAGTCGACTGAATTTCTCCTTCTCTAGTATTTTGTCTTCATGTTTATCTAATGGATATTCATATATCATGCTAAGATAATTGAATTCAAATGCATGAACTTTGGTATAGAATTTGCATAGGTTCTAGTATACTTATTTTGATCTATTTTCGATGATTATACTCTTTATGGAATTGATTCACTAATTTGTATGGGCAAATTATGAATCATATTTTTTGTGATCATTGATAAAGTCTCATTATATATATATATATATATATATATATATATATATATATATATATATATATATATATATATATATATATATATATATATATATATATCTATATATATCTGTGAATTTCTCATGAATTATTTATGACCAATGATTGATTTCTACTATATTGATATCTATTTTTTTTTATTAAAATCCTTTATTGGTCAATTTCAAAACTACAGATTTATTTATTCATCATATTGTGTTTTGAATGTCATTTTTGGATTTCTAGTTGGTAAACTATGTATTGCTTGATTTCATTTTTCTTTGTTAACGTTCAACCAACTATATTGTGGTTCGATAAGTTTTTATACTTTAGTTATGCAATTTTCTAAACTTGTCATTACACCGTTCTCCTAAACCTTGATCATGATTATTTTTGTCTTCCTCCTTTACTTATGCTTAAGTTCGTTTTATTATGGGGGAGATTATTTTTGATCATGTCAAAGGGAGAGAAGTAAGTTTAAGGTAGCACACAATATTCCAGTATTATGTGTTTATTAGTGATACATGCATCTATCGTATCTTTCTTAAACTTAACCGATTTACCATAATAAAAAAAGGAGATTGTTAGCCCAATGATTATATCATGTTTTTTTAATATGACTAATCAATTAAGTTTAACATAATAACATCACTAATATTCATGTAATGTTACTACTTTAACTTAGCATTGTCCTAATGTTCTGTATCAGTCATATTGTTTTGTTTGCCTAACATGTATTTGTAGACATGTTGTAAGCATGATCAAACATAATCAAACCAGGACATATGCAATGGAGAATTATTGATGGGCCAAAGACGACGTCATACAAGAAGATTTTTCTGAACCGTCTAACGACCTATCCGGGGCCTCACATCGGGGGTTCCGCTGTCCGGTCAGCAGACATGGATCGAGGGGACAGCGCCACCCGTGGGGGTTTGGGGGCGAAGCCCCCGAAAGGTATTCAGATTTCCAGATCTGTTTATCTTTGGACGACCGCCGTCAAGTGAAAAAGGCGTCTTCAAGTCTGCTCAAATATTTGAAGAACGGCGTCATCAAAGGGCTCTTGGTTTTCCTATTTCATCAATGTATTTTTTATTTTTATTGAGTCTAGGAATACGATGTACACTGCATCGTACTGACAAATAGGCTACCCAAGAAACGTTTTCAAAATACCCTTTCATTTTAAAAATAAGCCCACTTACAAAAATCCAAACTACTTCCTAACTGCTTGATCTTTTCAAAAAGCCCAAAACCAATTTGCAAAAACCCTGACAGAACTCCAACAGAACTCGGGTCGAGTTCGGCCAGAGTTCGGTTAGTGAACGTTAGATTTTGAACTTGGTCTTCCTGCAGTTACGGACCTTACCGAGATTTTCTCATAAAGTTCTGCCCGAATTCTGTCAGAATTCTGCCTTTGGAAAACTATAAATAGAGAAGGATTTCGATCATTTTAACACACCTCTCTTATCTTCTCTCTGAGCATAATACGTTCTTCCAAAGTGTTCTGAGCTTTCATTTTTAAATCCCAAGCTAGTTACAATCCTTTAGTCGATTTGCCAGTGCGGTACGGTCTAAAAGTTTCAGAGTGATTGTAATCAGAGGATTGATTGAAGAAAGACACTTCACAATTGAAGTCGGTCGAGTATTTCGGATCAAAGCTCGCGTTGTAGAAGTTGAAAGAACTTCGAATGAAAACTTTTGGTGATCTTTCATACTGGATTCAACTGGAAGCTAGAGTTCTTCCGACTGGACTAGTCCTCACAAAAGGGAAACCAATATACATCCTTATGTTTGCACTTGTTGTCACGATCCGCACCCACCGTGAGGGTACGAGTACGTAACAACGCCCAGCCTACGCTGCAGTGTCGGCGGTAGAACGCTGTTCTAGGTCATGAACTATAACTAGCATAATATGAATACTCTCCATAAGGAGGCCAACACAGAGGTACAACTCAATCACAATCTAAGGTGGAATGATAAAGATAGATAAACATGAAATCCAAAAGAGATACAGGAGATAGAAGTCTAAGTGTCTAAGATACATATCCTAGAAATACATCTCAAAACTCAAATACAGTAATCCACAAGTAAATACAACTCAAGACAACTAAAATAACTATCTATACGATCTCTACTGTGTCTCCTCTAGGCTAGCAGGCAACCTCCAAGCTATCTGTAAAATTTATCAACAGGTCCAGTCAGGACAGGAACGAGCACATCTCATCTAGAAAACCCAAGTAAATGACAGAGAACTATAAAGCAGTTATAGACAGTTGTATTGATGAATATGGCAGTTTATATTCAGGTGATGGTATGGAGAGACAGATAAAGTACAAAAAAAGTAAGTAACTAAACAAGAGAAGAAATCATAGCAATAAAGACTGTAAAATAAAATCTAGCTGAACTAGAGTAACATAATGAGTTCAGATGGTACAATATAAGTCGAGTGTAATCCCAATACGAGTCTAATATAAGATGAGTCGAATGTAATTCTAATCATTATTCTAATAAGGTGAATCGAATAAGGTGATACGAATAAGGTGATACGAATAGTGATTCACATGATGTTCTAATAATGATTCGAATAAATTCTCCAAGTGTGTTTTAAAATACTTAGTTAGACATGTAAACGGCTATGGGTAAATTCGGCACATCACACACCTGGCCGGGTGTGGAATGGCTATCGTTCGAATATATTCACAGGGGGTGGTTCGAATAGTGGGAATGTTCACATGTCTAATCAAGTATTTTCCCGCCCATCTAATACAAATGAATCCAAAATCCGACACATCAATCGAATAAAAGTCCAACCAACATATGAAGATACGAATAGGGTGATTCGAATAGTGATTCGTATGGTGATTCGTATGGTAATTCAAATAATAGAGGTAAGACAAGTAAGTATGTGTGTCGCATACATGGATTCAGAAATAAAAATACGTGTTTGTAACAGAGAATCACATACAGCTAACTAGAACTGAAGTACAGTAATTGACAAATAAATAAAAGAACTATCAGAGAATGTACTCGCATGATGTCTGAATGTCCAAAGTAAATATACTGTCCGAGGAGAGGTGTCTGGCTCCTAATTAGGACAGCACAAGTCACAACATGTCCAGAAGGGTAATATAAAGCACTACAATGCATTCTACATGAATCTAGGTCAAACTAGGCCAAAGTCAACCCTTGGTCAACTCTGGTCAACTGCACTAGTCAAACTAGGTCAAACTAGGTCATGTCCTAACCCAGTAAGTCTTATTAGGCCTAACCAAGACTATCCTAGCAAGCACACATCAATACAAGGCTATACAAGCCAACATACACCCAACTCTATATAGCATGTAATTATTCAATACTCAAATAGGCAAGAATTCACATTGGATATACACTAGGTAATCTATTACTTTAAGCTATATATGTCTACACATATATAAACATGCATATATTAGTATTCAACATTAGGTCTATAATCATGGCATTTCAAATGGTTATATAAACTTATATATTACAACACAATATGCTAACATATATATAATATACATACATAGCTAAGTTAACTATATTCATAAATACTTATTTAAGAGGCTATGTGTGTGTATGTGAACATGGCAAAGGGGCAAGTGAGGGTTAAATGGGCATACATAGTGTATACATATCAAAGAGTGTCAAAGTGTAAGTGAACAATGTGTCAAGTGTGATAGTGTCAACATAGTGTAAGGGGGTACATGAGGTAATATAGGATTTGTGTTAACATAGAACATTACATCTCATTAACTTATATATTGCATACATTACATCTATTATTACATTACATTCATGCTTGCATTCATTCATCATTCATTTATTTAAACATTTACTCATGCTTGCATTCTCTATTTAGTTACATAATGTATATACATTAACATGGGTTAAAATCAAATAGAACATTATATTACACACAAGGGTGCACAAAATGCATATACCGAATAGTAACTCCTACTAATAATGAATACTGTACCATCTCAGCATGAATTAAACTCTATGATTAAAGTATGTTATACATCTATGTGTTAGCTTTCCGAAACTTTAAACGGATCGCGTTTTCGTTTCCGGAAACTCCCGGAATCGCGAAAACATCGAGAACGCATTTGTCTTTCGTACAGCTGACACTCAAATAATTCTCCAAAAAGTTACAGAAAGAAATAGGCCTATTAATACATGTTTTTGGAAAGCTAACTTCAATACGCTTCTTTTAAAAAAAACGGGAGATTAAACCGAGCTTTGAGCTAGAAGTTATGACATTTTGAAGTTAGGGTTGAAATTAAAAACGTGGATAAAAATCATGACGGATTTAGATAGTTTGAGCCAAAAGAATACACAATATATATCCTAATTATCCACAACAATAATAGCAATAATAATATGAGGAACCACACTCACAAACTTGATTATATAATCATCATGAACCATTTATTACATATATAATATAGATACACTCTCATTACAATATATATATATATATATAAATCTATATATGTAACATGAACACATCTACAACACAAAGGACACTCCTATGACCTCCAAATAGACACAAAATAGACACAAATGGAGATACAACCATGGGGGTCATTCCTATGGGTTCAAAATAGACCTATATGCATGAGAAAATGAAAAGGAGAAGTGATTTATACCTCCCGGTAGATCGAATCGAAAAAAAACCTTCCCGGAGCGACACCGACACGTAGAGATTCCAAAAGGACATGAACGAGCTCCGAATCCTCCCAAACTTGGGTAGCTTCCTCCTTGACTAGAATGGAGAAGGAAAGAAGAAGATTTGATGGTAAAATGGAAGGATTTGGTGAAGAAATTGCTAGGAATTGCTCTCTAGGAATTTGGGGAAGAACAAGAGAGAGAAAAATAGATGGATAATGACAAATGGGAGGCTCAACCCTATCCTTATTGTGGCTGGCCATAAAGGTGGTTTTGTCCTATTAGGAAAAGTCCAAAAGCCCCTACTAACCTATTCTATGAGTATTAGGAAAGGGCTAATTGGTTGGGGCTAAATTAGTCATTCTAAAGTCTCTAATCACACTAACCTTATCCATAATAATTAGTCTAACCTCTAACTAAAATATTTCTATCATGTGGACTAAAATTAATATCATGTGGGCCATGCCTAACTAGTGTGTGGGTCCCACTAGAGTCAAACTACCCCCGGGTCCCCGTTTCAAGTTGGATTGAGTTGAAATTCGAATCCGACTCAAATAACCCCAAAACAATATCATAAATAATAAAATAATATCAAAATAATTCAAAGAGGTCAAATGCAAAAATATTCTTAGGCCAAAAATGATATTAAAATATCATAATCACATGGTTAGGCTCTAGGTCAAACAATCTCTAGGATTTCACTAGCAAAACGTCAAAACCACAAGTCATTGATTTAAATAATTTTAAAATTATTTAAAATCACCTAAAATCATATCATGAATTAAATATCATTATTAAAATAATTATAAACACAAAATTTCAAAATTACCCTCAATTAGAAAATTAAAATAAAATGAAAAAAATCAACCCAAAATTTAGGGTGCTCACACTTGCTCTCTACTCTCTACTTTTCATTTACATATATGTGATATATATATTATGTGATCTTGTTACTAATATTTTTAAATAGTTAATTTCTGCTGCCTACTCTATTCATCCCCCTCTAGAGTATTGCGCTTTACAACTCGTTCCTACAATCGGTCCTACAGCCCATAATCTCTGCCATAGCTTTTCTCACTCTAAACTCCTCCTTTCCTGGGGACTGAACAATATACTGGCCCTGAAACAATCTATGACTGCATCACTAAGTCAGTCCATTTCCAGTACAACATCATACCCGAAAAGAGGCATTACAAAAAGTTGGGTCCTAAACTCTCTCCCAACTAGGATAATAAGGCAGCTATACATATCACTAATGGATACTGCTTCCCCTCCAGTTATAACTCTACCAATTTTCTTAGTAGGTCTAGTGATAAGGTTATGTTTATGTACAAACTCAACCGATAGAAAACTATGTAAAGTGCCAGAATCAAATAATACAATAGTTGGATAAGAATGTAGTGAAATAAGACCCGTGATGATGTCAGCTACTAGCTCCTGCTCTGGCTTCGATACTATTTCTGGTACTGGCTCTAGTGCATCAATAGCCATAGCATATGTCACAACCCGCACCCGCTTTTCTGATACGAGTTCGTGTCCAAGTCCAGCCTACACCGCAGTGTCGGTAGTAGAACGCTGTCCAGCCACAATGCTCAAAATCACATAAAATAATAACTTTATCGCTCATTCACATTGCTACATTAATTACAAGATTTACATGTTTACATTTGCTAAAATATACAATATCTCACAAAATAGAAAAGACAACTAACTCGACTATCTAGACGTCTAGGGTTGACTTCCGCATATACCCATATGTCTCCCCTAATGATCCAAAGCATAGAGTACCTGTAACAAAACTGAAAAATAGGTTTCCAGTCAGGAATGGAACCAATATAATTCATTGAGTGCAGTTCAAAATATATGATAACGACTATAAAACAAAGGTTAGCCATAAAATACATGATGAGAGAATCTACAATAACATGGTAATATAGTGAACAAAAGACAGGAAAATATATGAAAGCATATAAAGGGTGAAACGAGAAAACATATCTATCTAAGTGTGTTAAAGTACTCCTTTCGATGTGTGTCGGCTGCGACACTACACCGCATGGTCTACATAGGATTTGTATCCTCACTGTCTAAATAGCAATAAAGTAAACTCGGTCTAAGTAGCAAGATACAATAAACACGATCTACTGGTCTGATCACACATCTACTTGGTACTTCTCCTTTCCGACACAACATGTAAGAAGCATGACAAGATATGAAAGAAAATACATGATGTGGTATCCGTGTAACGAGCGTGCCGATAATCAAATATCAAACAACTAACAATGAACTATAGTAATTAACAACATTGGAAACAAACAACAAATGCACTCGCCTGAGATCCTTTGCTGGTGAAACCAATAATACCATTGCGTTCGGAATCGTCTGATTAGCCTAGGGTCGATGTATAGAATGTCGAATTCGTAAGAAAATATGAAATACGATTAGCTACGATCAAGGATATTCTAATGATCTAAGAGAGATTTTTAACTTGAGGAAAGGTAATTATTTAATTAGGAAAAATATTTAAAGAAATACCTAATACTGTCTTTGAAACATAATAGATATTAAACCCCTTTAAAATATTTCATTTTTATAAAGCTATAAAATCCTTAATAAAAATTTCAAAAAATATTTGTCAATTAAAAGTCCAACCTAATAAAACTCGTCCAATATACTTTATAGATATAAACCTCTATCTTAAAAGTACCCATTATAATACCAAACATATAATATATGTAAATACAAAGCTCATTTTATTGTTATAAAAATATACATAGATTATTTATAACCCCTTTTTGAAAATAATTATGATACATGAACTATACTCTACTAGCAAAAATAATTTTAGATAACTATTTTGAAAGTATTTATACTAAACGATAATTTAGTAGTCAAACTATTCTTGGATAAATACTATTTAGTAGTTAAAATCATACATACTTGAAATCTTGAAATATCATTAGGACTAAAATCCAATATAATATTTTAAAACTATTATAAATCCTTTTTCAGAACTATATACACATATTTAAAGTATATATAAATATCTGTATTTTATATCATAAAAATAATAAGCCCTTTGAAAAATACTTATAAATCAAAAACCATATTTTTATTATGAAAATTATTAGTACTGCTGGCCAAGCCCAATCTAACTCTAAGCCAAAACCTCCCATCAAAATAATAATTATAATAACAATAAAAGAATATAACAAAGTATATACATAATAGTATAATTCATATACCGTTATTTAAATATTGTATTAATACTAATATACGTAGCATATTCAGACTTATATTCGTTTTCAAGAAAACAGCCCGGCCCAACTTCTCAATACCCACCCCAATACTCTCCGAAGAGAGAGACTGCAGAAACTCCTCAAAATACAACTAAAGAAAAGGAGAAGAGGAGGGAGACTCACAATGGGTTCTCCCGAGCGCGCGGTCATCGGCGCACAGCGCGAAGGAGGGAAGAGCTCTGTCCCGGCTCACGGCACGGCCGCCGGGTCAGCTCGAGGAAGTGCCGCTCACCGCTGACTCGGCCATGGCGGGGCGGTGCTAGGGCGAAGGAGTGCCTGCGGCCGGATAAATACATAAATACTACATGCAATAATACCATAAATAATATAATATATATTACCAAAAAAATAAGCTTAACATAGGATTCAAACTTTGGTCTAGTGGCTCGGGTTTTAAGGTGGTTAATTGACCAGTAAGGTCAAAACAGTTTTTGTTTCATTATATATATATATATATATATATATATATATATATATATATCAAATGACCTCTAGCCTAGTGGTTAATAGAGATGCATGTGGCCCGAGTGGTCAGGAGATCGATTCCCGGTGGGAGCGTTCACCACAATTAACCTTCTTTCAATATATATATATATATATAGTGGTTAAGAGAGATGCATGTGGCCCGAGTGGTCAGGAGATCGATTCCCGGTGGGAGCGTTCACCACAATTAACCTTCTTTCAATATATATATAAAATATATATATATATAGAGGAAGGATAGGCATCTCCGTACGTTTTGTATATATATATATATATATATATATATATATATATATATATATATATATATATATATATATATATGAGGAAGGATAGGCATCCCCGCACTTTTTGCATCCCCATGCATTCCCATGTTCACATCCGTTAGATGTGCTTTAAGTCATCTAATCTTAACCATTGGTAAATCAACGGTTAAGATTAGATGACTTAAAACACCATCCAACGGTGTAAATAGGGGGATGCATGGGGATGCAAAAAGTACGGGGATGCCTATCCTTCCTCTCTCTCTCTCTCTCTCTCTATATATATATATATATATATATATATTTTTTTTTTTTCTATATATATATATATATATATATATATATATATATATATATATATATATATATATATATATATATATATATATATATATATATTTGGGTTTCCACTTCTTAATGGAGCTTGGGAGCATGCTCCCAAGGAGGCACGACCCGCACCCTCCACGTCGGGGTGCCTCGCCGTTTCCAATGGGCTACGACCTCGATAACATGTATATATATATATATATGTGTGTGTGTGTGTGTGAGAGGAAGGATCCACATCCCCAAGCATCCCCATGTTATTAACCGTTGGATCTCATTTAAGTCATCTAATCTTAACCATTTATTTGAATGGTTCAAATCAACGTTGCTATCCACCGTTACATGTTAAACAATTGCTTAACAGGGGGCTCGAACTCAGGTATGTCAGAATTAGATCCTAGGGCCAGTCAGGTGACCAACAAGCCAAGACTGGTTTGGTATTTGCATAAGGGATCCTCTTGGATTTAACTATAACAAGGACTAGAGTTCAGTTTTTTACCGAAAAAAGAAGAAGGTGTTGTTGCGTCGGTTCGTCGTACGGCTGCTCGAAAATGAGGAGAGAATGGACAGGGGTCTGCTAACGTTGAGATGTGAAGAATTTGGAATTCGATGGGATCTATTTATAGTGAGAAGAGAAACGGTTATGGAATGGGAAGAGAAATAAGTTACATAATGTGAATGGCCTCTCTTAATTTATTGGTTCACTCTCACATTCACACTCATTGAATTTCTATTCAATATCCAGCCATCCATTTTTGCTTTAAATTCCCACTAAGCCAATTTGCCTATAAGTCCCCCCTCTAATCCTTATTTATACTCCAAGCTCTTAATACAACTTTTTGCAATATTTTAATTAACTTCTTACTTCCTATTTATTACTAACTACTATTTACCAATAACTAATTATTATTCACCAACAATATTTCTTATTTTATATTTAATTACAAAATTGCCATTTACTAACTTATTAATAATTAAACTATTTTTATATTAAATTCTATTTGATTTAAACCTTATATAATAATAAAAAATAATAATAAGTCATACTTAAATTTATTAAGAATTATATTTAAGCACAAACAATTGTAAAAATCTCCAATCTAAAAAGTAAAATAAAATAAGGAGTTACAAATATAATAAAAAAGATGATACGATTGATCAAAATAAGTTAAGTATAACCGTGGAGAGAACTGAAACCTAAGATAAGATTTGCTGGACACGATGAATTATAGTCAAACGGTCTAGTCATGACCAAATATGTTTAAGAACGATCAAAAGTTGAAATTGTTTCGGCACGATCAACTTATTTAACCCAAATCATTTTAGGCATGATTATCAAATCTAGATACGATTATATATCTAGTGGAAAGAAATATGGTTAAAAGCTTACTAGGAAATCTAATAACGATATGAAATAAAAGATAAAAAAGAAAGGAAGAACTATCAGTTTATTGAGAAAACGATAATAAGAATTAAGGCATCAATCAATTTGGAAAATTAATAGTCGTAGCCAATAAAAGATATAGCATCTATGGTATTCGAAACCGTAAGCATACCTGAAGTTATTTTACCAAGAATTTATGCCTCACCAGTGTACATCTGGCTGCAGTAAACTCTTGGTTTCACGACTTAAATATGATATTGTATCGAATATTCTATAAAATTTATCCAATATTGACACATCAACTCAAATACCAAAATAGGACAACTGGACATAATTTTAATAATATTCGGTAACCTACGCTTAGTTGAAATTATTTCAACTTAGAGGTCATGTCGTGCCAGTACGCGCTGCTGGCTGCAGTGAACCCGCAGTCTCCATAATCCAAATAAATGACGACAGTGCGCATTTGCCTTGCCATTGTAAGTCACCAAATATTCTTTCAAACTCTGTCCATAAGAACTTTCAAAAGAGTTCCTAGATATTCAAACAAGTTCCAAGACGATCATGATAGAAAAAGTATAAGTATCTGTCCTTTAAGTGAAAGAATCAATTTTGAAAATAAAACGATCGAAAAATGAATGCAGATGACTTGGAATTAATATATTAATAATCGAATCATGTTAGCTCAAAGTCAATGGATGAAAATAAAATATTGACTCTTAGGAAAATAATTTCTACGGCCAATGGAAACTAAATAAGCAATACAGACCTTACGGTATGACGATATTTAGAGAATGCAGAAAATAAAATTGCACAAATGTAACTCCACTTTTTATAATAATAAAATTTAGGTATATTTTATATGATTTTATAGAATTAATTTAAGATTTTAATTTACTTGATTTTCTTAACTAATCACTAATGATTTTCTAAATTATTTTCTAAAAATATATTCCAATATTAAGATTGATAAATTATAACTGATTTTCCTTAAAATGTTTTCCTAACTACGTTTATTTCCTTAATGGTTTCTTAAAACCTTTTAACACCATTTTGCTAAGCCCAACAG
Organism: Iris pallida; assembly: GCA_029216955.1. Taxonomy (NCBI): domain Eukaryota; kingdom Viridiplantae; phylum Streptophyta; class Magnoliopsida; order Asparagales; family Iridaceae; genus Iris; species Iris pallida. The sequence goes on from JANAVB010015600.1 coordinate 36,380,987, forward strand.
TTTCTTTGGGTCGGGACAGCCCAAACCCCAACACCTTTAATTTTGGGCTAAATTTTAACTCGATACCCTCAACTATCCATGTTTTGCAACTTGATACCCTAAACTTTCAAAATAGCCAACTTGATACCCTGAAAAATATATTTCCCAAAATGCCCTCCCCCCCTCTCTCTATTTCCCAAACCCCCCCCTCCCTCTCCGGCCGCCGCTGCTGCGCGCCGCCCCGCCGCCCCGCTGCCGCTACTGCTGCGCGCCCGCCGCTGCTGCTCCGGCCGCCGCTGCTGCTGCGTGCCGCCCCGCTGCTGCTGCACGCGCCGCCGCTGCTGCTCCGGCCGCCGCTGCTGCTGCGCGCCGCCCCGCCGGGGGAGGGAGGGGGGGGGACGCCGGAGAGGGAGGGGGGGGGGACGCCGGAGAGGGAGGGAGGGGGGGGGGGGGCAAGGGTATTTTTGGAATTTTTTGGATTTTAGGGTATGAAGTTGGAAATATTCAATAGTTGATGGTATTAAGTTAACTATTTTAAAAGTTTAGGGTATCAAGTTACAAAACATGGATAGTTGAGGGTATCAAGTTGAAAATTAGCCTTAATTTTGGTTCACTCATTCTTTCTCTCATTTTCTCATGCACTCATTCAAATTTTCTCCTAAGTTTTGCTCGGCTTGGGCCGCACAGCTAGCCCACCTTACTCAACTATTTAAACTTACTTCTCAAACATCCATTCACAATTCAATTGAATCCTCTCTCCACATTTCCTTTCCCTCCATGCTTTGTTTCAAATTGAAGACGACGACAGCAAGAGTAGCAGCGCCACTCGACGGAGAAGAAGGCCGAAGATCCAGACCCTTCCGCAATCTCGACCGTTCCATTCTAACCAACCCGTCCTACCCAACCCTTCGATCTTAACCAATTCGTAACTAACTTCCAACCGTTTTCTAATTGTCTCCTCTGTCTCCGCCTATAAATAAGAGGCCGGACCTCCTCCTTCCTCACCACTTCTAGCCTGGCGAAGCCCTGCTCCGTTCTCCACTGAGCCCCTCCTCCGAGCTCTGGAAGCTGCAGCAATGGTGATCGGTTCTTGAGCGCTGACGAGGATGTCTCCTTTGTGACGATCAACAATTCATGAAGAAGTGAAGTGTTGTTTTGAATTGATTGAGAGGGATCGGTAAGCTCCTCTATGTATTCCAGTAAAATTCTTCCTATCAATCAATGACTTATAATGCCGAGGACAGCCTGTTTTTGACTGTTTCCAGATTTTTTTGATCACGAACATTTTTGAATCGAACTCATATTGCTGCCTTCTTTTCTTGCGCGTCACCTGTTCGTTATAATGCCGAGGACAGCCTGTTTTACCATTCTGTACACGACAACGACGTATCGGACTCAGAGAGACATTGTTAACACTCCTTGACTCAGGTATAATTCCTTTTTCTTGTCAAATTGGTTTGGGGAAACAGATGGGGCGCTTCTCGAGTTCATTAAGAGTAGTCAGGATTGTATCCTGAGAACAATTTTCGTGTCATGATGATAGTGTCGGTTTTGTGTCTGCGATTGATTTGGGAAGGGTATGTAGTGTTCGTTAGCAATTGGCATCTGTTGGCTGTGTATATGGTGTACTCTGTTTTCAAACGGGTTTGAGAATCACTGTCATAGCCGTTGGATGGAGATTAGGGCTCCTTGCTCTGGGCCAGTTTTGAGTTGTCTTATTGTTTTAAGTATTAAGTTTTCATAGGGAGTGGTTTGGGTCGACTATCATTAAATGTTAAACTGTGAGTGGTCAAGAATAGTACTGATTTTTTTGACCATTAGCTTAGGTGTACTTGAAATTAGCCAATGAGTGGTAAGTTTGTGTAGTAATGGATTATAAGCAAAAGCCTTTGTAAGTAAAGGCTTAGTTGGTCTTGCTTGGGATTCAGTTGGTAATAGAGATTTGAATAAATTGAATTTATTTAGAACCACAGGGGGTTATTAATTGTAATAAGTTTTTGAATAAAAACAATGTAGACAAGGGTTGAGCAGTAAGGTTTGTAAAATTGGTTAAGTAGTATACAATAGGTTTCAGTAGGTTGTTATTAATAATATGGATAGTGTAGGAAGCATTAGTAGGTTTAAGGATTAATTAGAAATTCTCTAATTCTATGTTCCCTATTTAGGTGATCTAGAAGACTTGGACAAAATTCCGGAAAAGAGGCAAGTACATGTACTCAGTATTATCATCATTGCATGCATTGCACTCACATTGTCTCGTGTCATTATTTCACTTGTTCTTGATCGATTGCTTGCATTATTTCTCGTGTCGGATGGGGGACGTTCTAAGACATGTGATTGACTAATATTGGACAAATACTGCCTGATAGCATACACCGTATGCCTGATGTCCATTTCATGCGTGACTGATTGCATTGTCGTCAGACATGTCTGATTATTGCGTGACTGATAGCATTGTCGTCAGACATCCTGATTATTGATTGACTGATAGCATATTTTATATGCCTGATTACATATTAGTCCCCACATGTTGATAACGTCCAATTGCACATGTACACATAACTAGTGCATACTTTATATTCACATTGCTTCTCTGTCTTTCAGTTCTATTTGCTATACTGTTCGATCTTCCATGGTGAGTTTTATTGAGTTACATTGTGCTTTGCTTAATCATGACTGGACTGTTGATTACAGGTGAGATTGATCCCGACTGTCATGGCTAGCAGCGGAGCTCACTCCGGATATTGATATATAGATTCATGTATAGGAGACTGATTGAATGTATTTGAGTACATGTTGTATATATTGTTGTTAGATAGTTTTATCTTTTACCGGCTTTGTAACCGGTCATTCATGTATAAGTTGTAATAATTGTATAGTGGATTGCTGTGATGGTTATTATAGATTCCGAGATTAGATGCTGTAATGAGATTATTCTTGTAATTGATCACTAGACGGCTCACTACCGCTGTCAACGACAGTGTAGGCCGGGCATGCATCGGCCCGTACCCGATTATTCGGGAGCGGGACGTGACAACAAAGGATCAAAATTAGGAATTGAATCCTAGGAAGGCCTAATTTACCAAGTGAATAGTCTACCCACCTTTGATCATACCATCGTATTAAAATACAATAATATATCATTCTATGAAAATTTTTCAAGTTATCTAATAGGGTTTAGAATTTAATAAATTCTAGCAAAATCATATGGCCTATATAGCATTCTTAACTACCCAACAATCAAATTAAATAAGGACTTTTCTATGGTATACCTAGTACTAGCCATTCTCCTAAAATCAAATCAATCCTAATTGTGAATGAGCACTTCCTAATCGCAGGCTCGCAATAGTACGCCTATCTTTAGTACTACCACGAGTTCGCACAATTTTACGAAAATAGACCTGCATGGGCTACCAAAACACTTGTCACGATCCGCACTCGCTTTTCGGGATACAAGTTCATAGCCAAATCCAGCCTACGTCGCAGCATCGGCGGTAGTATGCTGTCTAGGTCTTAATATCAATCTTAAATGCAACAAAATTATATTTAACTACTCATTCACAATAGCTATTTTATTTTGCAAATTCAATAATACATCAAAAATGATATTTGGGAACAAATCTGTTAAACAATAAAAGAAACTAACTAATCCAAACAATAAAAAATAAGGCTGAATTTATGACGAATTTTGGCATATTTGGGACGAAAAAGAGAGGAATTTTGGAAAAGAAAATATGGGAGATGATATTGGTTCAATAAGCATATATAATGGTAGCAAATACTTAATTATGATTAGATTGGAAGGATTTTAGTTTTGGGAGAAGAATAAGGACTCCTTAAATAGATGGAGATTGACTCAATTTTCTAATTTGGAATGGTCAAGGATCTAATGAATAAATCTTTACATTAAATTCAAATCAAATCAATCTCAAACCTCTATGGATCAAATCTCAATACATAATTGATCATAATAAATAATATCAAATAAAATTTAAAGTATATTTGCATAAATTTAAATCTTATAGAAATAATTTAGCAACTCTTTTTATTGGTCAAAGATAATAGTCATTAATTTCAAAATTAATTAATCAAATCTAACTCTAATGTTTGATTACAATAATAATTCAAAATAATATTCAGTATTATCAAATAATATTTAAAACATATTTTATAAACTTAAATCTTAAAAATAATTTGGCAAATCTTTTGTCATTCAAAAATATTTATAGAATTAAAAAAAAATATTTCTAACTCTGAAAATATTTAAAACTAAAAATAAATAAAAATTTAAAAATTCAGAAAGTGGGCTTACAGAAGGACATGCTGACTTCAACAACCACGAGCTTTGACACGAAGGATTCGTCGACTTCAGACAACCACAAACTTTTGATATGAAGAGCTTGCCAACTTCAAATAACAAGTGTAAAGATTAACACAGAGAAACAAAATAGTTAGTCATGATGAAGCAAGAGACAAAACAGAGAAACAAAAGAGTGATGCAACATACACAAAATATAATAGAAAAGTGAACAACAATTGGCAAGACCTTAATAAATCTTTAGTTTATAAAGTGTTGATCAATCTTGGGTTAGCTGTAGGGGAAGGTTCCCATCTAACGATGGTCCAAAAAGACTTAAATACCAGATCGTTTAAGGCTATTTACACTTCTTTAACAAAAGGACCATTTCGACGTTTACCGAAAAATAATCTTTGCTTTAATAAACAAAGATTAAAAGAAATTTAAGTAATGTCATACAGCTTCATAATTTCTACCTGTCTATGAATGTAGTAGCAAAATATGCTAAATTCTATAATTTTAGCCATAATCTAGGAAGAATCAATTGGCACATTGGTGTAATTGCTTGAAGATAACATTTGTAGCTTTACAATCACCAACATATTCCATGATTCTATGACTCAGCATAAGTAGCTCCACCTGAAATATTAAACGAAGACTTTGGTATCCAAAACTTGGATCCACAATTGTTAGTTCTGGGAACCCATTTGCACAGGTTCATATCAACTAGCTTTCTAATCTGACAATAATTAGAAATGTGTCATTTTATACCACAATAACGACAATAAATATAAACATTTCTGCTAGGTGTAGATGTGGTGTGATATGATGTGCGTGGATACTTGTAATAGAATGCATGATTATGTGAAGCTTTAGCTTTTTAATGCTTCCTTTGTAAAAGATCTTTCGTGTGTGACTTTGTGATGTGCCACGTATCTCGTGTTATATTGAGTCACATGTTGTACTAGTTGTTTTTCCAATCTAATATCTAACTTTTTAGAGTTAGCATAGTTCTCATCATATTTAACAGTAAGAGCATCAATTCTAAGTGAAGCAATAGAATACTTCTTATTTTCTGATTCTAATTCCTCCTTAATTTTAACATTTTTACTAGTGCTTTTCTTAATGCATTCAAGTGTCTCATGCAAGCTAAATTTAAGTATGGAGATCTCAGCTAAAATATCAGGAGAAAAAGTGTCTCTAACATCATTCAATAAGTAAGTAAGCTTTTCATTATCAAGATTGTATGATATATTATCTTTTCTAGCTTGTTTATAATTATTTATAGGCTTTTTGCAATCATAAAATAAATCATTGAAAGCGTCAGATAATTTATGATAAGAGAATTCATTTTCTTCAAAAAGAGGATTATTTTGTACCTCGTTGGATAATGCCATTAAGCATATATTTGCAGCTTGATGATAGCTTTCTTCTTCTTCGGAGTCGCTTGCTTCCCTTTCACAGCATATACTTGTGTTAGCATACTTGTGAGATGACAATCTATTTTTATTTGATTGTTTGTAGTGATTCCCCTTTTTCTTCGTTGTTAGGCACTTCTTTTTTCGTATGACCTGGTCTTCTGCAGTTGTAGCAAATTGGTTCATTTTCAATATCTTTCTTCTTGCGTTTTGATTTCTCATACTTTAGAAATCGTTTGAAGTTCCTGGAAATTTATGACATTTCATCATTATCTATTTCATCATCTTCATATGTATTGTCTGAAGCTCTTTTGTGATGCGCCTTAAGTGCGATGGCCTTCTCTTTGTGAGTTGACTCTTCAAATTCTTCGAGGTCTAGATTTTGAGTCATCAACTTACCCATTAGTGTCTCAAGGGTCATAATGGTGAGCTTATTTCTTTCAATGATTATTGTCTCCTTGTTGTTCCAGTTCTTGGTGAGCCCCATGAGCACCTTGCGTATCATTTCGTGATTGTTGTAATCCTTATCAAGAAAAGAAAGATGATCAACAATATCAAGAAAACGAGTAAACATTTGTGTGATGGTCTCATTAGGCTTCATTTTGAGTGCCTCATACTCTTGTGTCAGCCTATTGATCTTGGATTTCTTTACTTGTGAAGTAATTTCATGAGTTACCTCAAGAAATTTTCAAATCTCGTGTGAAGTGTTACAAGTAGAAACTCTATTAAACTCAGTTTTGTTTACAGCACAAAATGATGCATTAATAGCTCTAACAACAAGATAGACTTGTTTCTTTTCAAGCTCAGTGTGCCTGTCATGCGGTTTATCAACAAGAGCACCATCAACAATAATCTTATCAGGCTTTTTATAACCATCAATAACTATGTCCCACACTACAAAAATTTGTCAGATTAGTGACGTTCCAAAACGTCGCTAAATTCGGCCAAAACGTCGCTAAACTAAATTAGCGACGTTTTCAGCGACGTTTAATAAACGACGGAAAAAGCGTGTCGCTAATCGAGAAAACGTCGCAAAACGTCGCGATGGCGACGTTAGTTAGCGACGTTTATAATGTCGCTAATTAGCGACGTTTTCAAGTGGTCGCCGATTAGCGACACATTAGCGACGTTCTTGCGACGATGTGGTGGCATTAGATTGTTTGCCACGTCAACAATTTAGCGATATTTTTAGCGACCTTTATATTCGTCGCTAACTGTTAGCGACGAATATAAACGTCGCTAAAAACGTCGGTAAATTGAAAAAAAAATTAAAAAAAAGAATCAAGAATACAAATGTACAATCCAAAATACAGAATCTAATCCCTGGGTTCGTCGACCCCTTCGGTGGAACACTCAACACCGGCCTGCACAATGCAATCCAGAATAGACCAAAAATAATTGGTCGTCTCCTCAAGCCTCTCGAAACATCACAATATGCATCACACATCACACAAACAAATATACATCATAATATGCATCACACAGTAAGCTATACCAATATACTTCACACACAAGAAAACAAATATCCATCACAATATCCAAAAGGAGATATATCCATCAAAACAAATATCCATCACAATATCCAGATAAGATATATCTATCAAAACAAATCCAGTCAATATATGTATATAGTCGTCTATGCTGGGAAAGATAGAACTCCCTCAGCCAGCGCACATAAGTAGGATCCGCGGCAGCCAGATCAATATCTAGAGGAGATGGATGACTGAAACTCCCGGTGGAACTGTCCTGTGGTGCCACCTCCTCCTTTACAGCTCCCTTAACTTTAGGAATTACTTCTGGAGCAGCTCTCTCGGTGGAACTGCCCTCTGGAGCTGGAGCCACCTCCTCTTTCACAGCCATCTGTGCCTCCCTCAAGCGAGATCCTCGGGTCTTAGGTGCCATCTGTGAGAACGAGTGCCATCTCGTTTGAGTACATTTTTGAAAGCAGATAAAATATAAAAAATTCAATTTTTTGCCAAGTGTGAGAACGGATGGCTCAGAACACAACCCAAAATTCATTCTAGCATATATTAGTGTGAATCATCTAGGTTCTGTACATATGGTGTAGTATATGTTCTTATCGTATCAAATATCTGAAGAATGTAACAGAATCAAGATGAACTCATATAATGTAATACTAAGACATCATCTACTACTATATAAGATATAGTGATAGGTTGTCATATCATCATTGCCGAGGGATGAGGGTCGAAGGACAGTCAACTTTATCTACGGCTACATAGTTTCTGCCTCGCCAGTCGAATGGCTGCAGGGACTATGTCCTGATCACCATGTCTTACCGTAGATTAATGCAAATAGAACTGGAGCTGGAGCCAAAATACAGAATCCAAAATACAAAATACAGAATCCAATCCCTGGGTTCGCCGAAAATACAAAAACAAAGATTGACACAATACTAATTCATATGTGTTTTAAGTGTGAGAACGAATGGCTCAGAACACAACCCAAAATTCATTCTAGCATACATTAGTGTGAATCATCTATGTTCTGTACATATAGTGTAGTATATGTTCTTATCGAATCTAGTATCTAGTATATGAAGAATGTAACAGAATCAAGATGAACTCACATAATGTAATACTAAAACATCATCTACTACTATATAAGATATAGTGATAGGTTGTCGTATCATCATTGTCGAGGGACGAGGGTCGGAGGACAGTTAACTTCATCTACGGCTATATAGTTACATGAGCTAGTCGTCGCGAAACATCGCTATGACGTCGCTAATAGCGACTAATTTAGCGACGTTAGTATGAACGTCGCTAAATTCTAATTATATTCCTCCCACCAATTCATTTTCCCCCATTTTACTCTCTCACTCTCTTTCCTCCCCCCCTCCGGCGCTCTCACTCTCTCTGGCGCTCTCACAGTACTAATTCATATCTGTTTTAAGTGTGAGAACGGATGACTCAGAACACAACCCAAAATTTATTCTAGCATGCATTAGTGTGGATCATTAATTATGTTCTGTACATATGGTGTAGTATATGTTCTTATCGAATCTAGTATCTGAAGGATATAACATAATCAAGATGAACCCACATAATGTAATACTAAGACATCATCTACTATAATAACAGAATCAAGATAGGTTATCGTATCATCATTGCCAAGGAAGGGAGGTAAATTGGAGGAAGTTACTGCAGAAAATGAAGACCGACATGAACTGACGCACGAAAATGAGGAGCTCTAAGATGGAACAAGAAAAGTTGTGCTTTGGAAAGAGAACTCTTGTAAACTCTTTGTTCACAAAGCAAGCTATAATTAAAGAATACATAACAAGTATCGAGCTCGTAACTCAAGTATAGAGCTTACAAGAGTTATAAACTTGATACTTGTTCTGTATTCATTATATCTTACTTTGTGAACAAAGAGCTTACAAGAGTAGAACATCCAAAACACAACTTTACTTGTTACAGCTTTGATTTCCTCCTTTTCGTGCGTCAGTTCATGTCAGTCTGCACTTTCTGCAGTAATGACCACAAGTTTTATGTTCTTCAACGATATATTTCACATGCTTAATTGCCAAGTATGGAGACGAATGGCTCAGAACATAACCCAAAATTTATTCTAGCATACATTAGTGTGAATCATCTATGTTCTATACATATGGTGTAGTATATGTTCTTATCGTATCTAGTATCTGAAGAATGTAACAGAATCAAGATGAACTCACATAATGTAATACTAAGACATCATCTACTACTATATAAGATATAGTGATAGGTTGTCATATCATCATTGCCGAGGGATGAGGGTCGGAGGACAGTCAACTTTATCTACGGCTACATAGTTTCTGCCTCATCAGTCGAATGGCTGCAGGGACTATGTCCTGATCACCATGTCGTAGTCCAATACAATCCAGAGATTGACACAGTACTAATTCATATATGTAGTATAATACAAATAGTCTAATACAAAAATAACCCAATACAAATAGTCCAATACAAATAAGTACTAATAGCTAATGAGAACCACGCAGCTCACGCAAACGCTCAATGATACGATCACGCAACCACCTCGAATAAGTGGGATCGACGACGGCAGGAGAGATGTAGTCCATTGCAAGTGCTGGATGAATAGAACTCTCGGTCTTACTAGCTACCGGTGCTGGATGAATAGAACTCCCGGTCTCACTAGCTATTGGTGCCACTTCCTCCTTAATAGTAGGAGGAGCCACCTCAGCATTCACTGTTTCCCTCAAACGACGTGCCGCTCCTCGGGTCATGGGTGCCATCTGGCAAGATCGATATTCACAAATAATATAATTGTAACATAAGCAAGCTAACTAAAGAAACCATCATCTCGTTTGAGTACATTTTCGAAAGCAGATAAAATATAGAAAATTTGATTTTTTGCCAAGTGTGAGAACGGATGGCTCAGAACACAACCCAAAATTCATTCTAGCATACATTAGTATAAATCATCTATGTTCTGTACATATGGTGTAGTATATGTTCTTATCGTATATAGTATCTGAAGAATGTAACAGAATCAAGATGAACTCACATAATGTAATACTAAGACATCATCTACTACTATATAAGATATAGTGATAGGTTGTCATATCATCATTGCCGAGGGATGAGGGTCGGAGGATAGTCAACTTTATCTACGGCTACATAGTTTCTACCTCGTCAGTCGAATGGCTGCAGGGACTATGTCCTGATCACCATATTGTACCATAGTTTCTGCCTCGTCAGTCGAATGGCTGCAGGGACTATATGTCCCGATCACCATGTTACCAATTAACCAACCAACAAAACTACTTATTACAAATATCGGCACTATCAGTGCATTCGAATCGGAGGATCACATTTTTCGGTGTTGGAAAACAAATAATTATTACTAAATTATCAGATTTTTTGGCACTATTTGTCACGACCCGCACCCTAGGTAGGGGCACAAGTGCGTGACCACGCCCAGCCTACACCGTAAAAACGGCGTAGAATGCTGTAGGTCTACTAGCCAACAAACAGTATATAATAACCTGTCATCTCCGTACGGAGGAATATAGTATAAAATACTGATAAACTCAATCATAATCTAGAAGGAAGAATCATGGCACGAAAACTAGATAGATAAAAACCACAAGTGCAATATCCAGCTCAACAACGAGAGAAAGAGAGAGTCAAAAAGTAATATAGTTATACAATCCCGAATATAATATAATAACATAAGTAGCAAGCTGGAGACAAGGTCCAGTCCAAAATGTCTATTCTAACTAAACTAAGCTAGAGGCTCGTCGGACGGAGCTAAGCCATGCTGAACCAAGGTCTCCAAGTCTAAGCCCACTACGTCAACCGGACCGTAGTAGGTACATCAATCCTCCTCACCGTCATCTGTAATATTTTGTCAACATATCTAGTCAGAATGGAACGAGCACAAATCTCAAATAACAGTTCTAGTTAGACGATATTGAAAATGTAGCAGTAAATAGAGAGAATATACAAGATAAAATAAGGTGTATATGAATCATGGTAAGGTATATCAAGACTGTAACTGAAAGTAAGAACAAAAAAATAGTACGTATCATATACGAAAATCGGGAACTATATCTATGTGAGTTTAGCACTAGTTTCAACATGTGATCGGCTTAGAACTTGATACAATGTTTGGCCTGGATAATCATACGTGAGTGTATGATTAACACTATACAATGATGATACAATATAATACGGTGGGGTATTGATCACATATCTACGCTAACACCTCCATCCCTGACTAATATAGTGGATCCAGTCATGACACGTGATTCTCTAAGAAGGTAGCTAGCCTTCGCAGGAATTTTGTCTATACAATACACAAGAAACTAGGAAGACTTGCACAAGGCATACCATATATAAGAGAAATAACATCTTATGACGGGATCCAGACAAATACCAATCCGTGTGAACAAAGTGTCAAGAGAACAAGGATATCTACACTAAATACTAGAAACAAAGACGATATCATAAATAAAAATATTATCAGAGAATGTACTCACCTGTGATGTAATGGATAAGTCGACTGAGTCCAAGAACAGTGCCTCGAGGACCTATAGATGGAATACTGTATCAATATAATGGTTTGGAAGTAAAATTAAGTCATACTGAGTCAAACTAGGTCAAGACACGTCAAACTAAGTCAATCTAGGTCAAACAAGGTCAAACTAGATTGTACAGGGTCAATCTAAGTCATATTAGGCCTAACAAAGTCAAACTAGGTCAATGCAAGTCAAACAGAATTAAACTAGGTCGATTTAAGTCAAAGGTTGACTTACAGTTGACTTTTGGTCAACTGGTCAACTCTGGTCAACCCTAAGTCAACTCTAGGTCAACTTTAGGTCAAACTTGACTAATGTTGACTAACAGTTAACTTTGGGTCAACTGGTCAAGTTTGGTCAAGTTCTAGTAAATTTTAGGCTACGGTTGACTTTCGGTTGACTTTTGGTCAAAATAGTCAACTGTGGTCAACCAAGGTCAAAACTAGTCCAAGTCCACTATTCCTAACCATTACCAACCATAATAACCTAATTTTAGCTGTATCTTAAGGTATTAAACCTATATGTTATGAAATGGGTATTATCCCTACTTATCCCGTTTATCCTTTCTACCATAATACTAAGGCCAAGTAGCTTTTCCTTAGGAGTTCCACTCCCGGCTTCCTAGGGTAGTAGGATACTAATCTACACTAACATTACCTACCAAGTTTTCTAGGTAGAGTGGACATCCAGTCCATCTTACGGTCCATGTTGTTGATTTACCCATTATCTTGAGTATCGCAAGATACTCAATGATATCGTGTGATACCATCCTCCTAATCCCACACGAAATCCCGATTTTAACTTAGGAATCTACCCACAAAATCTAATTCACATATCTAAATCCCATCTCAAATTTGGACGCGTTCTGACACTCGGAACTCAAAATCACCCTTCCACTCACCCTTCACTATCTCCTACTTCTCTCTTTAGCTAAATTCTAACCCTCTAATTCTAACTCTCTAATCTCATTCTACAAACCCACTCATAGGCTATTTTAGGGGGGGTATATATGGTTATATATAGGAGTATACATATGGGTATATATTGGTATATATTGGTGTATATATAGAGGGAAAAATGGGGGTTTAAGGGGGGGTTTGGGCTGCTATTGCTGCCACTTTGCTGCTGCTACTGTTGCCATTTGCTGCTGCTATCGCTGCTGCTATTGCTACTGTTTGGGGGGGGGGGGGGGACAACAGCCCCTAATCCCCCCTGCTGCTGCTATGGCTCTTCACTCTCTCCCTCTCTAATTCCCTTAACTCTCTCTCTAAATCCTTCATCTATCTCACTATCTCTCTCTCTCTCTATATATATATATCTATGTATATCCCTCTCCTATATATATATATATATATATATATATATATATATATATATATATATATATATATCACACTCACACACACACTCATATTGTCACGCCCCAGAACCAGAATACTGGAGAGCGGGGGAATGACTCAGCCAGCTACGTATTACGGGTAGATGAATACCGTATAATACGATCAATGCTGTCTAAAAGACGAGGGGGTGCATACTACATGAAAGTCTCACTATGGTCATTTCACCTCTATTGTCTCAATCATTCAAATAAGAAACAGAAATAGAGAACATGTAAGATAAAGCAGTAAGGCGTCCCAAACGCTCAGTCAAAATGTTCTTGATATCTGGCTTTACAAAACATAGCCAGATGATGTAGCAAAGTATACACAATTGTTATCAGCTGCAGTCTGACTTAATTACAATTATGCAAAAGTAAGTGCAAGACAATCCGACTAACATATCGGTGCCAAACGGCAAAGTATAAAGTAAATAACAAAACGAGCGGGGAGGTAAGGAACCCACTCGAGTCCTCCTGCGATCATCCCTCTAGTGTTGACCATCTTGGAGGTAGAGGTAAGTTGAGTCCTCGGGAACCGGCTCTAAATCTGGCCATGCAAAACCAGAGATGTTAGACCTCTAATAGCAAGTACCGCAAGGAAGCACGATATGAGGAGTTAAAACCAGTAATAAGAGAATAGGATATATAGATCTCTGCTTGCTACTAGGATTCACATAATGTCACGACACTTCGAACCAACCTCCCAACCAAACAAGGACAGAGGTTGGCCCGTCATGTCTCGACACTCTGATCATCTTAGTTAGTTAACAGAGTAGGTACAGTACATAAACAAATCAGTTTAACCGGCCATGCAACTACTACGGCTTGCTACTGTGAGTCCCAAGTTATCCTAGAATTTATGCAATGAGGATTTCTCAGTTCTTACTATGGACAAGCAAGGCTAGTCTATCCAATCAATCAATTGCACCAATCATGAATTAGACGAGTCCCAGCGGGACGCCCGTCATCAATATACAATATACAATAAATATTATAAGCAGATACCGCTCCCTGCCCGTGTGGCAGATTTGCAGTATCTGTGGGAACCAGCCGGCCTGTCGGGCACTTAATAGTCCCAAAGAGGGCTGCCATGTAAGAACTCGAAAATCCATACTCTCCATGCAATCATTATTTTATTTAACTTAGTAGCCTCTATGTTAAGTGAAATCCCATGCCGTGGATCATGGTCATTCAGAATGAGTACTTCCGTACAAGGTACGATATGCTCAACTCTACAACGATACCCGTGCGGTTAGGTTGTAGGTCTTACATAGCGTAATGCAACAATCAAAACTATCCACGAAATAATCATGCCTTGACTATAAAGTACACATGCTGCTTTCATAAAATCAATAAATAAATTGTAGCCTGCATGTATCTGTATGTCAATATTCGGGATTGGCCAATCGATTGTAAATATGAACGTGTCTTATTCCATTTAATTCAATAAGATGACTAGCCAGTCACTTAGTTCTATCTAGGAACGCATGATCAATAATTAATCAAGATAACAATCAATGTTAATTAATGCCAAATTCGGGAAATAAACATTGGAAAATAAATAATGATTGAGAAATAAATAATCTCATGCGCTGTGGAAAATGATTGGGAAATAAATAATCTCATGCGCCTGGGAAATGATTGGGAAATAAATAATATCATGCGCTGTGGGAAAGGTTGGAAAATAAATAATATCATGCGCCTGAGGGAAATGATTGGGAAATAAATAATATCATGCGCCTGAGCGAAAGGTTGGGAAATAAATAATATCATGCGCCTGAGAGAAATGATTGGGAAATAAATAATATCATGCGCCTGAGGGAAATGATTGGGAAATAAATAATCTCATGCGCCTGGAGAATGATTGGAAAATAAATAATATCATGCGCTGTGGGAAAGGTTGGGAAATAAATAATATCATGCGCCTGAGGGAAATGATTGGAAAATAAATAATATCATGCGCCTGAGGGAAAGGTTCGAAAATAAATAATATCATGCGCCTGAGGAAAATGATTGGGAAATAAATAATATCATGCGCCTGAGGGAAATGATTGGAAAATAAATAATCTCATGCGCCTAGGGAATGATTGGGAAATAAATAATATCATGCGCCTGAGGGAAATGATTGGCTGTGGGAAATGAGATTTCATGCGCTGTGGAAAAGGTTGGGAAATAAGTAATCTCATGCGCCTGAGGGAAATGATTGGCTGTGGGAAATGAGATTTCATGCGCTGTGGGAAAGGTTGGGAAATAAGTAATCTCATGCGCCTGAGGGAAATAATTGTGACTGTTCTTCTTCTCCAAATTTCTGAGAACAGAACCAAGGAAGAGAACCATGGAAGCCATTGCTTCCAAGCTCCATAAATCCTTCATTCTAAGCCCAAATCTGAACTTCCATAGGTCAAAATGGGGTAAAACAAAATTTTCTACAACATGGAACTATCAAAACTTGGAGATAATAAAGTTTACTAGATCAAAACCTAAGAAATCCGAAAATACAACAAACTTAGATCTACAATAAAGAAGCCATGGAAATCAAAAATGCCAAGTACTAAAGAACTTAGAATCAAATAAGGAAGATGATGGAACAATAAAAATGGAGATCCATCAAGAAGCAAGTTGGCACTTGTCTATCTCTTCTAGGTTGGTGGGAGAGTTATGAGGAAGAAGAAAAGAAATGAGAAGAAGTAATGAAGAGAGAGAAAGAGTTTGGGGCTTTAAATGGGGTGGTGGTAGGTGGGGGGTTTATTTCGGTTCATGATGAACCAACAAAAACCGAAAATAAACCAATCTAGGCCGAACCCAAAAGCAAAGTAAAAGCAGAGTATAAAAACAGAAAGTAAAGTACAGAAATAAAATTGTAGGAAATTAATTAACAGAAAATTAAAAGAATTTAAATACAGAACAATACATGATAAACATTAAATGAATACATTCCAGCAGTACATGTATTTAGAATACGTATTCTGGGAACGGGAAGTGACACATATCTACATATATAAACACACACACACATACATATCTATATATATATATATATATATATATATATATATATATATATATATATATATATATATATATATATATATATATATATATATATATATATATATATACATAGACACACACACATATGGATATCTATATATATGGACACACACACACTCACACACACATACATACGTACATGCATACTACCAGCACTACCACCACACACACACACTACCAACACCACCACTACCACCACACACAGACTACCAACACCACCACTACCAACACACACACACATACACATATACTCCTAAACGATCCAAAACCTTATCCGAATACCCAATTCTTTCAATTTTACCTTCTAGGGCCTAGACACGTGCCCCACACAAGAAATCTAACTCGCGTACGCGAGCGAAAACGCGAAACGAGGCCCGAATGGCCAAATGGCCATTCTGGCGACTTCGGGATGTCCGATTCGCGATACCGCGTGATACGAACACCAAACCTATCCGGATTCGATCCAAACTCTACCCACGAGTTCTAAATAATGATTATAACCTATTCTAAGTACTAGCTTGCCGATTCTAGTGTCGGTACAAAAAGTCACCCGTGTGTTGAAACCCGAAAATCCCGAAAAAGCCTATTTTATGATTTCTCGCAAAACGACCCCACGTATCCAAATATGGACACGTATCTAGCCTTATCTCACCCAAACTAACCTAATTAGGTCTAATTAGGCTAGGGGTAACACCCAAACATGTCAATTTAGGATTTTCCTCAAAATTGGCACTAAACCTAGCCCGAAAGTCCCGAATTGAGTCCAATGGGTTCCAAACCTCTTCTAATGGGTTGTCCTATGCCTCGGGCATCCTCTAATATGAAAATAACACTAATTAGGAGCAATTACAAGAGTTAGAATTAGGGTTTACCTCTTGGGAGTTGGAATCCCAAGAAAAGCCCCAAAATTGGTTCTTTTTGGGTCAAGAGTCAATTCTATGCTTCCAACCCCTCCATGCTAGGTTCTACCTAGATAAAAATCACAAATAAAAAATAACAAGGGTTAGCACCAAGATTAGAGAGAGATCTAGAGAAATGGAAGAGATTTGACTTACTTTGGGCTTGAAATCAAAGGATTTTGGCTTAATTTTTGGGAAGGAGCTCTCAAAGGAGAAAAAGAAGAGCAAGAGGTGAAGAAAATGAAGTGGAGAGAGGTATCCTTGCTGCCGACCAGGTTTATGGGATTTGGGAGCATTTGGCAAATGTTCAAAATGCCCTCCAAGGCTCATTTGAGTCAATTTTGTCTTATGTGGAAGTTTGGGGCTAAAAGGGTCAAGTTTAAATGACCAAATGGACCAATTAAGTCATGTAGGATTAATCTAAATGCACTATACTAATTAGTGGGATTTATGGACCATGTCTAGCTAAACTCTGGGTTCCAACTAGAGTCTAAGCTACCCGGGTCACTAACACAAGTCGAAATGAGCCAAAACTCAAACCCGTTCAAACTAAACCTGAAAATACAATATTAAAATATAAAAATTCTCAAAATATTAAAATATAAAAAATGACCAAAATTATAATACATCAATTTAAATATTATTAAAATAATATAAAATTTACCAATTAATCAAAATCCTAAATAATTTAAAAGTCAAAAACTGACCAAAATACCCTTAGCCTAAAAAGTGGTATTTAGCTAATCTAATCACATGGGTTAGGCCTTCATGGTCATGGTTAGTCTCTAGGCTAAGCAGCTCTAAGGTTACACTAGCCAAAGAACAAAATCACAAAACACTAATTAAATTAAATTAAAATAATCAAAATCACCAATAAATCAATAACATGATTTAAACCTATTATTAAATAATCAAAATTACAAAAGTTCAAAATTACCCTCATTTTTGAAAACAGGCTGTTACACTATTGGTGCCCCTGACCAAGCCCCCCCTCCTCCCCTACACCACCCCTAACCCTAACCCGAACCCAAACCCTAACCCTCCCCTCCCCCCTACTCCCCTCCCCCACCCCCCCGCTCCCCTCCCCCCACCAACACATACCCACCCCTAACCGAACCCTAACCCACCCCTCCCCCACTGTTCCCCTCCCCCAGCCGCCCCCACCCCCACTGCTCCCCTCCCCCAGCCGCCCCGACCCCCCCTGCTCCCCTCCCCCAGCCGCCGCCACCCCCACTGCTCCCCTCCCCCAGCCGCCCCCACTCCCCTGCTCCCCTCCCCCAGCCGCCCCTACCCCCATGCTCCCCTCCCCAAGCTGCCCCCACCACTACTGCTTTCCTCCTCCAGCTGCCCCCACCCCCCTGCTCCCCTTCCCCAGCCGCCCCCACCCCTCCTGCTCCCCTCCCCCAGCCGCCCCCACCCCCACTGCTCCCCTCCCCCAGCCGCCCCCACCCCCCGTTCCCCTCCCCCCCACCCACACATACCCACCCCTAACCCGAACCCTAACCCTAGCTCCCCTCCCCCATCCGCCCTCGTCCCCCTGCCCCACCCCTCCAGCCACTACCCCCCACTCACCCCCAACCACTCGCATCCCCCTGCCCCTCCCCCCGAGCCACCCGCACCCCCAACCACCAACAACCAAAACAGCCGGAGAGGAGAGAGAGAGAGAGAGAGATGAGAGAGAGAGAGAGAGAGGGGAGAGTCACGTACCGGAGAGGGAGGAGATTCGTCGGAGAGAGTGAGAGTCGCCGGAGAGAGTGAGAGCGCCGAAGGGGGGAGGAGAGAGAGTGAGAGAGTAAAATAGGGGAAATGAATCGTTGGAGGGGAAATATAATTAGAATTTAGCGACGCTAATACTACCGTCGCTAAATTAGTCGCTATTAGCGACGTCAGAGGGACGTTTCGCGACGACTAGCTCATGTAATTAATATACGTCGTTGTCACGTCGCTTATTTTATCGCTAGTAGCGACTATTAGCGACGTTTTATTAAAACGTCGCTAATGAACATAATTTAGCGACGTTAATCGAACGTCGCTAAATTTACGTCGCCAATTGAGCAGATTTTAGTAGTGCCATAAATCAAAATCAAGCGATTTGAGATAGAAACTCATTCTTGTCGTCCAGTATGTGTAGTTTGTTCCATCAAATAGGGTGCCTACTAGTTGATTGACCTTCACCATTGTTAGGGTAGATAAATTTTGTGGTTGCCATGGATCTGCTCAAGGATGTGAGTAATGTTCAAGAATCATGTTCTAATACCAATTGAAGGCAACTCTAGAGGGGGGTGATGTCACGACCCGCACCCGGATATACGGGTACGAATACGTGAGCCACGCCCAGCCTACGTCGCAGTATCGACGGTAGAGCGCTGTCAAGTACCCGATACTAGCTACAACATCTAAAAGATCCATCACTATAAAGGTACTCATATCACATCATAAATGCTATGGAAGATAAGACAAGAAATATAACAATATCATTAGAACAACTAGAATCTATATAGGATCAAATGAGACAAGAAATAAAACGAAGGAAAACAATAACAAAACTAAAATAACTACCAGACCTAGAACTCCTGGAAGACAACTCACGGTGAAAGAATATCGAGATCTGCCTCAGCTAGCATCATCCTGTAGTCCAATAATGAGGGCATAACAACTCCTAAAAATATTATCAACGTATCCAGTCAGGATGAAAATGAGTACATAAACTAACATCAGTTCCATGTGTATTGACAAATTCTATAAGAGACAATTATAATAAAATATAAGATAAAATATCAAGACTGGAATATAAATAGTATATGTAAAACTGGATATCATGTATAATACAAACATAAAATGGTGCCTTGAGATATTAGAGCATTATGTGATCGGCTTAGGAACTTGTACAAGAATATGGCCTGGCTAGTCATATGTGAGATGTATGACTAACACTTGGCTAATCATACATGGGTTGTATGATTAGCACTCACATGAAACATGAATGGTGGGGTATGATCACATAACCTCTAATAACTCCCCATCCTCGAGTAGTATAATGGATTCGGACATGTCACGTCATGATACGGGATTCTCTAAGAGGGTAGCAAATCTCCTTAGGAATCGGGGTCTATACAAGTACAAGAAAACAAGATCGAACAATGTACCAATATACTATAGTAACCCAGGAATGTCGTCTCATGATAGGATCCGACGTATACTAGTCCGTGTACCATCGTGTCAGGAATCAAGTAAAATACTACAACTAAATCGGATATAGCAGATATCAAGACAATAAAAACTATCAGAGAATGTACTCGCCTGCTGTCCTGAGCAATAAGTGAGGGTCTATGCCTGAACCGACGTCATAGAGACCTAATATAAATATATAGAGTTACTTAGTGTTCTAGAGTAAACAATATATATAAATACATTAATTCTATGCTTCTAGGCCTATTCTAGGTCAAACTCAGTCAAACTAAGTCAAACTAGGTAAAAGATTGACTTACAGTTGACTTTGGTCAACTGGTCAACTCCTAGTCCATTCTAGGTGAAACTAGGTCAAAGCTAGCCTCTATAATCATCCACATGGTCAACTTATCAATTTTAGTGATGTGAAATCACTAGAATCGACGGATCTCAATTCCGATGCATGGATCTCAAAATACGAACCAAAAAGAGAAGAATTATAACAAATGGTGATAGATAAGGAAAAAAGTCTACAGATGCTGTCGGATGATGAAACAACCATCACCAACGTATCTAGAATGGTCAAAATAGTTAGAATAGCCTACCCATAAGTCCAATTTGGACACATGAGTAAAAAGGTAATTTCGGGTCAAAACGGTGTCCGTGTTGGATCTACTTTGCACCAAAAAATGTGCCAAGATAAAAGTCCTCAAAACCTTAGCAAAATATATGTCTACGAATCCAGATTGACGATACGAACTCAACGGCATATCCGAAATTGAATTCCGATGACCCGATCTCAAAATGGTCCGTTGACCCGGATATTGGAATCCGATTTGCACGAAAATATGTGCCGGAGCCAATGTCCACTAAATCTAACAAAGTATATGTCAACGAGTCCAGAATGATGATACGAACTCAACGGTATATCCGGAATTGGATTCCGATGAGCCGATCTCAAAATGGTCCGTTGACCAGGACTACAAAATTCCGATTTGTACGAAAATGCGTGCCGGAATCAAAGTCCACTAAATCTAGAAAAGCATATGTCAACGAGTCTAGAATGACGATACGAACTCAACGGTATATCCGGAATTGGATTCCGATGAGCCGATCTCAAAATGGCCCGTTGACTCGGACTATAGGACCTGTCTTGCACCGAAATACGTGTCGGGGCCCATGTCCTCCAAATTAAGCAAACTTTACATGAATTCATGCCAGAACGATGCCACGAGTCTACTGGTGGTGTCAGAAATTGAATCTAGAGTCCCAGATTCAAAATTAAGATTTTATAATTTGGAAATTACGAATTCGGACGGCTAACTTTGGTATCAAATTCAACCAACCAAACAAGCTCATAATGAAATAAAACTTAAGGAACAGAAAGAGGGTTATACTAGCTACGCATAGGAACCAGTGGCACGCCAAATGGAGCTGCGACGAAGGAGATACAAGTTCACAAAGTTGGCTCCACAAAACTGTCCAAAATATACACAATTTAAAGGGTCAACTTGGAGGCCGATTTTGACATAGAAAATGACGGAATTAACTATTGAAACTTGACAGGGGTGAAGGGGTATATATTGAGATTGAGACGGAAGAAACGAATCTACGATCCAACGGCCGAATTTCTCGAAAAATGTGCACGAATTCGCTATTCCGAAATACGATTTCTGAGTTCTATCCCGCGCGTGTCACGACGGAATTTTGTGTAAAATGCACAAATTGCCTAGGATACGCGTCGGGGAGAAGGGCGGTGGCCATGGGGGTGTTCGTCTGATATGGGGGGGTCGTGGCGGTGCCACGCGGCCGCCACCGCCACCGCCGCTGCCACTACAGCCACTGCTGCTTTCGCGCTGGCTGTTGCAGCTACTGCTGCTCATTGCCACTGCAGCTGCTGCTGCTGCGCTGGCCGTACGGCGGCGCTGTGACCATGCGGGGGACACGGCGACGGTATCGGAGGAAAGAAGGAGAAGAATGGTGAGGATGATGATGGTTATGCTGATGGTGGTAGAGAATGGAGGAGGAGGAGGCTGTAAAGAAGAAGGAGATGATGGTGAGGGTAGTGATGTTAATGGTGGTGATGGTGGTGGTGTTGATGATGATGATGAAGAAGAAGAGGAGGAGGTGGAGTTGTGTTTAGCTGATGGGGATGGAGAGGGTGCTGTTGTAATGCCTGTGGTTCGTATTACGTATTTCTGGAATACGTGTACGTATTTATTCTTGTATTGCATGATTTTCTTGCTTAATTTCCTCCCTGGGCTTGGTTTATTCTTGGTTTGGGTTGGCTTGGTTCGGTTTGGGATTGCTCTTGGTTCATCATGAACCAAGGGGTGAACCCCCTACCTACCACCACCATTTGTATTTATTAGCCCTCTTCATTCTCTCTCTTCATTTATCATCTTCTTCTCCCCATTAACTCCCTTACCTACTAGCGAGAGGGAGAGAGAGATGTCTAGGCAAGTACAACTTGCTTCATGAAGGAACTCCAATTTTATTGCTTCATTCTCTTTCTTACAGTATTTTAACTTACTTTAGTACTTGGCATTTTTACTTTCCATGGCTAGATTCTTGTAGATCTAAGTTTATTTTATTTTCGGATTTCTTGGATTTTGATCTACTTAATCTTGTTATTTCTATATTTTGATGGTTCCATGTTGTAGAGCATTTCATTCTGTCCTATTTTGACCTATGGAAGTTCGGATTTGGACTCCGGATGAAGGTTTCATGGAGCTTGGAGCATGGATTCTTGGCGTTCTTCTTCTCGGAAGCTTGGAGAAGAAGAACAGTGCTAGACTTGACCGCATGAATACTTCATGCGGCAAGTGATTCCGAGCCGCATGAGCCTTCATACGACAGTCCTGGCCGCATGGGCTTGACTTGACCGCATGAACATTTCATGCGGCAAGTGCTCTCCCAGCCGTATGACTATCTGGATCCTCGAGCCGCATAGACCCTGATCCTCGAGCCACATGAGAACCCCCAGACCCAGCCGCATGGACTTCTTAGTCTGGGCCGCATGACCCTGATTAATTCCAGCCGTATATGCATCATTTATTTTCCTGAGCCGCATGGGCTTCTACTAAGCCGCATGCGTCTGGCCCTACCCAGCCGCATGGACTTCTCTCCTAATTGAGCCGTATATGCGCCCATCAATTTCTGGCCGCATGGACTTCTCTCCTAATTGAGCCACATATGCGCCTATCATTCCTAGCCGCATGAACTTGCTTCCTCCCAGCCGCATGAAGCCCCTCCCTTCCCACTGGCCGTATGGGGATTGGCTTCCTGACCGCATGAGCCCTTGCACTTCCAGTCGCATGCGCCCCTCTTGTCTTGGCCGCATGGGTTCCAGTGACCCTGGCCGCATGCGCTCACCTAATTGAGCCACATGTGTCTTACCCTTTCCTGGCCGCATATGCTTTAGCCGCATGGCTCTTCTATAGTCCTGTGTATTGATATTTATTAGATATTTTACGCTTATTTTATATCCTTACGCCTTTTTGCCCTGAACTTGATTGACATGATTGAATGATAAACTGACATGACATGATAGTGGCCCGCCGTGGCGCACTCCTAACAAAGTACACTTGGCATGATAAACTGACATGAATTATCTTGACAAGCTGTTGCGACGGCTACCTGACATGACCTGACCTGTATAAGTAACCTGGACACCGTGGGCGATTGTGCTTGTACAAAAAAATCCAGTCCTGTCTTGCATCATGTCTAGGAGGGGACTCCTGAGTACCACGGTCAGGAGTACCTACTGAAATGGACTAAGGTTAATGACTAGTATAATTCACTAGACATGAAGAGATGTTCTCCAGTTACAGGCGATCCCGTTATCCCGGCCGTAAATGTTTGGACTTGTAGCCTGCCGACGAGTAGGGCACATTTCCAGCCCACTGTTATGTGGGGCACCCACCATTGTCACTTAAAAGATTGAATTCTATTGTCACTCTAATATATTGTACTCTCTAGATTGTCCCTATAATGATTGCCTGGATAACCTGGATAGCTGCAGGGCCTGTGACTACTTGGAGCATCTCATTGCATCTTGCTAGTAACTAGGATTGTGATAATCCTAGTTAGTTAATGTAGAAAGCCGTAGGCAATGATTGGCCGTGATTGCTTGGATGGAGTCTAGTCCAGTATAGTATTGTCTAGAATTGATTGATTGTAAGATTGTACCAGAATGATTGAAGGATTGTCACTCCAGATTGTCACTATAATGATTGTCACTCAAGATTGTCACTATAATGATTGTCACTCCAGATTGTCACTATAATGATTGTCACTCCAGATTATCACTATAATGATCGTCACTCCAGATTGTTACTTGACCTGATTTCTTATATTTATCTTGCCGATAAATGGTGAGAGAAACCAAGTTCCGTTCAGACGAAGGATTACAACCCCGGTCCTTGTTTGGTTTACGGGTTGTAACCTGGCTATCTGAATAGTCCCATGGTTATCTCATCGTATATCATCCTGTCATGCTTTCTTTCCATATGTCCTGTCTTTTAGTGATTCTATACAAGATTGTCTTTTATAATTATCCATCATGCTTTTTCTTAAACTACTGTCTTTTATTATGTAATTATACTCTTGTGCTAATTGCTGGTTTTAGCTCTTAAGTGAAGCCTCCTTTGTGGCACTTGCTCTTTCTGGGGTCTGACCCAGCTGGTTTTGTATGGCCAGATACCGGAGCAGCACCAAAGGATCTCCCTGCTTTCCAGCCCGATGGTGGTCACCAGGCGTAACCAGGGCATCGAGTGGGTTTCTTTTGTTCTCCCACTGTAATATTGTAAATTATTCTTTTAAGGCGTTTAGCCGACGAGCAAGTGTTAGCTCGATTGTACTTACTTACTGTCTGCCTACGGGCTGTAACATGATTGACAAGCCCCGGGGTTGATCATGTATGACTGAACTCTTGCTAGTCCTCACATTTTGTAACGA
This sequence comes from Iris pallida, assembly GCA_029216955.1. Lineage (NCBI taxonomy): Eukaryota > Viridiplantae > Streptophyta > Magnoliopsida > Asparagales > Iridaceae > Iris > Iris pallida. Next base: position 36,406,185 of record JANAVB010015600.1, read on the forward strand.
CTAGCTTCATGATCATCTGGATATGTAATGTTTGGGATGCCTTACAATTGTATATTTGGAGATCTGATATCTTGTGATTATTATTAGTTGGTTGCGATTGAGACAATAGGCTATTTTATGACCTTAAGAGACTGATGGATTGTAGTGAAACCCTCACATATCTAGACAGCCGTGACCGTATAGCGGGGTGGATCCTATTCCGTTATACGTAGCTGGCTATGTCTGCCCTCGCTCTCCAGTATTCTGGTTCTGGGGCGTGACATGGTTTAAGTGGTGGCCCATGCAAGGTCTTGTTAATCAAGATGTGTGAGGGTTTACCGAATAGATGTCTCAATCAGTGTACTCGCCCTTGATCTCTGCTCGTATCCTCTTGATTCCTGAAAATTCTTGTCCTGATCACCTGCTTGTAATCGTTGATCTGTCCTGGTCCTTCCTTATTGTTACCATGTCGTCTTCTTCAGCGGCATTGAACCTGGACCTGCCGATCAGCAAGACGGATCACCTTCCGTGGACCAGCAGCAACCAGAAGATCAGGCCCAGCACTCAGGAGCAGCCTTCCGAGTCGTACCTACTGGAGGAGAGCCGCCAGTTCAGCCAGTCCAGCCTGCAGATCCTGATGATGGCACTTTGGTGGGTCTCATCAGATCATTTTTAGCTTCCCAAGATCGAAGAGGCGATGCCTTGCACCAGGCAGTGGAAGATGCTCTGAATAGAAGTGGACCCCGAGGGAACAGTACGGTCAACAGTTTTAAGCGCCTGAACCCTCCATTCTTCGATGGCAGCGAGGATACCATTGCTGCCGATGCTTGGCTACAAGATATAGAGGTGATTCTCGAAGCCACGAAGACTCCAGAAGACGAGAAGGTGGCTGTGGTGCGCCTACAGTTATTGGATCTAGCCCGCAGTTGGTGGGCCGCACAAGTAGTGGGATTGACAACACCTGTCCCCTGGGCAGTGTTCATCAAAAGGTTCCAGACCAAGTCTTATGATGCAGTGGCTCGATATGACTTGCAGACCAGGTTCAGTAACCTTAAGCAGATGGGGAGGACGGTCGACGGTTATGCGGCCGAGTTTTCCAGACTCAGTCGGTTTGCTCCCACCTTGGTGGCAACCGAGTTTGACAGAGCGCAGAGGTTCCAACAGGGACTTCACCTGGAGATTATATTGGCAGTAGAATAGTTCGAGCATCAGACCTATGATACGGTGTTACGAGCAGCAAAGAGGCACGAGTATACCTCCTAGAGAATAGTGGACAGGACCGGAGGTCGGAAGCGGTCCCACCGTCAAATGAATCAGTCTTCAGTACCAGTCCCGGCAGCTAGGGCTTTGACTATTGGAACTCCGAGGCAAGCAACCTCAGTTACGTCGGTCCAGTACTCGACCCCGACGTACTCTCAGCAGAAACAGAAGCAAGCACAGTCTTCCGCTGCAGGCTGTTCTTATTGTGGAAAGCATGGACACGTGGTAGCAGAGTGTCGCAAGGCGTTGGGATTGTGTTTATTGTGTGGAGCATCGGATCATAGGGTGGGGTCCTGCCCTTTCAGAGTTGATTCAGCATCGACAGTATCTAGTCCCTCGGTTAGGGGACCAGCACCAGCACCAGCACCAGTACCAGCTCCAGTCCAGCAGCAACAGCAGTTCCCGTTCCCGAGGCCATTGCCGACTCAGGCCCAGACTTTCCAGCAACAGAACCCACGGCAGTTTGCCCTAGCCCAGGCTCAGGTTCAGAATCGACCGAGAGGTATATGTGTCCTCTTATCTTGCTTTTCTACCGTCATTATGCGGGGTGCATGACGTATTTCATGTATCCTAATTACAACGGTACATTCCGGACCCGAGCCATATCCCAGGTCATTCGAAACGGTTATTGGTACCAACCTTTTCGTATGAGGAAAGGCCCGTGTCCCTGTTTGACCAAGGAGAGATACCTCAAGCGCAAGACTATCAGTTTAGTTCATGTTGCTTGAGTTCATCGCTCCTTGGGAGAGTCAAACGTAGGAGTATGAGGATGATATCCGATCACGTTATCCCGACTTATTTGACTCGTGAGGTATAATGTCTTTCTTATGCCTCATGCCTTCGATTCCTTGCTTGAATGAGTGATTGTCTGCCTAGTTATAGCTTGCATGTGATTAATATAGCTTGTCATTGCTCCTCTAGCCTCTTGATTAAATTCCGAAGACGGAATTCTTTTAAGGTGGGTAGAGTTGTAATGCCTGTGGTTCGTATTACGTATTTCTGGAATACGTGTACGTATTTATTCTTGTATTGCATGATTTCCTTGCTTAATTTCCTCCCTGGGCTTGGTTTATTCTTGGTTTGGGTTGGCTTGGTTCGGTGTGGGATTGCTCTTGGTTCATCATGAACCAAGGGGTGAACCCCCTACCTACCACCACCATTTGTATTTATTAGCCCTCTTCATTCTTTCTCTTCATTTATCATCTTCTTCTTCCCCATTAACTCCCTTACCTACCAGCGAGAGGGAGAGAGAGAGGTCTAGGCAAGTGCAACTTGCTTCATGAAGGAACTCTAATTTTATTGCTTCATTCTCTTCCTTACAGCATTTTAACTTACTTTAGTACTTGGCATTTTTACTTTCCATGGCTAGATTCTTGTAGATCTAAGTTTATTTCATTTTCGGATTTTTTGGGTTTTGATCTACTTAATAACTTCTATATTTTGATGGTTCCATGTTGTAGAGCATTTCATTCTACCCCATTTTGACCTATGGAAGTTCGGATTTGGACTCCGGATGAAGGTTTCATGGAGCTTGGAGCATGGATTCTTGGCGTTCTTCTTCTCGGAAGCTTGGAGAAGAAGAATAGTGCTAGACTTGACCGCATGAATACTTCATGCGGCAAGTGATTCCGAGCCGCATGAGCCTTCATACGACAGTCCTGGCCGCATGGGCTTGACTTGACCGCATGAACATTTCATGCGGCAAGTGCTCTCCCAGTCGCATGACTATCTGGATCCTCGAGCCGCATAGACCCTGATCCTCGAGCCGCATAAGAACCCCCAGAGCCAGCCGCATGGACTTCTTAGTCTGGGCCGCATGACCCTGATTAATTCCAGCCGCATATGCATCCTTTATTTTCCTGAGCCGCATGGGCTTCTACTAAGCCGCATGCGCCTGGCCCTACCCAGCCGCATGGACTTCTCTCCTAATTGAGCCGCATATGCGCCCATCAATTCCTGGCCGCATGGACTTCTCTCCTAATTGAGCCGCATATGCGCCCATCATTCCTAGCCGCATGAACTTGCTTCCTCCCAGCCGCATGAAGCCCCTCCATTCCCACTGGCCGCATGGGGATTGGCTTCCTGACCGCATGAGCCCTTGCACTTCCAGTCGCATGCGCCCCTCTTGTCTTGGCCGCATGGGTTCCAGTGACCCTGGCCGCATGCGCTCACCTAATTGAGCCGCATGTGTCTTACCCTTTCCTGGCCGCATATGCTTTAGCCGCATGGCTCTTCTATAGCCCTGTGTATTGATATTTATTAGATATTTTATGCTCATTTTATATCCTTACGCCTTTTTGCCCTGAACTTGATTGACATGATTGAATGATAAACTGACATGACATGATAGTGGCCCGCCGTGGCGCACTCCTGACAAAGTACACTTGGCAGAATAACCTGACATGAATTATCTTGACAAGCTGTTGCGACGGCTACCTGACATGACCTGACATGTATAAGTAACCTGGACACCGTGGGCGATTGTGCTTGTACAAAAAAATTCAGTCCTGTCTTGCATCATGTCTAGGAGGGGACTCCTGAGTACCACGGTCAGGAGTACCTACTGAAATGGACTAAGGTTAATGACTAGTATAATTCACTAGACATGAAGAGATGTTCCCCAGTTACAGACGATCCCGTTATCCCGGCCGCAAATGTTTGGACTTGTAGCCTGCCGACGAGTATGGCACATTTCCAGCCCACTGTTATGTGGGGCACCCACCATTGTCACTTAAAAGATTGAATTCTATTGTCACTCTAATGTATTGTACTCTCTAGATTGTCCCTATAATGATTGCCTGGATAACCTGGATAGCTGCAGGGCCTGTGACTACTTGGAGCATCTCATTGTATCTTGCTAGTAACTAGGATTGTGATAACCCTAGTTAGTTAATGTAGAAAGCATTAGGCAATGATTGGCCGTGATTGCTTGGATGGAGTCTAGTCCAGTATAGTATTGTCTAGAATTGATTGATTGTAAGATTGTACCAGAATGATTGAAGGATTGTCACTCCAGATTGTCACTATAATGGTTGTCACTCCAGATTGTCACTATAATGATTGTCACTCCAGATTGTCACTATAATGATTGTCACTCCAGATTATCACTATAATGATTGTCACTCCAGATTGTTACTTGACATGATTTCTTATATTTATCTTGCCGATAAATGGTGAGAGAAACCAAGTTCCGTTCAGACGAAGGGTTACAACCCCGGTCCTTGTTTGGTTTACGGGTTGTAACCTGGCTATCTGAATAGTCCCATGGTTATCTCATCGTATATCATCATGTCATGCTTTCTTTCCATATGTCCTGTCTTTTAGTGATTCTATACAAGATTGTCTTTTATAATTATCCATCATGCTTTTTCTTAAACTACTGCCTTTTATTATGTAATTATACTCTTGTGCTAATTGCTGGTTTTAGCTCTTAAGTGAAGCCTCCTTTGTGGCACTTGCTCTTTCTGGGGTCTGACCCAGCTGGTTTTGTATGGCCAGATACCGGAGCAGCACCAAAGGATCTCCCTGCTTTTCAGCCCGATGGTGGTCACCAGGCGTAACCAGGGCATCGAGTGGGTTTCTTTTGTTCTCCCACTATAATATTGTAAATTATTCTTTTGAGGCGTTTAGCCGACGAGCAAGTGTTAGCTCGATTGTACTTACTTACTGTCTGCCTACGGGCTGTAACATGATTGACAAGCCCCGGGGGTTGATCATGTATGACTGAACTCTTGCTAGTCCTCATATTTTGTAACGACTAGCTTCATGATCATCTGGATATGTAATGTTTGGGACGCCTTACAATTGTATATTTGGAGATCTGATATCTTGTGATTATTATTAGTTGGTTGCGATTGAGACAATAGGCTATTTTATGACCTTAAGAGACTGATGGATTGTAGTGAAACCCTCACATATCTAGACAGCCGTGACCGTATAGCGGGGTAGATCCCATTCCGTTATACTTAGCTGGCTATGTCTGCCCCCGCTCTCCAGTATTCTGGTTCTGGGGCATGACAGCTGTGATGGGAGAGGGGGTGTATGTAATAAAGAGAGAGAGATAGATATGTATATTAAAGAAAGAGAGAGAAAGAGATATTTAAATAAGTAGAGAGAGAAAGAGAGATATTTTAGAGTAGGGAAAAGAAAAAATTGTGTGGGGTGTTTGGTTAGTCATGAGAGGACAACATGAAGCTTGGATTGGGTTCAATTGAGTCGGGTCGGGTCAAAATCACTTAGTGCAATAAATGATTTAATTTAATTATTTATGATCACAGGTAAATAAATAACATGTAGGGACTCAAATGAATGGGACACAAGTGTCATATGGGTAGTAGGCTTAATGTGGGCCGTGCCCACAAGTGTCATGTGGGTAGTAGGCTTAATGTGGGCCGTGCCCATATTTTGGATCGACATGTTTGGGCCGAAAGGGTGTCCCCAATTCAAGTCAGAAATAAATGTGACTCCGTGGGATGAATTAAAATTGGGTCTTGTGTCAGAAAAGTTGTGCGAAGCAAATGAAGCACAAGAGGTGTGTCTGAGTGGGACACGAAGGTCATGGGTGTAGGGTGTCTCGACTAGATCATGTACGAGAAGTTGGTTTTGAGAAAACGACTAGTCTTGTGCTCCTAAATTAAATGTCATGACAACGTGCATATGATGATCAAAGATAAAAGTAAAAATTTTATTAATAATTATTCAAGGATCAAAGGGCCTAAATTAATCCGAAGTTGTGCGATGCAAACAGAGTACAAGAAAACAAGTTTGGGTGAGACATGATATATTAAAATGAAGATAACCTTGTCAACTACAAACGCGTGAAGGAAGTTCTCCGAGATTGACATCTCTGACGCTCCAGAAATCAAAGTCACGGAAAAGAGCATTAATGATAATTAAATAAAAATGAATTATCGAAAATAATTCATTTAGAAAATTTAAAAAATTCCTAAAATTCAGGGGGCTCACAGGTGAATAGAGTACAACGGAATATATTCAATAAAAATTAAGGCTAATTACCAACTATCAAGCAGTATATCAAGTATATGGAAAGTAAGCTGAGTTTAGAAGTTACAAATGAACACCGCGATATATACTAGTTTCTCTTGCGAAAGATTAATCCAGTCACGAGAACTCTTGTTCGAAGTTAAATCCACTATTTGTGAAATAGCGTACAACATAAGCTTTGATCTGAAAAGCTTGCCGACTTCTTACAACACGTGCTTTAATCTGAAGGACACATTGATTTTAACAACCACGAGCTTTGATACGAAGGATACGTCGACTTAAACAACCACAAAGTTTTGATACGAACAACTTGTCGACTTCAAACAACAAGTGTAAAGAGAAACACTTGAAAATCCAAGCTTTACAACTCAAACGGACTTCTAACCGAGATCGCAACTTTGACAATTTCTTAATTATTATTAGTTCCTGGAAGCAGAACGTCAAAACCAACATGTACCATGAAAATATAGAGATCCGGCTAGAGGATCTTCTATACTGGATCCACATCGAAGATGAAGCCAGAGGTCACTCGAAGATGGACACTCTGTCCAAATAGTTTTCTAAGACAAACATGGTATAGTCTGCATATTCTAAGAGGAAAAGCAAAAGTTTCCCTACAATAACAAAAAGAAGCACTTCAATCGTCTGAAGGTGAAGTCAACATCTTTCAAACCAAAGTCCAAAATTTCTTTTATTTATTTATTTTGATAAAAGGGCGAAACATTCCATCTTGTTTCATCACCGAGTAGATAATGAGAACAAGGTACATAATTTTGAATATTTTTTCTTTACAAATGCTCGACAAATCAGAGCATACATGATAGGAAGATCATCATCATCATCATCATATATATATATATATATATATATATATATATATATATATATATATATATATATATATATATATATATATATATATATCGAGTGCACTCTGGCATGATAGATCTGGTCGGAACAGAGTCGAGTATTGGGAGTGTGCGTCTCCGGGAAAGGAATTAGGGACATCATCACGATGATCCGTGATAGCAGGGGTCGAGGGCAGGACTGGTTCCGGACCGCCAGAGTACGACTGGCTGCTTCAGTTTGGCATGTATGACGGGAGCGAAACCGTCGAATTTTCGAGGGGCTGGTCACCCCTCCGGTAGGCATTCTCCATAACATCGAATTTGATGTAAATGCTATGGAGAATTGATGAGTGATGAGTGGAAGTCCCACTCTGATTGTATGTTGTAAGATTATGGCTTTTTCTTTGAAATAAAATTTACCCTTTTTCCAATATATATATATATATATATATATATATATATATATATATATATATGTTCTTCGCTTATGAAAGGAAACAACATTTCTGTACTGGTAGTGATCATAACAAAATTTGACCCAAAGAGAGAACCAAGTGACCAAGGAAACTGCGCAAGTATACACTTCATAATGACTAGAAAAGTAAACTCTTACTTAACTGCGCATGTATACACTTCATAATGACCGAAAGGTTTGTGCCTGGAAGCAAAACAACCTCCCTCATTCACAACGAAAAAACGCGTGAATAAACAAAATCAATGAAGAGAAAATAAATTGTAGTATTTGCCATGCTACAGAAGATCCCTCCTTCGACGCTTTTTCTCTGGATTCTGTTGCACCAATACAAACATGGTTAGTCTGCCTTCTCTGATAGGTCCCCATTTCTTCCAATGGAAAAGCTTACTGGAAACTTTCGGTAAATAATCCGAGTTTCTACGCAAAAATTACCATTCATCGTAGCGAGTTCCCTGAACAAGATAGAAGTAATGAGAAGAGCTCTAAAAGAATACGAGATTCAACATGAGGAACATAAACAAGTACCTTAAGATACCTATCAAATGCGAACATAACCTCCTCCTTGAAAGCCACCTCTTAGCAATTTTTTTCGGAAGGACTTCCTATTGAGAGAAATACTCCTTCTCAAGGCTCGCTGCCTTTTCCAGGCAGATACCCGGGAATATAGAGAGGGGAACGCGAAGCAAACCAGAAGAAGGAACACCATTGCAACACATATCAACATAACGTTTAGGAAGCCATCTTTTATATCTGGGTTATTTTGCCCTGTCCATGGTACACCTCCCACATTCATCCCAAATACTGCAGAAGAAGAAGAATATAGCTAAACTCGTACTTCCAAAAAGAAAAAATCATCGAGAGGAAAGAAAGATAGTAGAGCTTACCTCCGGTGACAATTGACAATGGAAGAAAAATCATCGAGAGGAAAGAAAGATAGTAGAGCTTTCTATTTATTTGTTCTGCTTGCCAGCTATCAAGACCTGCCTGAACTGCGGTCACTCGACTCACTATGAACCCTAAATTCTCCTTAAGCCTCCTTAGGCGACCTATTAACTCTTCAAGTGCTACAACGTCTTCACTTGCGAACCAACTTTTGGCTGCACATTTCTCTTTGATGCGTGGAAACACTTGCTCACCATTTGCAACAACCTGCATTGCAACATGATCAAGGACAATGAGAAACCCCACACAAACTTGGATCTCGTACTACCTTGTTTATGCGTTCCAGTCATAACTGACAGTGATAAACTAATGACGATGCAAGAAAACATATAAAATTTAACTTCAGAGGAATTGAATTTGATCAACAAAAGAATTAGAGAAATATAGAGCTAAATTATTTTTGAATGTAGTTCAATGAAACCATCATGGGGATGTTTCACTCTAAGGTATACATATGAAGACATTTACCTGTAAAAGTCGCTGCAAATTAAGATGCATTTTTGGAAACCTTCTGTCATCCAACATTTGTTTCTTGAGTGTAGAACCACCTGCAGTCAAATTATTTTTATAGATTAGAACATAATGAATACAAGCAAAATAGAACAAGTAGCCAAGAGAGTTTTTTTTTTGGAGATAAGGCCAATCATTAATGATGGTTTCTTCCCCGGGCTACTAGCAACAACACCCCCTCCCATTCCCTTTTTTTGGTCCGGGCAGGGATTCGAACCCACGCCCACTCCTCTCCCTTACTGGTGTTACCACAAGACCACCCCCTTGGTGGTAAGTTGCAAGAGTTGTTCCATATAATGGACAACACGTTTCGTACAGTTATATTATGTTGACTTCTATTTATATTCAAATCTAGCATGTCAATAATTTAAAATGTCCAAGATTGCTCTATCATCTTTATCTATATATTATGTTTTCCTAGTCCGGGATTGTTATTCCTTTTCACTCTTTGGTTTAATATAGACATGAATGCAACTTCCTAGAGCAAATTGAATCATCTTACCTCTTCGTACACACTCTTTATAGTCTAGGAAAATTGGAGGGTGCTCCTTGGTTGCACGAGCACAAACTGCATATGAGAAAGGTAGGTTTACCTACATGCCAAAGAGCCGCCTAGGTTCTATGGCATGATTCTGACATGCTAATAGTTAACTGACTACGAATTTGACAACATAGAAGGTAGACAAACGGTCATAGAAACTTTTGCCAAAATTTTAATGCTTTACCCCACTTGTACAATCCAAAACTGTGCATAACCAATACAATTTATTTATGTGCCTGTCACCAATGTTGTGATAGACAGGACACTAAGCAACCAGGAGGGTGCCTAGCGCCTAAGGGCCTAGGCAGGGTTTAAACAAGGTGTCAAGACATCATTAACCATTCTTCAATATTGAGATATATATGAAAATTCTTTATATATATATATATTTTTTATATATATATATGAAAATTCTTTATATATATATATATATATATATATATATATATATATATGACCCCCTAGCCTAGTGGTAGTGGTGAGGCATGTGGCCCGAGTGGTTAGGAGTTCGATTCCCGGTGGGAGCGTTCGCCATAATTACCTTCTTTCAAAAAAATAAAATAAAACAAATTTATATATATATATATATATATATATATATATATATATATATATATATATATAAGAAATTTTCATATACAATAATAATTTTTAATTATATTACATATACAATAAAAAGTTTGTTCAAATGCAAGAAAAATAACGAATCGCCAGAAGCAATGGCAGTATGAGTGCATGCACTCATACTGCCATTAGCAATGGCGACATGGATGCCATAACGCCAATGGTAGTAGCGTTTTAACTGTTAATTTTTTAAGCAGGATGTTCTCAGATTGTCATTAGCATTGGCGCCCTGGAGGACAAAACACCAATGGCCTTGGCGGTATGAGAACATTTTTATTAAAAATAAAATTCACAACGTCATTAGTATTGGCGGTGTCCACTGTCCACAAGTGCATTAGCATTGGCATGTTAATAAAGGCTTTGGTTGGTTGGATGTTGCTAACCTGCTGTTTTCATGTGTGCATGTATGTGGCTCAGGAACATTTGTAGGGTACGTATGCTTGATCATTTTTTATGTTCTTAGCTTAGCAAGGGAGTGTGTAGTTGTATATTTGGAAGAGTCTGTGTTAATACTTGTGGCTATTCACCACAACACTTTATTCACCACACCGTCAATACTAATGGCATGGTGAATTTTTTTTTTTAAGATAAAAATGTTCTCAGACTGCCAAAACTATTGGCATTTTGGCCTATGATGGTCTCAGAATGTTACCTTAAAAAAGAAGGCTCGATAGCTTGGAAGCTAGCACTTAAACCGCCATTGACAATGGCGTTATGGCACCCACGGTATGAGTGCATGCACTCGCACCACCATTGCTTTTGGCGATTCGTTACCTTTCTTCCATTTCAGCAAACGTTTTATGTATACGTAATGTAATTAAACATTATTATTGTATATGAAATTTTCATATATATATATATATATATATTAAAAAATAAATAAATTATATATATATATATATATATATATATATATATATATATATATATATATATATATATATATTAAAAAATAAATTATATATATATATATATATATATATATATATATATATATATATATATATATATATATATATATTATGTATATGTATGTAAAATCAAATGCCGGATGCGATCAAATGCACTGTGATTTGGATCCGACATGAATCACAATGTCCTCCATGATTTCGTGCCAGATTCGAATCTGTCACGAATACGGCACCTTTTCACTGTTTCAAGCTTCCTTGGTTAGTTATACAGTTGTCAATGTCAATGGAAATAATTGTGTTACTCAGGTTTCATCATGACACAAAGTGTGCACTTACCCTTTCCTTGTGATACACATGAGCTGTTTTCTTTAAATGGTAACTGCTACCATTGTAATTCATTAATATATACTGGTATACACACGGATAGGTAGCTAAAATACTGTCCTAATTTATCAAAATATAGATAACAACAGTAACAATAAGTATAACATTAATTCGACCAATTTTTCTATTTCATATCATGTATATTTGAACAATTTTATTAACTATTTAGATATTTAAATCTATAGTAACAATAATCTTGTATTTGGCAGCAATCGAACACTGAAATGGACATATCTCACTTTGCGCGTTGAGCAACCCCTAATTTAAATAAAATCTCGAACTTTGCTTGCTCCAAATGTAAATGCATAACTATCTCCTTTCGCTGCATATTGTTTATGTATTGAAATCCTCAATGGTTTCTCAATTTATGTGGGTTGCTATAAGCTATGCAAGGGTTCTGTATACGTACAGAGTATTTCAAGTTCCTGGTCTCCTATCTTGCAATTTCACCAAGGTATTTCAAAAGCAATTACAGTCTTTAAATTGATTACCTTTTCAATAACAGTATAAGATAACCTAGGTTTCCTTCATGTAAATTTGCTTATCTACATACTCTGCTGAAGCACTCTAGCTTTTCATATAACAAAACAAGGTTCTAAATGGCGGTAGGCGGAGAGGTTCCACCTACCGCCTGGGCACTGCCTAGGCACTTGATACATTTTGGACATTTTTACTGTTTTACCACTATTTTTTTGGCATAATATACATATTTTAAGGGTGTTTTATGCATGACTAAGTTGTAGAAAAAATATTTATGAAGTTCAGGCTTGTAAAAGTGAATCATAGGTCCATAATACTTGCAAAATTGTTTTGCCAAAACATCTAGTAAGATATTGCTCTGCCTATGCGCCCCCGCCTACGCAGCCTCACCTCCGCCTACACCGTCTAACTTCTGTATATGCTGCCAAATCTCTACTGGCCGCCTACGGCAAAAGCGGTTACACTATCAAAACACCGAAAACTCGTAGCATCACTTGTCCCAGTCATTCTTGATTTGTCTGCCATTTTCTCCACATTTAAATGATACTACTACAAAATAAACCATAATACACTGCATAGTCGCCTGTTGCATCTGTTAGCTTGTTCTTATTTTCGGACATTAATGCTCGATCTAACCCTATCATCCCACTTACTTCCCTCATGAATAAAGCCTAAACACCATTAACATCCTCCCTCTAGATTTTCTTGCATGGTCCCGTCCAGTTTATAGGAGAATTATCTCCACCTTTTTAAAATTATTTATGAATAGTATTGAAAGAATGTCTTTTTTCCCCCTTCTCATGAACTCCATCAACAGATTTGTACCAAGATTGGTACTGTCATTGACTCATTCCTTTTTGTTATTTGGATTAATGTAATAATGTTTCATAGAGATGCATGCAATTCCCTGTGGCAAATCTTATCATCTAACCACTTCACCTAGGCTCTTTTCTACTCTAGCTATCTAGGGGAACTTAAAGGAGCACCTTTCTAGTCTAGGGGAACTCAGCGGTTGCTCCTTGGTTACACGAGTTATATTATCGAAAAGTTAGGCCGCCCGCTTACCCATGAACTAGCCTTCTAGGTTTCACGCAAGTTCATCGCTAGGGAATTTGCACGAGCTACAGATGGTTGATGTCAAGTTGACAACGGGTCATAAACGCTCTAGTCGTTTCTTTTGTGGAGCTTTCCCATGCCCCATAGCCACACCATATGGAGGGGAGAAGGCTTTGGTGACGATACAATGGTGATTAACTCCACAATGTAGAGCCATTTTCAGGGCAAAAGAGGTTTGTGCAGAGTCTTTACTAACTACGCTACAATATCACCAATATAATTTGGCAAATTTTATAGGCACTCCACATTTTACTCCAAGACAGCCCTTACTTCAGGACAACCTAACTTGGTGTAATTTTTACTCATGATAGTCCCAATTTTACTTTGGACTGCCCAACCCACATGGCAGTCCTAATATAAAGTAGGACCGTCCACAAAGTTGGCAGTCCTACTTTATGTTAGGACTGTCAACTTTGTTGACAGTCCAAATCCAAACTACCCAAATCCTTTAGGGTTGCCAGCAAAGTCGGCAGTCCTAACATAAAATAGGACTGCAACAATTAGGACTGTCAACAAAGTTGGCAGTCCAAATCCAAATATATGGACTGCCTCAAGTAAAATTTTGGAATGACAAACTTGTAAATAAATTGAAAAAAAATGGGGCTGCCCTCAAGTAAAACTTGAGGTGCCTATAGAATTTGCCTATAATTTTGGTATATCAAAGGCATTGTTGATAATAATAGCAGAACCTAAAACTTGAAAGTACTGCAAACAACCAACATCAGAGGCCAAGTAATCAGAACAAAATATTACCTTTGTCCAATTCAAGCTCAACAGAGTCCAGCTCCATCTCGAGCTTCGTCACGATATCCTGGACTTGGTCGACATGTGTATCCACAATATGCAACAACAAACCCGAAACAGACGTGGGCACCGGATTATCTGCCTCCTCCGAGTGATTCATCGTCAACAGCGACTCCAGCAGATGCTCCTCAATCACAAAGCTACCCGACCCGCCGATCACTTCGTTCCCGACCACATGAGATCTCCCCACGCTCGGTATCTCAGACAACAAGCTCTGGCCGGTCGTCGGCGAGAACCCCAATCTCGGAACCCGCCCTAGGCTCACCGTGATCACCGACCTCTCAGTGACTCTAGCCGCGAGCCTAAGGGTGAAGTCGCTCATGGAAGGGCCCGAAGAATTGACCCTAAAGATCAATGCGCCATTGACGTGGCCGCAGAACGGGCCGTTGCTCGCGAGGGTGAGGATGTCCTGGAGCTTCAAGGGTGGGCAGAGGACGGTGATCAGGTTTTGGGCGGAGACCGCAAGCTTCTGGTTTCCTTTGGGGAGTTCTACATGGTACCAATAGAATTCTGCGCCCTGGCCTTCGGAGAGGTCCCATTCTCCGGGAGAGTAGTTCCCGAGGCCGTCGAAGCGGTAGGCTCGGGTTCGGACCGGGTATTGGGGGCGGTAGGGGAATGCTTGATGGTCCGGCGTTCCGGCGACCATGTCTCTTTCCGTTTCTTCTCCCTCGGTGTTGTTTTCTTCGGATGATACTACTTCCATCTCAATAATAATATTGTTCGTAATATCAATGTATACAAGCAAGCCACAATTTTTATGGGAAAGCACAAGATTTCGAATTTCTTCAAGTACCAGCAAAGGAAACCCAGGAGAGAACAGATCAAAAAGCCTAATTAAAATGGCAAGATTTCAAATTTCTACAGGCACCAATTGAGAAAACAACCGGAACCCTAAATTCCGACACCAAGATCCAAACTTTATCCAAAAATCGATCAATACGGACACGAATGGAGGAAACCCAGATGAGAAAATGGACCAAAGCCCTCAAATCAAAGGCCAAGATATCAACTTTCTCGAAGAAGAAGAAAAAAACATCAAACGGAGAAAACCAAAACGAGAAAATGGACCAAAAATTCAAAATTTTCAACAGCAAGATTTCAACTTTCGTCGAGAGAAGGTCAATACGAGCAGAGAAACTCAATAGAAGGAACACGAAAATTGACCAAAAATAGCAAAGTGGAACCCGAAATCTATCCGTACAGCTCGAATGCCGGGGGAGATGCTATGATCCGTCCGTACGGTTCCTGTCGCGAGAATGGCGCGGAGCACGAATTTTAAAGAAGAGGGGATTGGCAATGGGGACGAAGGAGAAGTGGTGAGAAAGAAAGGAACAGGAGAGCGAAGAACGAGCTTTCGCCGGCCAAATAGAAGGAAAAGAAAAAGATTGCTTCTTTGAATATTGTGGATTCTGGGCATATGAAAAAAATGTTGTCAGCTTGCTCCGCTGAAGCTTCCTGGTGGCTTCCTCGTGACCTATTTTATATGAAGTTCGTTGGGTTTCTAACCTATAATATCTATACTTATTATATAATCCAAATACCAGGCCTATGTGGATTATATAGTTTACCTATATTATTAGATATAACATTATATTTATTTAAGGATAAAATATCATTTAAAAATATTTTTTTAAAAAAATTTAAACTACCGTAACCACCTATTCCTATCTTGTAGGATACACAATCTTTTTTTATTTCTCTCAATATTTTAGGTAACAACACCTAAGGACATCCATAGTGGAGACACTCCAAACACGTACAATTATTATTTTTGGAGTGTCTCATTGATATTGGCACACAATGGTACACTCCAAACAAATACTCCAAATTAACCTTCTCCCTCTTTTTTTTTTTTTTTCCATATTTGGTAAAATTTTCCTCCCACTTTTTTTTCTTCTTTGTTTGGTAAAATAGTTAATATTTGTGGGCCCATGAATTAATGTAGAGGAGCTACGGGACGCTTCAAATCTGGAGTGTCTCTTAGCTTTATAGCAATTTTTAAGTATGAACAAATGTCCATTGCATCTTTTAAGTGCTATAAAATTTGACTAAGATTAAAATATGGCACTTGAAATCTTTCCCACTGTGGATGCTTTAACATTCTTCCGACTTGAGAAGAAAATTAAAAAAAACTCTATTACTCCTCCTCTGCAACTCCTTCTCGGACTTGGGCTGACGTCGTAGCCTCCAAGACCTATCGGAACCATCCGCAAGAACGGATCTTGAGCAGTCTCTCGCTCGACTGTCCAATACTCATGCATCGTTCAAAACCAACCAAGTAGTTAAGGGAAGGTATGCCTTATAATATTTTTCTACCATGTGTGTCCACTTCACAAAATCAAAATTTTGTTTTGTCTCTATTGAAGTCCTTAGATTAGAAGCTGCCTCTCTATTTCATGTAAAATTGATTTAGAATCTTTATATACTACTTGGTTAATTGGTTTTGGATCAAATTCTTTCAGCAAGCATTATGAGCACCGGTGTCTCTTTTTACCATGTTTGCAATAGAAAAAATGAGTGGTGTATATAGATTATTGAAATTATAATATTTTTGATCTGATTCTACAAGCAGTCGAGTATATTACAATCTATTTGCTACAACAAAATACTAAAATCTATTTTTCGTGTGCCATGAGCAGAACCTAGAGATTTTCTCCATTATAATATATAATTTGGATCCAGTTCTGCAAATAGTCTATACATTCCATTTAAACAAAACCAAGACCACCATTTTTTCATTTTATAACATCAAATGTCGATTATCCAATCTTATGCATGCTGCTGGCTAACGTACAAAATCGGAGTTAAAAATATATATATACAAATATTATAGCTGGCAAGTCATGGTGGCGGAGCTCACAAGAATAAAAATATACAAATATACATGAAAAACAAAGCGCTTCACTAAGTAAAGCAAAAATAGTTTATTAAAATATCTCTAATATTGATTGTACATATCAACATATAGATTATCATGTATAATGTGCTGTAATATGTCGAAGATTCCTGAACCAAATTTAACACAAAAATTATACAAAATATAAATAAGCTTCACTAGGTCCTCGATGCTCAGTTATCTGAAAATTTATATGGAAACTACCTTCATCTCTCTAACTCTAATACAAAATTCAATATCTATTTTACAACCTATTTATACTTGCTAAGAGATTTATAAAAAAAAATTGGACGGAAGCCAACAATACACATACGAATTTATAATGGAATATATTTTGATATAGTCGACTTACCACCATATATCAAATTGATTCGCATGTGTCCAATTAATATCTATATAAATTACTGAAATAAAAGTCTATATTAACCAAATTTATTTTTTAATTTGGTTAATATCTAATTTTTTAATATAAAGTCTAATACTTTAATATACATATTTTAACTAGAATGACTGGTTTAATAATCGTAGCATGCGATATATTACCTCTTCTGTTGTGAAAATAAGAAAGAAGGAGAAGGAATTGGTAGCCTGAAAACTGTACGTAGCTTTTCTCATTGATAACATATGTAGAGGGAATGAGATAGAGAGGTTGTTGTGGGTATGGATAAGGGCATCCATATTTGAATTTATCCAAATCACAATACTTCCCCTTGGATGCCAACTTTAATTATTGCCTCATTAAAAACTTTTCTAGGAAAAATCCTTTGGAAAAAATTCATAGAAAAGAAAAGAGTACAATAATATTCTTCAGAAATATGAGTCTTCAGGAATCTAAGTGGGTGCGACTTACACTGCCTCTCGTTAAAAACCTTTCGAAGGGAAAACCCAGTGGGAAAAAATCTCAACGAAGGAAAAGAGTACAATGCGCAAAGACATGCTTCAAGATGTCTCCATTAGCATCTTCAGGATGCTTGCATCTACAGGATGCTCCCCCTCAAAAATATTACATTATTATTCTTACATCAATTCAAAATGAAAAATCAACCCCCAATATAATTTAAATATTACATATCGTCCCAACACTTTATTTGTCTATACATTTATACTAGTATCCTTATGAAGAGGTTGCAGGCTTTATTTGTGATTCTTGAAAGCTCGCAACTCTCCCTGATATGTCGAACTGTTAAAAATATAGCCATGCACATTCCCTGTTCGCTTTGGTGAAATTGCCGCAGTGATTTGATTTATTCTCTCTACCTGCAACGTTATTTATAAAAACATACCTTGTTTGTGGTATCCGCTTAATGGAGTATCAGATAAATATCATTCATCTGCATATCTCATTAGATCAGAATATTCATCAAGAATAATTTATGTGCCTAATATTATTCTAAAATATTGTGCTGAGTAAATGACAATAAATAATTTTATATTCTTTAAACATGGTACTTCAGGATCCAGAACATGTTCTTTTGGTTGTAAAATATCCTATTGATCTAACCATTATAGGTATATCATTCATATTAAATCTCTGCAGGAGATTTATCTCTACAGGAGATTCATAGTAGATCTCTTCTAGAGATTCATTCTTTTATGATATTATATGAGATCTCATTTGGATATTTATTTTTATCTCTTCTGGAGATTCCTCTCTTCAGAAGATTTTCGATCTTTATGGGAGATTCTGATTTCTTCTGGATATTCCAATCTCTTCGGGAGATTACAATCTCTTCGAGAGATATTTCAAATCTCTTCAGGAGATTTTCAGGAGGCACTTTTAATCTCTTCATAAGATCTTCTCTTCAGAAGGTGACCATTTTGATGAATCTGTTCAGAAATTTCTCCATAAACTCAATGAGCCTATCACATTCTTCTGGATAGTTTAATCCATATGTAGATCCTTCGGGGATAACATGATAATATCAAATCTTTCAAGGATTTACCTGAAAATTTTAAATCCATGACCTTCGATAATATATCTTATCGTCTAGGTTATCATGATCGAAGAATATATTTATTCATATTCTATTTATGATCATTTTATGAATCCTTGAGCTCTTATATATTTGGATCTCTATTTGTTACAGATACCCATTCAAAACCTATCGGGTTTATTTTCTTTAGGTTTTGTACTGTAGGACCGAACACTCTACATCTTGCGAGAGATATCACATCTATTCATTAGATTATTCGTGATTTTAGTGTTATCCTTTAATTTTATCATCATTTTTATTCTCATTCAATAATGTCATCTATGACATTTTTTTTGATTCCAAATTTCTCTTAACTATGTATAAAACATAGATTTTATGGGTACCGGTACCTCTTTCTCAGTCTCTTCTAGAATCTGAGGTATATCCTCTACCAGAGCGATATACTTTGAGAAATTGGATCTTTGGTTCATGACATCTTACGGATCGTCATGAACTTTCTCTTCAGGAGATGCTACTTCAGGAGCGGCTTCTTCAAGAGCATTAGGGTGTGTTATATTATTCGACCTCTTCTTCTGAAGAGATGAAACTTATCTTTAGTATTATTCGGCCTCTTCTTCTGGAGAGTTAAATATTTAGAACCTTTAGGTCTTACGTGTTCTTACAAAAGAACTTATTCATTTGCTGTCTTTATTTGGTTCTTTTAGTACTTCTATTAGAAAATAAATTTATAGATGGTTAGCTATTTATGCAGCATAATTAAAAACGTAAGCAAGCAAAGAATAATTTCTCCTAATTTAGTCAAGATTAGATAAATTAGAAATATGCCATGACACGTTCTTCTGGAATGATGCTTTAGAACGTTCTTCGAGAACGATGATGCAATACATTTTTCTAGAACGATGTTTTACGATGTTCTTTTAGAACGATAATTCACGACGTTCTTCTAGAACGATAATTTATCTTCTTCATATCTCCCCCTAACGGCAGGAATTGTCTTATTAACGTGACAGATCACAGAAATATTCTATCACGAAAATATCTCATCTAGAAGATTTAATAATCTAAGAAGATAAACATAATAATTTACAAAACATCAATGCTAATATTATAGTTTCAAACAATACCAACATAAGCCATCTAAAAGAGATGCAATTCAAGACTATGCTACTAGTTATTCATATACAATCTTCAGGATTTATGATTTTAAAAAAACTTATCCTTGAGATCAAGGATGTATGCTGCAAATTAAAAAAACTTATCCTTGATATATGTGACTTGACAACCCTAATGTGAGTAACGCGTATCCATAGTGAATAGCTGGATAATCTCTCTAGGATGAACTTCTGGGTCTCTAGGACGAACTTCGACGAACTTCTAGTTCTCTAGGACGAACTTCTGGCTCCTGGTTCTTGTAAATGTATTCTTTATATTTACTCACTTATAGTTTCAATATAATACCCACGTTTGTCCTTATGTCCTTAAAACTCAATAATTTTCCTCTGGAATTATGAGAGTATAAGATATTTTATATGAGTGAGTTTCCTTGGGTAAATTTAAGTGTGCTCTACCGTAGCCTTTAATAAATGTGCATGACCAGCTATCATAGATACTATTTTCACACTAGTATTCTTGTTGGAGAAAAAGATTCTATTTTCAAGGATGATGTTGGTACGTAGTACTATTAGTCATGCATAAGATGTCTATTTTCCATGGATTATAGTTTCTAGATATGGCAATATATTACCAATAGTTACAAATAAAGATAATATTAATCAATAGTAACCTAAACATAGACTTCAGGTCTATGATAGTTGGTAGGATAATAATGCATCCGTAGTAACCCTACGGATAGAACAACCGTATATCACCAACTTTAAAATTTCTAATTTAAGAGGTTTGCAACTTTAAAATGCCACTATGAAATATCAACATCCATGTACTAGATTTCATCTCTTAAAGCATTATAATTGTCATCATGGAACTAGTCATCTATAGCTTGGTGATGTGTTCATATTATGTATCATTCCAATCTCTTATGGATATATTTAAGCATATAAGAAACATTTTACAATATCTTAGTGTGAAGTAATCATAAGCTTGAATAATACGAAGCATATTAAAGCTAAACTGATAGCATATCAAAACCCCATGAGTATATCGTGAGTTTCATTTAGGCATTCCACAAATATCTTTCGGGACGTGATAATGAAATAGTGGATAACAATAGTTCACCTTCAGAAGCTTGTGTTTTTGTGTCAAATGAAATCAATAATAATAAATAGGGATGCTCATAGCTCATTGAAATTTATTCTAAAGATAGAACTCCAGGTCTATGATAGCTTATAATACCAAAATTAAATTTATGGCCTTTCGGGAGCCAGCAATCCGCTGCAACATGCAAAATTTTAGTTAATGGATGACTAATTTTCTCCGAACATGCAGTGCAACACCTGTCATGCGTGCATGTACTCATATGGAGTGGTACGAAACTCAAGCAAGCAAATAGCTTATCTTATGCAAAAGCAATAAAATTATAATTTCTCCAACATAATCCAACATTCTAGCAAATAAAAGATATGAAAACAAACACTCATATACTCATATTTATGCATGAAATATGTAGCAAAATTTGTTTCCAATGGACATGAAATACAGTCATGTAACATATATCATAAACCACAACGTGAACTATCTCCATTCTAACTGACACGAAGGATTCAGTATTTGACAATGATCATACATAGCAAACTATGTACATTATTAGTATGAGATATTTGTTGCTATACATAGTTGCCCTTTTTTTTTTAAAAAGAAATGTGTCCTTTATCTTCTAAACAGTATATATTATGTAACAGATATTTGCTTGTAGCTTATCTAGTAGCTCCTGGAATAGATTTCTTTTAAGGCTTTCTCGTTTAATCATCCTCCTTCGAGATATACTAGTGACTGTCGTTCTCTATATCCTTTCATAAACCTATTTCCCTTTTTTTTTTCAAACTGATCCACCTAGAGGAACCCATATTTTGGACCAGAGGTTTGTGCAATCATCGACTTTGATAGGGAATACAAAATCCTAGAGGAACTCCTGAGTTCTTAATTTTAAAAACCCAGGCCCATAATTGTCGTTTGATTATGTGTCATTTCTTGATTGTTATTTTTTTTTCAATGGCCAAAACAGAAAAAGCCAATGGTTTAAATAAAAAAATAATATCATATGTCATATATCATATTACAATTTCCTATTTGAGTTTGTAGTCGGACTGATTGGGTTGTCATAAGTCTATTCCAAAATAGGGATTAATCTGCAAATTAGTGATAACTCAATCCAAGGTGGATCAACATGCGGTTCATAGTAAAATCACAATTGATATATCTACTTCATCAGAAGACTTGGGCACTCAATCGAATATAATGGTGAAAAATAACACACATGAACATTACTTCTACTCAATCCAATATAAAATTAAGTCTAGATAGAGATAGAAAAACATATGATCCTTTATCAAATAACTAGAGGAACATGACATATCTAGTCGATAACAACAATTTTATTTTTGGTTTAAAAATATAAAAGTACCAAATCTTTCTTACTAAAACTCTAAATGGAAGCATGAATAGTAAGCACGAAACAAAGTCATCTAAAGTATGGCTTACCATGTTTTTTTTTATCAGAATCAGTGGTGGGATTATATGCTTGTAGGATCCTTTATTTAAGTTAAATAGTAAGCATGAAACAAAGTCATCTAAAGGTCAAACTCTCACTTCATACCTTTGTATAGCATTTAGCAATAAGTTGGTATTTGATGCAGATACGAGTTCAACAGTTGATACTAAGAAATTATGAGCATGCTGAATGGTTATCGTGTTTTTCTTTTTTATCATAAAATAAATGCAAATATGCATTAAAAAATGTACTAGGAAAATACTTGATGAGGCTTGATAATGAACACTCAGAGAGGAGAGTCATTGAAATGTCAACACATCTCAGTGTATAGGTAGACACCACAAGTAGGTGACTGCAACACCAGACAAGCAAATGCACCAAAACTAAACTAAAATTGAAACTTTAAAGAGCAGATAGCAAAATCCGTTCAATTCTTCTTCTTTCTTAAGAAACCGCAGCATATCGGTTAACAAAATATTTCATTGAGTCGATGTATGAATAGATCAGATGAAGAAGAATAAGGGGTTAAGATTTTGACAAATATCATCCAATGAAACCAATGAACATAGCAAAAGAAAACAAATAGGTTTAATTGGGATACAGATCATAGCACATACTCCTTATCAAAGGAAAAGAAAAAATGTAATCTATGAACCTGTTTGGATTTTTCACTCTTTGATCTTTTTCGGTTGGTGCCCTGATTTTGAAGTTGGTATGGACTCCCCTTCTCTTATCGTTGGAGCAACGGCCGACGGCCTTCTCGGTTAGAGCGTGGTGCTGATAACGTGTTGTGAAAATAAAAAAGGAGAACAAATTGGTAGCCAGAAAACTGTACGTAGCTTTTCTCATTGATAACATATATAGAGGGAATAAGATAGAGAGGTTGTTGTGGGTATGGATAAGGGCATCCATATTTGAATTTATCCAAATCACAACATCTTCGAAATATTTGTATATAATTTTTTCTTTTGTTACGAAAATAGGTGTTACTTCCTTTTTTTATTTATAAAATTTGCAAACTTTTTTTATAATTACAAAAATACGTGTTATTTTGACATGCAATTTTTTTTAGATACAAGCATATATACTTTACAAATAATTATTTTTTATTTTTTAATTTTAACTGCAGATGTCATCATTCACGTTAGAACTTTACAATTTGTTGATAGTTTTACCACTGGTGGAGTGCCTATAAGGATGCACTATATAAGATGACTAGTCCGGACGATAAATGTTATGATTGACACTTCTAATGTGTCTGCTAAGTTCATCACCACTTCTTACTGAACTTCCATCCCTTAAATTTAACCTTTTACTTCAAACTTTTTCAAACCATTTTTCAATATTATAATTTTTTTTCTAGCGGGACAAAATCATAAATCTACAAGTGCTGACACCAACTGTACTACACACAATTTGTTGCACACGTATTGCATGTGCCATGACACTAGTGATATAATATTCGAATACTTTACTAGACATTTTTTAATTATCTAACTTTTTTAATTTAAATATTAACAATTAATGTTACCAAATAATTTATTAAGTAATTATAATATATTAAATAATATTGGTAATGTGCATTACTTTGATGTGTCTTCACTATTTTTTTGTAGTGTCTTAACTTATTATAAAATACTATTGAGCTAAATTAATAATTAAATTACTAATTATTTTACGTTTTAGAAATTACCTGGTTTTACTAACAAAATTAATAACCTTTAAATTAAAAAAATTGGGTTGGCACTCGATCGCTTCCCATACCCTCACAACAGTTTGCATGTCAACCCTCCGACATGAACTGCAATATAATTAATGATATCACTTATTGCCCATACTTTTCTCCTATTCCAAATAGCCGAAGTAGGATTCGGATGCTGCATATGCCAATAATATTAATATTAACATTAATTAATATTAATATTAATATTAAATTAACATTAATATTAACACTAAATTAATATGGACAAAATTGGGTAATTAACTTTTTGGGTTAAAATTTGCCATGTCATCGGTCATGTCAGATGACACATAATATTATTTAACATGCCATGTCAACTGTCACATGAGGAAGGATGTATTGGAGGGACAATTTGGAGGTACGAATAGCATTACTCTATGCCAAACTCTCCACTTTTATGTGCATATGCAGTATCCAAACAGTTTGTTAGTGCATCATCTGTGAACATGCTCTCTACATGACATGTAAATCATGAATTAGGTCCATAATCAACATGTATCTCGACAGCAGTCATGCATCCTTAAACAAAACAATGATCTTTTAGATTGGTCAAACAATGACACATCGCCATGGAGTATGTCAAGACAAGTGTGTCTCCATAGCATTACTTTTTAGATTGGTCATTATATGTGTCACATTTCGATTCCGAGATATTCACTAATCCTTAGGACATGATGTCATACAAATTTAAGTTAAACTTATAAAAGACCATGAATTCTAAATAATACAAATATATTTCTTATGATCAACAACAAAATATACAGAACAGTTGAATGATAAATAGAAGAACACTTAGAGTCAACATAAACAACATTTGCAGCAAAAAAAAAGGTTCTTATAAATAAATAATATAAACCATACCAATTTTATGATTACAACCAAAAGATTGTTCCAACCATGAGTTTCATACATCATATCGACTATTTTGAAAATAAACATCTTCTAAGTAATTGAGAATGAGAGGAAAGGAAAAAAGAAGAAGAAATGATTTATTGTCTCGGAGCTCCCGATGCATCTCCTGATATGCAAAGGTGAGGGGTACACGAGGATGTACTAGTGAGGGGGTAAAACCAACCCATCTAAATCAAAAACATGTATTCATGTGAATTTATAACATTCCATTATGTATCACTATGTGTTATTTCTAATAATTCTCAGTTCTTTCACAGTTTACTCTTATAAGGCTAAACATTCGAATCCCGATATAATTTCGAACATAGTTTCCAAGTATTTATAATCTTTCTGTCGAACTCATCAAGTTATGTATTATTTCATACTTGAGAAAGGGTCAATAATTATAAAATGCATGAAACATGATACATGCATTCTTACCCACGATCGAGACTCTTGTCTCTACAAACAAGGATTATTATTTAAAGAACCTGCAAAACAATCTCGTTAGCATCCTAACTATATGATGATCAATGGTCATTCTCATTATATATGGACTAAGTAAATGACATACAACACCCCTTCTGATGTAGGTATCTAGTCCAACCGAAGGTCCTGAATACCCGTGCGATCCCTTCTTGCTACGATAAATGACATTCCCCCAGGTTGACACGGTCTAGGTCCCCTGGACATTGTTCGAAAAGTTGCTCTTTTGCACAAATTGTCCACATTACCAATGTATATGTAACTATATATAAATTTAGAATGGATAATGAATATGGATACGACATGAATATAACACCGTTTTCTTCTGTTTTCACAACATTCATACTATTCACCATTCCTTCATTTCCATAATTTTTGAGCCACTACTCATATACATAATGTAATTCCTCGCTCCATACAGAGGCATTGTGTAGGTTGGTTGGCTTGAATATGACGGATGGTTTTGAGCTGCATATATGGGCCATCGCAAGATTTGAACAATGATGCAGACTTGGTCAGATTGGATGATTTATTGAGCATGGCTCACTTGTATGGTTATACCAATTAAGAAGGTCGTACATCACATTAAATCGTCTCTTGGAGAAATCGTTTGGTATCTGCGTGATCGAGACAGAAAGATTATTTATCATGGTGAGTGGTTCTGGTCCTTCTTTCCTTTATCTTTACGCTTAATAAAATAATTCTCTTAATTTTCTTACAACTTATCGAGAACATTCACTACCAAAGTACGACAGATTAGCAACGTTATTAGCGACGCAAGAAGCAAACATCGTTAAATTATATAAATTTAGCGACTCCATTAATAAACGTCACAACACGTTGCTGTTTGAGACAAATAGCAACTAATAACGGCTATTGTTAGTATTATTAAAATAGACGCATCTAGCAGTCGTGGAACATCACTAAGTTTTTCATAATAGCGACATTTAGCGATAAAGTTTATTGTAACTCACTAAGTTTTATTTTTATTTTTGCGATATTTAATGATGTCCGACTTAGACGTCGTTAACTTTTAATATATGTGATCCATATCCACTTTTCTCCATTCCCAATTTTTTTACATCCCAAATCTCCTCCTTCCCCAAATTCCAAATCCTCCCTTCGGCATTCCTCCTCCCCTCCGGGTCTGCTCTGGCCTCCCTCCAACCATCGCTACCCTCCTCCCCTTATCACTCCGGCGCTAGCTCCTCCTCCCCTCCGGCTTCGCTCCGCCACCCAACTGCCGCCGTCCGCCTCTACTCCTCCCTCTGATGCTCCTCCTCCCCTTCTTCTCGGTCAGGTAATTCCTAACCCTAACCCTATATCCTGACCAACTACTTTTTTTTTTTGCAAATTAACGACAGTCATCAAAGTTTTCCATATCACCATTGTTGTAGCAAAACGTCGCTCGTTTGGTCGCTAATTTTGTGATATTTAGCAAAAAGATAGCGCCGTGCTATAATTTTGCCGTTGAACTTTGCTAACATAGCGACCATTACTCGTCGCTAGTTTTTGTAGCTACATCACAAATATCGACGTTTTTTCGTTAGCAACCATGAAATACGCGACTACACAAAACGTTGCTAATTTTTAGCGACATTTTTTTGGCATATTAGCGACATTTTTAGGCGTCACTAATGTCTTAATTTGGTAGTGATTTGAATAAAAAGATAAGTAAAAAAGTTACTTAATTATTGTTGTTTTTGGAAATGTTGGATCGGTAAATACTAGTACATCTATGCATGAGATTATGTAGTAAGCTTCGTACGTAAGAGAAGTGGTACATATGTGGTTTGGCACCATAAGATTGTTGGAATGTGGTGTGGTACCACGGGAATATCTGAGGTGGTGCAGTACCATGGAATAGTCAGAATGATTTGAAACCAATAGATCGTAAATCGGAATAACATTGGATGGAAACTAAAATATCGCGAGCATGAACTGTTGTACAAGTAGAGATTTTATTGTATTTACTTTCAAATTCTATTATCATGCATACTATATTTTTAGTTATAGGACATAAGCATTTGCATGATCATGGACAATTATGCACAAAATTTTGATTTTTTCTCAAACGATATCCGGAGCACTGGAACCGTATTGACCTAGGAGAAATGAGGAAAATGCATTCTTCCTACCGAAAGAATAACCACATGTGCCTTCTTTGAGAGAAAACAAGTGTACAGGTGCATTGCTTTGTGAGAGAAGAAGGATACAAGTATTAGAATCCACCAGTAAAGTTGACTACCTGTATTGTGGACATTATAATACCATGAATAGTCCAAAATGGTGTGCCACTGGTGACCGTCATGTAGTTAGGTTGTATACTAATGATAAATTTTCTGCAGGTTTAACAAACCCAATTCATGGATGGTCATGTGATGCTTAATTTATATCTAATCCTTAGTTGTAGGAATGAACATGTCTAATATGGGTAAGATATATCACTATTCAAGTGATAAGTTTAATATTACATCTTATAATGTTGGTTATGAATTGTTAACAAACATAACCCCAAGCACTACCAACATATGCCAGATTAGTGTCGAGATTAGCGACTCCGGTTAAATACATCGCTATGTTTTGTGTATTTAACGACGTATAAAATGTAGCTCCCCTTCTCGAAAATTTTGAATTTATTTTCTTATTATTATTTAATTGATTTAAATGGTGATTTTTAGAATTTTAGAAATGATTATTTAGTTAATTATTACGGTAGATGATTTTAGCCATGGTTGAGTTTTGAAGTACCAGACGACTAGGAATCATGGCACGGATAGTGCAGTAGCGTGCTTTGACTAGTGTTTAGCTATGGTAGGAGAATGCAGAGCCATATGAGTGTCCTAATTAGGAAAACCAGGCCAAGTTACGACATAAACCGTACCGAGATTTTATTTATTATTTAATTATATTACTAAGTTCTAAGGAAACCCGGTTGTACCGAACCTGTCCAGATTGGGCCCAAGTCAAATCCAAGCCCATGTAGGCATATAGTGGGACCGAATACGGCCTTGTACACATGTTTGATATATGCAAATATTTTGTATATATTTTTAGGAATTGGCAATTATTTTCTAAATATTTGTTATAGGTAGACTATGGGTATTAATATTATTAAATAGTGTTTTACGAAAATTATATGATTTTCTGAGCTAAATAAAGGGTATGCGGGTTAGGTTCACCAAAACCACTCTTGGTTTATATTTTATTGATTTTATGTTTATAATTAATATGAAGGGTATTATTTATGCAGTAAATAAATCCTTGGTTATTAATTTAGATAAGTGTATCTATATATATAGCATTAAGATGCTAATTAGAAATTATGGAGAATAATATATGTTTGTGCATATATATATATATATATATATATATATATATATATATATATATATATATATATATATATATATATATATTATATACAAAAAGATATAAATGAAAAGAAGTGTTAAAAGAAATAGGAAAAGAAGAATAAGAAAAAGCAGAACAAATTAATAAAGGCCCAGGTATCCCAACCCAAACTCTCGGCCCATAGCAGCCCGATACAATGACCTAAATATGAAGTAATTCAACTTAGTAATAATGGGATATCTTTGTTGAAAGATTGCTGTATAAAGCATAGCAATGGTTGCAATAGCAACTGAAACAGCAACAGAATGTTGCAAACTTACAAATTATCTATATAGAGCATGTGTTGGTTTTAATTAATTATACTGTAAATTGCATAGTAGCTCAGCCCGAGCCTAGGCCCATCCCTACATCCCAGGCCCAAGTCTGGCCAGCCAGGCCTGAGCCCGAGCCAAGGCTCGCAGCACCCGAGCTAAACCCCCTCGGGTTACAAGCGTCGACCTATATATAGCTAGCGAGGAGAACGAGAGAGTCCCTCGAAACCCTAACGCCAACTCCTCAGCACCACACCCACGCCTGCGCGCCGCCCTGCGCGCCGTCGCGAGCCGTCGTCGGCCAGCAATAGCGTCGAACCGCGTGCAAGAGAAGTAACAGGACAGCAGCAACGCTTTGTCGATCCCAGTTTCGCGGGTAAATTCCTCCCTCATCGCTTAACGTTTATCCGAGCCGTAAATTTCTATGAGTAGCCTATATGACCGCCTATCAACCCCTTTAATTATATTTGTTAGGTTTGCCTTAAATAAATTATGGAAATTCCTGAAACTTTAGGAAAAACTATCGAAAACAGAGTATTTAAACTGTTTCTGGAACCCGATTTGGAAGACAACTTCCTGTCAAGCGATCTACAGTTTTGAGAAACTAATTGAACAGATGTTTAGACAACCTAACCGTGAAGAAAACCTCATTATTAGTTTTATTTATCGTAGATTAGACAGTAGTAGAAATCGGATTGAAAATCATAAAAAACTTGTTTTCGAAAAACTGAAAATTAGGAAAAACTCTTCGATACGACGTGCGTCCCGCCATTTCAGGCGACGTGGTCGCACACCGAAGGCATCGAAAGGTGCGTAATAGCTTCGTGGTCGTATGGGCTTTGACGGAATTCAAATTGGTCGCGTGTGCGCGACGAATTTGATACGTATTCGTCGAAATTCACCGTATCGACCTCTGTGCAAAATTTTCAATTACTTTATGCACGTTCGTCAGATCGAGATGAAACTTGCGCCAACAGGACCATATCAATTTTCTGGTCCTGTATGCCAAGTTTGGTCCAATTCTGAGACAGTTGATAAAATTGCAGTTTTGCGGGCCCTACGGTCCCACTCAACGGGCGATTTTGTGCACGGCCTGCCGAAATCCAACTTTCGACATACGGTTGGGTTTGTATCGGAAAACCGAATCCGTAGATATATAGTTTGACGACTTTAGAGACCATTGACTCTGGCACGCTTTTCGGTGCAAAGTGGGTCCAACGGCGGACATCGTTTTGGCCCAAAATTACCGTTTTGCCCCTGTGTCTAGAATTGGACTTAAGGACAGGCTATCCTAGCTAATTTGACTATTCTGAGAATGTTGGCGATGTCTATTTCAGCTTTCGGAGACAGTTGTGAGATTTGGACTTATTTGACTCACCGGTTGACGGTTATTGTTGGCTCTTCGTGCTACCTCCTGGCAAGTATACCTTGCCAACTTGTACAGTATAATTTATGTGCATGCTCATCATCTCGCTGCAGTTCTTTTTCTTACTTTCATGATTGCTTATTCCATGTCTTGTACACTCATCCTATTATGGTTTTACTTTACATGTTTCTAGTTTCTTGTTCCTTTTCGGTTATGATATTTTCTACATGTTACACTGTGATAGTCTCATACGTATTGCTTGATTGAGTCGTCTAGTCCTACACCACGATTTCCTCGACTTGATTATAGCTTGACTTGACTTGACATGACTTGAGTAGGACTTGACTTTGATATTCTATAGATTGTGAGTACTTACCTTGACTACGGTCTATAGGATTTTATACTAGGATTGGCTACTGTCTCGGTTGTGAGTACTTGCCTTGACTGCGATTGAGACACTATAGATTGTGAGTACTTGCCTTGACTGCAGTCTATAGCTTTGACCTATTAGCCATTTCTTGTATGTCATGCCAGTGTCTTAGGATCCTTGTGTTTAGATCTTGTGTCTTGGTTCATTTTGTCTCGTTGGATACCCTTGATTGTTTCTTGCTTCTTTTTACTGTTACATGTTGGCTTGTATATTATGTATCTTGCTAGTCCTCTGAGGACCTGATGATCTCTTCAGGTTTAGCGACTACATGGAGTTAGTTAGCAGAGCGGGATTGTAGAGGATTGCGATGTATGATACAGGTATTTGCTTGTGATATTTCTTTATTATCATCTCGTGCTTTATATTCAGTACCATGATATATTCTGCTTATTTTATGGACTTATATCATTCTTAGAGTCTAATCGAACAATATGCTAATGGACTGCAGATCATGACCCATACTTGTTTATTTTTGTTTTACATTATTCTTGTGGATTGAGATATAGTTTAGATTAGACATGTTACCATGACCTCGACAGCTTATACGTACTCGAATCGGGCTGGAGTCCGTTCGATACGTAGCTGGCTTGCTCACGAGCTCGCGTCCGATAACCGGGTGCGGGTCGTGACAAGTTTTTGTGGTGGCCCATGCAGGTCAGAGCATATCGTATCGGTTACGTAACTGTACTGATACGAGCCTGCGCAACTGACTAAACCTTAGAAATCTTAATCCACTCTGCCTTGAAAAAATTCTCCTAGAAATTTCTCCACGTCCTTGAAAATTCCAAATTTGCTCTCGATTATACTCCCTTGTTTTTCGTACCGTTGATTCGCGTCCCTTCCTATTTCGGAGTGACGAACGATCATGCTGTCTAGAATTCATTAGAAATCCTTAAATTATAGTATATATTGCTTGACTATTGAATATTGGTTGTTTATAGATATGAGGATTATAGTTGTCATATGCCTAGATATCTGCCGGTAGAATTGTTAGCAACTAGTTAGAAGACCATAAGGTTTTAGCGACCTGTGTTTCGAGGGAGTGGTGTGACCAAAGGTGGATAGAAGTCCTCAAATATTCGAGGTTATAAAGTATTTTTGAGAAATTAATTTGAGAAGATTAAGGTGATAGTAGACTTTGAATTTTAAGGGATAGTCATGAATTAGAATTTCGAATTTCGAGGACAAAATTATTTTTAAGGTGTGTAGATTTGTAGCTCCCCTTCTCGAAAATTTTGAATTTATTTTTTTATTATTATTTAATTGATTTAAATGGTGATTTTTAGAATTTTAGAAATGATTATTTAGTTAATTATTACGGTAGATGATTTTAGCCATGGTTGAGTTTTGAAGTACCAGACGACTAGGAATCATGGCACGGATAGTGCAGTAGCGTGCTTTGACTAGTGTTTAGCCATGGTAGGGAAATACAGAGCCATATGAGTGTCCTAATAGGAAAATCAGGCCAAGTTGCGACGTAAACCGTACTGAAGATTTTATTTATTATTTAATTATATTATTGAGTTCTAAGGAAACCCGGTTGTACCGAACCTGTCCAGATTGGGCCCAAGTCAAATCCAAGCCCATGTAGGCATGTAGTGGGACCGAATACGGCCTTGTACACATGTTTGATATATGCAAATATTTTGTATATATTTTTAGGAATTGGCAATTATTTTCTAAATATTTGTTATAGGTAGACTATGGGTATTAATATTATTAAATAGTGTTTTTACGAAAATTATATGATTTTTTGAGCCAAATAAAGGGTATGCGGGTTAGGTTCACCAAAACCACTCTTGGTTTATATTTTATTGATTTTATGTTTATAATTAATATGAAGGGTATTATTTATGCAGTAAATAAATCCTTGCTTATTAATTTAGATAAGTGTATCTATATATATAGCATTAAGATGCTAATTAGAAATTATGGAGAATAATATATGTTTGTGCATATATATATATATATATATATATATATATATATATATATATATATATACAAAAAGATATAAATGAAAAGAAGTGTTAAAAGAAATAGGAAAAGAAGAATAAGAAAAAGCAGAACAAATTAATAAAGGCCCAGGTATCCCAACCCAAACTCTCGGCCCATAGCAGCCCGATACAATGACCTAAATATGAAGTAATTCAACTTAGTAATAATGGGATATCTTTGTTGAAAGATTGCTGTATAAAGCATAGCAATGGTTGCAATAGCAACTGAAACAGCAACAGAATGTTGCAAACTTGCAAATTATCTATATAGAGCATGTGTTGGTTTTAATTAATTATACTATAAATTGCATAGTAGCTCAGCCCGAGCCTAGGCCCATCCCCACAGCCCAGGCCTGAGCCCGGCCAGCCAGGCCTGAGCCCGAGCCAAGGCTCGCAGCACCCGAGCTAAACCCCCTCGGGTTACAAGCGTCGACCTATATATAGCTAGCAAGGAGAACGAGAGAGTCCCTCGAAACCATAACGCCAACTCCTCAGCACCACACCCACGCCTGCGCGCCGCCCTGCGTACCGCCACGAGCCGTCGCCTGCCGGCCAGGGCCGCCGGCCAGCAACAGCGTCGAACCGCGTGCAAGAGAAGTAACAGGACAGCAGCAACGCTCTGTCGATCCCAGTTTCGCAGGTAAATTCCTTCCTCATCGCTTAACGTTTATCCGAGCCGTAAATTTCTATAAGTAGCCTATATGACTGCCTATCAACCCCTTTAATTAGATTTTTTTGGTTTGCCTTAAATAAATTATGGAAATTCCTGAAACTTCAGGAAAAACCATCGAAAATAAAGTATTTAAACTGTTTCTGGAACCCGATTTGGAAGGCAAGTTCCTGTCAAGCGATCTACAGTTTTGAGAAACTAATTGAACAGATGTTTAGACAACCTAACCGCGAAGAAAACCTTATTATTAGTTTTATTTATCGTGGATTAGACAGTAGTAGAAATCGGATTGAAAATCCTGAAAAACTTGTTTTCGAAAAACTGAAAATTAGGAAAAACTCTTCGATTCGACGTGCGTCCCGCCATTTCGGATGACGTAGTCGCACACCGAAGGCATCGAAAGGTGCGTAACAGCTTCGTGGTCGTGTGGGCATTGACGAAATTCAAATTGGTCGCGTGTGCGCGACGAATTTGATGCGTATCCGTCGAAATTTACCGTATCGGCCTCTGTGCAAATTTTCTAATTACTTTGTGCACGTTCGTCAGATCGAGAAGAAACATACGCCAATAGGACCGTATCATTTTTTTGGTCATGTATGCCAAGTTTGGTCCAATTCTGAGACAGTTGATAAAATCGCAGTTTTGCGGGCCCCACGGTCCCACTCAACGAGCGATTTTGTGTACGGCCTGCCGAAATCCAACTTTGGACATATGATTGGGTTCGTATCAGAAAATCGGATCCGTAGACATGTAGTTTGATGACTTTAGAGACCATTGACTCTGGCACGCTTTTCGGTGCAAAGCGGATCCAACGGCGGACACCATTTTGGCCCGAATTTACCATTTTGCCCCTGTGTCCAGAATTGAACTTAAGGACAGGCAATCCTAGCTAATTTGACTATTCTGAGAATATTGACGATGTTTGTTTCAGCTTTCGGAGACAGTTGTGAGATTTGGACTTATTTGACTCACCGGTTGACAGTTATTGTTGGATCTTCGTGCTACCTCCAAGCAAATATACCTTGCCAACTTGTACAGTATAATTTATGTGCATGTTCATCATCTCGCTGCGGTTCTTTTTCTTACTTTCGTGATTGCTTATTCCATGTCTTGTACACTCATCCTGTTATGGTTTTACTTTACATGTTTCTAGTTTCTTGTTCCTTTTCGGTTATGATATTTTCTACCTGTTACACTATGATAGTCTCATACGTATTGCTTGATAGAGTCGTCTAGTCCTACACCACGATTTCCTCAACTTGATTATAGCTTGACTTGACTTGACATGACTTGTCACGACCCGCACCCGTTTTTTTTTAAAC
This sequence comes from Iris pallida, assembly GCA_029216955.1. Classification (NCBI taxonomy): domain Eukaryota; kingdom Viridiplantae; phylum Streptophyta; class Magnoliopsida; order Asparagales; family Iridaceae; genus Iris; species Iris pallida. The sequence continues at coordinate 36,441,125 of JANAVB010015600.1, forward strand.
GGATACGAGACGTGTCCAAGCCAGCCTACGCCGCAGTGTCGGCGGTAGAACGCTGTCACGGCCATGAAGATCAAAATCACAAATAATGCTAATTCACATAATTAATTTAATTTACAAAGATCACAAGTTTTTCATTTGTAGAAAAATATAAACTTGTACAAATAAATGAATGACTACAACTCAACTATCTATCTAGTCTCTAGGCTTTTGTCTGCAATATTTCCGTCACTCCCCAAGCTAAATGAATCCGTGGCTAACCTGAAAATGTTGGTTTCCAGTCAGGAATGGAACGAGCACAATTCACTGAATGCAATTTTAATAAAGAAAATGACTATAAAACAAAGGTTAGACATCAATCATGAGTTTTGAAAATAAACAGTAAATACAGAAAACCAATAGCAATAAATAGACACAAAATACCTTCCCCAACTGCTAGAAGTACCTTTGATATGTGATCGGTCTCTGGACAATTATGCGACACTGTCTACACTGTCTAAAGTTACACTGTCTACACTGTCTAAAGTTACATTATCTACACTGTCTAAAGTTACACGGTCTACAGTTAATATTGCAATAAAGAAACACTGTCTACAAAATAATAATCACAAACTACACAGTTTAAATACAATAATAATCACGGTCTACATTGTCTACTTTGCAATAAATAAATCACTGTCTACACTGTCTACTTTGCAATAAATAAATCACTGTCTATACTGTCTACTTTGCAATAAATAAATTAATGTCTACACTGTCTACACTGTCTAAGGTCAGATCACACATCCTTGGTACTTTTCATTCCCGACTCAACAATTTATAATAGAAAATAATCACATAACCAATGGCCATTCAATGAAATATAGTGAAAATCAATATCAAAATGCAGACAATAAACTGTACTCGCCTGTAGTCCTTTGCTGGTGAAACCGACAATCTAAACCAATTAGTGTGCCCCAAAAGTCAAAACCCGTACAACAGTCCCCGGATGCTGAAAAAGACAATACCAATGATCTCAGAATAGTCAAATTAGCTAGGATTGTCTGTCCTTAAGTCCAATTCTGGATACAGGGGCAAAACGGTAATTTCGGGCAAAAATGATGTCCGCCGTTGGACCCGCTTTGCACCAAAAAGCGTGCCAGAGTCAACGGTCTCTAAAGTCGTCAAACTACATGTCTACGGATCCAGTTTTTTGATACGAACCGAACCGTATGTCCAAAGTTGGATTCCGGCGGGCCGTGCACAAAATCGTCCGTTGAGTTAGACCGTGGGGCCCACAAAATGGCGATCCAATCAACTGTCTCAGAATCGGACCAAACTTGGCATACAGGACCAGAAAAATGATACGGTCCTATTGGCGCAAGTTTCGTCTCGATCTGACGAGCGTGCACGAAATAATTAGGAAATTTGCACAGAGGCCGATACGGTGAATTTCGACGGATACGCATCAAATTCGTCGCGCACACGCGACCAATTCGAATTCCGTCAAAGCCCACACGACCACGAAGCCGTTACACAGCTTTCGATGCCTTCGGTTCGTGACCACGTCGTCCGGTTTGACGGGACGCACGTCGTGTGGATGAATTTCTAGGTTTTTGGGTTTTTTTAAAGGCTGGTTTTTCCTAATGTTTGAGACTGTTTTAAATCGAAGCTAATCGATCATGAACAGAAATTAAAGTTGGGTCTTCATCATGTATATGTTGTCTATGACTGATATTAATTGGATCTAGAAAATAGTCAGTAGGTCGGCAGAAAATCGCCTTCCAAAGTTGGGTTTTGGACTGCTTCAAGTTCTGTTTTGAGTTCTCTTAAAACTAGGTTTTTCTCGGAATTTGGACTCGATTTGCAATCGAATCAATACGTTTTGAAGAGATCTAAATGACAGGGATTGGAGAGGGTTATATGGAGATCATACCAGAATTTACGGTTCGTGCAACGATCGATCACACGTTGCGAAAACGCCTCACGAAGTAGGCACATCCGCAGCTACTGCTGTTGTTTCTTGACCTCTGTTGCACGCGCCTGTGTGCGTGGTTCGGCCGGCGGTCAGCCATCACGGCGGCGCGCGGTGGCTGCGCACGCGCGCGGAGGGGTGCGCGTGGCTGCGGCGTTTAGGGTTCGTGTGGTTTTGTGGTTGTAATCGAGGAAGATTTTTCTCTCTATCCCGACCCATCTAATATACTGTCAATGAGAGGGTCGGGTCCTGGTGAGTTTTCCCACTCGTGAGATATGAAAATCTCACGAGATTTTCATATCTCATGAGAAAAATCCTATATATATACACCATATCTTTATATATATATATATATATATATATATATATATATATATATATATATATATATATATTTATATATACATATATATATTCTTAATATACATATATTTATATTCTTATCTATCTATATATATTCTTATATAATATATATTTACACACATAGCTTATATATATGTATAATACTCTACATTATTTAAATAAGAAAAATTCTAATATTATCTATTCCTATGGTGTGGCCTATTTATAGAACGTGCATCCATATATATATATGACCAATTTAATATCACCAATAATAAAATATTATTATGTCATAGCCACCTCAATAATATTAATATTAATAATAAAATAATAATAACAATAATAATAATAACGATAATGAAATTTCATAAATCAATAAGGGTATATATCCTATGGCGTACAATCTAATAATCCCTGGAATGTACAAGAACCTATTTATTGAATATTTATTAATAATTATATTTATAATATCTAAATTACGAATATTTAGAAATAGTCATTAAATCATTAAAACGGAATACAACACACTCATACCAAATTCCATCAACACGAATGTCATTGGATGTGCTGCATGACCTACATGGGCTTGGGCTCAGTTCGGGTCCAGTCCGGGCTAAAATGGTATAACCGGTTTTTCTAAAACTCAATAATATAAATAGCAAATAAATAAACCTTCGGTAAGGGTTAAGTCGCAACTTGGCCTGGTTTTCCTAGTTAGGACATCACTACGGCTTGGCCTTCCTTGGCATGGCTAATACACTAGTCTAGGCACGCCACTGCACTATCAGTGCCACGATTTCTAGTCACCTTGTACTCAAAATCTCTACTATGGCTAAATTCATCTACCGTAAAATTAACTAAATAATTATCTATAAAATCTAAAATCACCATTCTAATAAAATAATTATAATAGAAAATATTCCAAATTTCTGGGAAGGGCAGCTACAAATCTACCCACCTTAAAAATAATTTCGTCCTCGAAATTCTATTTCATAACTACTCCTTACAATTCAAAGAAAATATACAATTACCTTAATTTCCTCGAAAATAGTTGTATCCTCCTTCTAGCCATTTTGTAACTACAAAACTTCAAGAACTTCTACCCACCTTTGGTCACACTACTCCCTCAAATCTCATGTCACTAAAATATTAAAATCCTCCAACTAATTGCAAAAATATCTACCAATAGATATCTATGGTATATGACATCTATCATCCTCTCTTATCTATCAACAACCCAAAATTTATCCAGCAACAATTTTACACACGTAGCTAAAATATTGGTAAATTCTAATAAGTATGACCATCGTCGCTCCGAAATAGGAAGGACGTGAAGATAAGGAAGAACAATCGAGAGTAAAAATGAAGTTTCAAGAGCAGTAGCGGTATCCAAATGATACAGCTAGAAAGAAAATTCATGAACCATTTCCTTATTTGCTAGATTATGCTACTCTAGTTCAGTCACTTGCTAACTCGAAGGACCCTTCGTTTCTCAGAGGGCTTGCACTCCGTGCAATAAAGAAGTTCCGTTCTCGAAATTTATCTAAACAAGGTTCCATAATAGAACAGAATTTTGAGGAGTCAAGATGTGATCTTTCCCGTGGTTATTTAAACACACGAGCAAGGATAAAATGCGATACAAGATCGTATCGCGACTTCCAGGTAGATGAAATATTGGTTACGAATGACTTCACAATCTAAGAGGGGAGACTACATAATAGGTATAGGGACCTATTTCAAATAGTTTGGTTTTATAGTCCAAATATAGTGGTATGTATGTATGGGTTTTACTGGGTCTTAACGGGTTTCCTGATTGGACATCAATCGCTGGTTGGTTGAACCTAGGATTTCAATCTATATTGACTGGACAATATCCCCATGATAAACTATTTCTACTAGGTTAGGGTAACCTAGAATAGATTTCAACCCAAGTGGTTAAATTAGTTGGGCAGTCGGAATGGTTAACTAGGCCTCTAAAGCCCAATAATGCGTCTTCAGTGACTTTTGTGTTTAAGTGGCAGGAGAAGACACAATTGAGTGGCACATTAGTGACATGCGCGTAGTGGGCCTTGAGTCGATCGCAACCATATATTAGGTCGGATGAATTGAGTCGAGGTTGAGTCACTAATTGTAGTCGGAAAGTTACGGGTATTATGGTAAGGGTTATAGCTAGACCCTTTGACCTGAAAGTCGTACCATAAAAATAGAATACAAGGGGACATGTTTGAGTGGGACATGATATACCTAGATGAAGGAGGACTCGTCTAGATCTTGCATAAGAACTTTGTTGGAAGGTAACGGCTGGTCTCGTGCTCCGAATATTAATGACACGCCCGGGGACACAAAATGATCTAAATGAAAAGTGGGAGTCTAAGGGCACTAATCGTCATCCTAATGGAAGTTATTCTAATCAATCGGTAATCCACGTGTATCCTAAAAATTTTTAGTAGGCTTACGGTCTACCCACCTTAGAAGCTAGGACATAGTCTTAGGAATAATGAGGTCAGAAGAATTCTAAAATCCAGGTATTGTACCTCAACTCTTGTTAATAAAGAATCAAGCACGACGGAACGGGGTACGATGGTTATAAGTCAAGTCAATGATTGTTCCTCAATAAATGGAACATGAGTGTGTCCAATTACACACGGTCGATAAAATAGAATGACCTACTCGTCCACCGTATACAAGAGTTATCGATGGGGTAACCAACTCTAGGGCACATCATATGAAAAAGATTTCTAACAACCAAGTCTGGTATTTCTATTTGTGTCGAGTCTGTCGGACTATTGTCACACGGGTTCTAGTTGAAGCAAGCTTCAAAGGATGGTTAGAGGTTCACAACATTTGGTCTCTTGAGAATAGGTAGTCTCCTAGGTTGGCATTATGACTGAGGGTAAAACCCTAATCATTCTCGAATTTAGATGGCTAGAAGTCTCAATAGTAGCTTGAGGGTCGAGAGAAAATGAGTAACTCAATGCAAGGTTCTAGTCACATGGCTAGCCGATGGCAGCTACACTTGTATATACAACCAACATAGCCATGGGAATACTCTGTATCTTTCTACCAATCACGAGTTTTCGTCTTTCCAAATCGGTGAAGACAAAAACAATAAAGAATTCAAGAAAGATGTTACTGAATACAATTTCGTGATTCAAGGGCGAACATATAATTCAAGAGGAATTGTCAAGCAGTCGTGGATGAGACCCTAGAGACATCTACATCTCAATCCACGTAGGATAATTAAATAAAGTGCGAACCAAATGCATCATGGTTGATCAGACCATAATACACTGATTCTGATTAGACAATATGTTAGTGGGCGTCCCCAATAAACATATATCTTGAATCAAGCTCGATAAAAGAGTAAGCTTGCAAAATTAGGCTGTAATAGCAGCATTAGTCAAAATACAATTATACCAGACTTTTGAAAGAAGGCACCAGTAGTTCAAGTTTTATGAGAATCAAACCTTACCTGGTGTTCTTGCTTACACAGTCTTTCTGCTATCTTCTTATACATAAGGCCTTGGTTGACTAATGGGTTATGGACATTCTAAATTCCATATTCTAGGTAAACCTTTTAGTGTCAGTCAATTACCTTGTCAATAGATCACAACGACCACGGAATTCTAGGTCGGGAGACACGCTACTCAATCTCACAGAACTTCTACTACTATTGACTTCGGATCTTAAAGAACATATAGGGCACTGTCATATCCTCTATGGTATCCCAACCTTGTAATCATGTTTGAAGTCATTTCACCGCGGATTACGCCTCGCCCGTATACTCTGGCTGTGGTAAACCCTTGGTTTCGTAACTCAACATGATACAAAATCGAACACTCCTTAACTCTATCCAATATTGGCTCAAGGGTATCTATGATCAAGAGAGGACCACTAGCCATAGTTTTAGCAAGGTCCTATCACCTATATTTTCTTAAACTAATTTCACCTCTAGGATTTGTGTCTCGCCAGTGCGCTGCTGGCTGCAGTGTATCCATAGTCTCCAAAATTCAATTAAATGGCAACAGTGCGCTGCTGTCCTGCCATTATAAGTTAACTAACATTCCTTTAACTATATCTGTAAAAACTCATTAGCTTCTAGGGATTCAAGCAAGTCGACTATGTAATAAAGTGTAAGCATTTGTCCTATCAGTCACAACCCTTAAGATAAAAGATTGAACAGGGGGAAATAACTGAGGGCAAAAGAAATACATACATTCTAACTCTTCCATGTGTATTCAAGCCTCTGAGGGACAAACTTGAATCGAAACTAACTCGAGGTCCGTATATGGATAATAAAAATTAGAACTTTATAAAATAATGATTCTTAGGGCAACTAGCAATTATATGGATAATTCGGCTAGGATATGGGGATGATATCTAAGAGGCAAAGAGAATGAATTGAACAATTCATCAAGGTTAGATCATTACTCTAGGAAACTCTGCCTCACCAAGTGAATAATCTATCCACATTGGATCATATCGTCCTATCAAGAGGAAATAGTGTAACTATGGGGATCTGACAAGGTATCAAAATTAATAACCCTCATCCTAAATTGTATGGCATAGACTTCCCATCGGTAAATTTGTATAAGGGACTCCTACTCCTAGTCATTCACTTAAATTAAATTAATCTTAATTCGTGAATGAGCATTTCCTTGCCGCAGGCTCGTAAGAGTACAACTAACTTAAGTACCATCACGAGTTCACGTGATTTGCGAAAACTTACCTGCATGGGCCACCACAAAAACTTGTCACGACCCGCACCCGTTTTTTTTTTAAAACGGATACGAGCCGTGTCCAAGCCAGCCTACGCCGCAGTGTCGGCGGTAGAACGCTGTCACGGCCATGAAGATCAAAATCACAAATAATGCTCATTTACATAATTAATTTAATTTACAAAGATCACAAGTTTTACATTTGTAGAAAAATATAAACTTGTACAAATAAATGAATGACTACAACTCAACTATCTATCTAGTCTCTAGGCTTTTGTCTGCAATATTCCCGTCACTCCCCAAGCTAAATGAATCCGCAGCTAACCTGAAAATGTTGGTTTCCAGTCAGGAATGGAACGAGCACAATTCACTGAATGCAATTTCAATAAAGAAAATGACTATAAAACAAAGGTTAGACATCAATCATGAGTTTTGAAAATAAACAGTAAATACGGAAAACCAATAGCAATAAATAGACACAAAATACCTTCCCCAACTGCTAGAAGTACCTTTGATATATGATCGGTCTCGGGACAATTATGCGACACTGTCTACACTGTCTAAAGTTACACTGTCTACACTGTCTAAAGTTATACTGTCTACACTGTCTAAAGTTACACGGTCTACAGTTAATATTGCAATAAAGAAACACTGTCTACAAAATAATAATCACGAACTACACAGTTTAAATGCAATAATAATCACGGTCTACACTGTCTACTTTGTAATAAATAAATCACTGTCTACACTGTCTACTTTGCAATAAATAAATCACTGTCTACACTGTCTAAGGTCAGATCACACATCCTTGGTACTTTCTATTCCTGACTCAACAATTTATAATAGAAAATAATCACATAACCAATGGCCAATCAATAAAATATAGTGAAAATCAATATCAAAATACAGACAATAAACTGTACTCGTCTGTGGTCCTTTGCTGGTGAAACCGACAATCCAAACCAATCAGTGTGCCCCAAAAGTCAAAACCCGTACAACAGTCCCCGGATGCAGAAACAGACAATACCAATGATATCAGAATAGTCAAATTAGCTAGGATTGCCTGTCCTTAAGTCCAATTCTGGATACAGGGGCAAAACGGTAATTTCGGGCAAAAACGATGTCCGCCGTTGGACCCGCTTTGCACCGAAAAGCGTGCCAGAGTCAACGGTCTCTAAAGTCGTCAAACTACATGTCTACGATCTAGTTTTTTGATACGAATCCAACCGTATGTCCAAAGTTGGATTCCGGCGGACCATGCAAAAAATCGTCCGTTGAGTTGGACCGTGGGGCCCGCAAAACGGCGATCCAATCAACTGTCTCAGAATCGGACCAAACTTGGCGTACAGGACCAGAAAAATGATACGGTCCTGCTGGCGCAAGTTTCGTCTCGATCTGACGAGCATGCACGAAGTAATTGGAAAATTTGCACAGAGGTCGATACGGTAAATTTCGACGGATACGCATCAAATTCGTCGCGCACACGCGACCAATTCGAATTTCGTCAAAGCCCACACGACCATGAAGCCGTTATGCAGCTTTCGATGCCTTCGGTTCGCGACCACGTCGTCCGGTTTGACGGGACGCACGTCGTGTGGATGAATTTATAGGTTTTTGGATTTTTTTTAAAGGCTGGTTTTTCCTAATGTTTGAGACTGTTTTAAATCGAAGCTAATCGATCATGAACAGAAATTGAAGTTGGGTCTTCATCATGTATATGTTGTCTATGACTGATATTAATTGGATCTAGAAAATAGTCAGTAGGTCGGCAGAAAATCGCCTTCCAAAGTTGGGTTTTGGACTGCTTCAAGTTCTGTTTTGAGTTCTCTTAAAACTAGGTTTTTCTCGGAATTTGGACTCGATTTGCAATCGAATCAATGCGTTTTGAAGAGATCTAAATGACAGGGATTGGAGAGGGTTATATGGAGATCATACCAGAATTTACGGTTCGTGCAACGATCGATCACACGTTGCAAAAATGCCTCACGAAGTAGGCACATCCGCAGCTACTGCTATTGTTTCTTGACCTCTGTTGCACGCGCCTGTGTGCGTGGTTCGGCCGGCGGTCAGCCACCACGGCGGCGCGCGGTGGCTGCGCGCGCGCGCGCGGAGGGGTGCGCGTGGCTGCGGCGTTTAGGGTTCGTGTGGTTTTGTGGTTGTAATCGAGGGAGATTTTTCTCTCTATCCCGACCCATCTAATATACTGTCAATGAGAGGGTCGGGTCCTAGTGAGTTTTCCCACTCGTGAGATATGAAAATCTCAAGAGATTTTCATATCTCATGAGAAAAATCCTATATATATACACTATATCTTTATATATATATATATATATATATATATATATATATATATATATATATATATATATACATATATATATTCTTAATATTCATATATTTATATTCTTATCTATCTATATATATTCTTATATAATATATATTTACACACATAGCTTATATATATGTATAATACTCTACATTATTTAAATAAAAAAATTCTAATATTATCTATTCCTATGGTGTGGCCTATTTATAGAACGTGCATCCATATATATATATGACCAATTTAATATCACCAATAATAAAATATTATTATGTCATAGCCACCTCAATAATATTAATATTAATAATAAAATAATAATAACAATAATAATAATAACGATAATGAAATTTCATAAATCAATAAGGGTGTATATCCTATGGCGTACAATCTAATAATCCCTGGAATGTACAAGAACCTATTTATTGAATATTTATTAATAATTATATTTATAATATCTAAATTACGAATATTTAGAAATAGTCATTAAATCATTAAAACGGAATACAACACACTCATACCAAATTCCATCAACACGAATGTCATTGGATGTGCTGCATGACCTACATGGGCTTGGGCTCAGTTCGGGTCCAGTCCGGGCTAAAATGGTATAACCGGTTTTTCTAAAACTCAATAATATAAATAGCAAATAAATAAACCTTCGGTAAGGGTTAAGTCGCAACTTGGCCTGGTTTTCCTAGTTAGGACATCACTACGGCTTGGCCTTCCTTGGCATGGCTAATACACTAGTCTAGGCACGCCACTGCACTATCAGTGCCACGATTTCTAGTCACCTTGTACTCCAAATCTCTACTATGGCTAAATTCATCTACCGTAAAATTAACTAAATAATTATCTATAAAATCTAAAATCACCATTCTAATAAAATAATTATAATAGAAAATATTCCAAATTTCTGGGAAGGGCAGCTACAAATCTACCCACCTTAAAAATAATTTCGTCCTCAAAATTCTATTTCATAACTACTCCTTACAATTCAAAGAAAATATACAATTACCTTAATTTCCTCGAAAATAGTTGTATCCTCCTTCTAGCCATTTTGTAACTACAAAACTTCAAGAACTTCTACCCACCTTTGGTCACACTACTCCCTCAAATCTCATGTCACTAAAATATTAAAATCCTCCAACTAATTGCAAAAATATCTACCAATAGATATCTATGGTATATGACATCTATCATCCTCTCTTATCTATCAACAACCCAAAAATTTATCCAGCAACAATTTTACACACGTAGCGAAAATATTGGTAAATTCTAATAAGTATGACCATCGTCGCTCCGAAATAGGAAGGACGTGAAGATAAGGAAGAACAATCGAGAGTAAAAATGAAGTTTCAAGAGCAGTAGCGGTATCCAAATGATACAGCTAGAAAGAAAATTCATGAACCATTTCCTTATTTGCTAGATTATGCTACTCTAGTTCAGTCACTTGCTAACTCGAAGGACCCTTCGTTTCTCAGAGGGCTTGCACTCCGTGCAATAAAGAAATTCCGTTCTCGAAATTTATCTAAACAAGGTTCCATAATAGAACAAAATTTTGAGGAGTCAAGATGTGATCTTTCCCGTGGTTATTTAAACACACGAGCAAGGATAAAATGCGATACAAGATCGTATCGCGACTTCCAGGTAGATGGAATATTGGTTACGAATGACTTCACAATCTAAGAGGGGAGACTACATAATAGGTATAGGGACCTATTTCAAATAGTTTGGTTTTATAGTCCAAATATAGTGGTATGTATGTATGGGTTTTACTGGGTCTTAACGGGTTTCCTGATTGGACATCAATCGCTGGTTGGTTGAACCTAGGATTTTAATCTATATTGACTGGACAATATCCCCATGATAAACTATTTCTACTAGGTTAGGGTAACCTAGAATAGATTTCAACCCAAGTGGTTAAATTAGTTGGGCAGTCGGAATGGTTAACTAGGCCTCTAAAGCCCAATAATGTGTCTTCAGTGACTTTTGTGTTTAAGTGGCAGGAGAAGATTGAGTGGCACATTAGTGACATGCGCGTAGTGGGCCTTGAGTCGATCGCAACCATATATTAGGTCGGATGAATTGAGTCGAGGTTGAGTCACTAATTGTAGTCGAAAAGTTACGGGTATTATGGTAAGGGTTATAGCTAGACCCTTTGACCTGAAAGTCGTACCATAAAAATAGAATACAGGAGGACATGTTTGAGTGGGACATGATATACCTAGATGAAGGAGGACTCGTCTAGATCTTGCATAAGAACTTTGTTGGAAGGTAACGGCTGGTCTCGTGCTCCGAATATTAATGACACGCCCGGGGACACAAAATGATCTAAATGAAAAGTGGGAGTCTAAGGGCACTAATCGTCATCCTAATGGAAGTTATTCTAATCAATCGGTAATCCTCGTGTATCCTAAAATTTTTTAGTAGGCTTACGGTCTACCCACCTTAGAAGCTAGGACATAGTCTTAGGAATAATGAGGTCAGAAGAATTCTAAAATCCAGGTATTGTACCTCGACTCTTGTTAATAAAGAATCAAGCACGACGGATTGGGGTACGATGGTTATAAGTCAAGTCAATGATCGTTCCTCAATAAATGGAACATGAGTGTGTCCAATTACACACGGTCGATAAAATAGAATGACCTACTCGTCCACCGTATACAAGAGTTATCGATAGGGTAACCAACTCTAGGGCACATCATATGAAAAAGATTTCTAACAACCAAGTCTGGTATTTCTATTTGTGTCGAGTCTGTCGGACTATTGTCACACGGGTTCTAGTTGAAGCAAGCTTCAAAGGATGGTTAGAGGTTCACAACATTTGGTCTCTTGAGAATAGGTAGTCTCCTAGGTTGGCATTACGACTGAGGGTAAAACCCTAATCATTCTCGAATTTAGATGGCTAGAAGTCTCAATAGTAGCTTGAGGGTCGAGAGAAAATGAGTAACTCAATGCAAGGTTCTAGTCACATGGCTAGCCGATGGCAGCTACACTTGTATATACAACCAACATAGCCATGGGAATACTCTGTATCTTTCTACCAATCACGAGTTTTCGTCTTTCCAAATCGGTGAAGACAAAAACAATAAAGAATTCAAGGGAGATGTTACTGAATACAATTTTGTGATTCAAGGGCGAACATATAATTCAAGAGGAATTGTCAAGCAGTCGTGGATGAGACCCTAGAGACATCTACATCTCAATCCACGTAGGATAATTAAATAAAGTACGAACCAAATGCATCATAGTTGATCAGACCATAATACACTGATTCTGATTAGACAATATGTTAGTGGGCGTCCCCAATAAACATATGTCTTGAATCAAGCTCGATAAAAGAGTAAGCTTGCAAAACTAGGCTGTAATAGCAGCATTAGTCAAAATACAATTATACCAGACTTTTGAAAGAAGGCACCAGTAGTTCAAGTTTTATGAGAATCAAACCTTACCTGGTGTTCTTGCTTACACAGTCTTCCTGCTATCTTCTTATACATAAGGCCTTGGTTGACTAATAGGTTATGGACATTCTAAATTCCATATTCTAGGTAAATCTATTAGTGTCAGTCAATTACCTTGTCAATAGATCACAAGGACCACGGAATGCTAGGTCGGGAGACACGCTACTCAATCTCACAGAATTTCTACTACTATTGGCTTCGGATCTTATAGAACATACAGGGTACTGTCCTATCCCCTATGGTATCCTAACCTTGTAATCATGTTTGAAGTCATTTCACCGCGGATTACGCCTCGCCCGTATACTCTGGCTGTGGTAAACCCTTGGTTTCATAACTCAACATGATACAAAATCGAACACTCCTTAACTCTATCCAATATTGGCTCAAGGGTATCTATGATCAAGAGAGGACCACTAGCCATAGGTTTGGCAAGGTCCCATCACCTATATTTTCTTAAACTAATTTCACCTCTAGGGTTTGTGTCTCTCCAGTGCGCTGCTGGCTGCAGTGTATCCATAGTCTCTAAAATTCAATTAAATGGCAACAGTGCGCTGCTGTCCTGTCATGATTTCTTCATTGCATATGTCCACATTGATCTTGCTTATTGCTTTTCTGCATGTACATGTTAGACGAACAAAGCAATATACATAGTAGCAAGTGTGATAAGTTTAATGCATATTAGGACAATGCTGAGTTTAAGTATAAGTGCTAAGGTGATAGCATAAATGTTAGTGATATCATAATGATTAAACTTAATTGAATAACCACAATCAAAAACATAGTTTTGATTTTGGCAACTCGATTAAATTTAAGATAGAAAGCTCATATCACTAATATGTAAACCAATAGGCATATATCACCAAAGGTATAAGTATAAGTAGAAATGCTATAGTGATAGTATAAAGACTAGTGATAATGAAATGCTAAACTACACATATTAACCATATTCAAAAACATGATACAATCATTGGGCCAACAATCGACACACTCACTGACACGGCACCGACATACTCACTGACACAGACATAGACACACTCAGTTCATTACCTATTTGTATCAGCCATATTTATTTAGTTTCAGTCCCATACCATTATTTTAGTATATTGTTGGAATATTTGTATCAGTCATGATACAAATATCAGTCTTATACTAATTTTGGTATCAGCTGTAGAAAGGAATTTGCTATCAGTCATTTGATTTATGTATCAGCCATATGAGTATCCATTTGAAGGCTTATGAGTATTACCTATAAGGTTGAGTGAATAGAGGATGAGCTTGTGTTAGTGTAGAGACATGTTACCTATAGAGTAGTTGTGTGTGAGTAGAGGTAGGCCATGAGAGAGCTAGTAGCTAAATGTTATTAGAGGACTCTCTATGTATATAAGTTAACCGTTAACTTAGGGTGATGAAGAGTATGGTAGTTAGCCACTGATGGTTGAATGAGAGGGAAGATAGTGACTTGAAGGGGACAACATCAACATCATTTGTTGATTCAATATCAGAGCAGCAGCAGCCCATTATTTATTTACCTATATCCGATACCGATTCCGATAGCGATACTGAGAACCTTGCTAAGAAGTATCCTAGTACCTAGAGTGTATAGAGTATCCTAGAAGTGTAGGTATGATTGGTACAGTGTTTTGATCATCCCTTCTCTGAAAATTAAATTTACTTATGCCAAGTCTTTTGGGCCTATTAGAGTTATAGATTTTTTCAGAAATCTAGTATAACGCTGACTGTCTCAAAAGACTTGCATAAGTAAGAGTGTATATAGTGAGTATCCTAGTAGTATATTATAGTACCTAAAGTGTATAAAGTGAGTATTCTAGAGTGTATAGAGTGAGCCTTCCAACTTCTTTTATTTTCGTTCGGGTCATTCATCCGACTATTCTGCATCATATGATATCCACCTCAATCTCAGCCTAGAGAAGTGTGAAAATATTAATATTAACCAAGGTTCACAGTATTGGTATCGGAATCGATATCATTTACGGTTGATACCATGAATCTTATGGCTTCCTCTACCAGCAAAAAATGTAAAACCAAACGTGAAGCAGAGGTTCATATTCAAAACATCAGAAGTAAAAAGTTTTCGATTGGTGGATATCATATGATGCGGAATAGGATGCTGAGAGATTCGAATGAGAAGCAGAAAAGTAGAGGGGGGTCAGAGAGGGGGCCTTCTTGTTGAACATGTGACGACACCTATTTAATACTTATGTGTCTATACATCCATTTGGAATATACTCGAATAATGTGTATCTATCTTTGCAGAATTATTTTTAAATGGATATGAATTACTATCTGAGGTATCATTCGTGGATGTATAATCGTCATCCTGATGACATGTACAGTGTACGGGATAAATTTATATAAGGGGTAGAACAGTTCCTGCAGTTCGCCAAGGCGTTCCCTCGGTACATGGACTGTACCAAAATTAAGTGTCCATGTGTGAGATGTCGTAACATGAAATATCATCCAGAAGTGGACGTGACATATCATTTGTACTCAAGAGGTTTCATGTCAAATTACTATCAGTGGACCTCACACGGAGAACTTGTGCCTTTAGCATCGGAGCTGTAGCCTAATTTGCCCGTATATGGATGTCCATGACCACGCTGGTTACGATGAAGGGTGGGTGAACATGGTTTTTGACGCTGCGGGGCCTAGTTTTGATCCGAACAATCATGATCCGACTGAGGAGGCACCGAATGCCGATGCTGCGAAGTCAACAAATGGGTTTAGGTTCAAGTCAACAAATGTTCCAATCAGAGAGAACTTTTTGAATCTTGATTCGACCAAAAATATTTGTTTGTGTATCCGATCTACAAACAACAAAGATGTCGATTCGGACAATGATTTCTATGGCATCATACGGGAGATTGTGGAGTTTACATATAACTACGGCATAGAGTCGGCTAGGATTGTGTTGTTCAGGTGTGATTGGTTCGATCCGATCCAACATCAAGGTTGAAAAATTGACAAGCATGGTCTTGTGGATATTAACTACCAACGTCGATATCAAGGATACAAACCATTTGTCCTAGCAAGTCAGGCTCAACTAGTTTACTTCAATACTTATCCTAGACGGAGAACAACTAGGTTGGACTGGTGGGCAGTATGCAAGACTAAAGCCAGAAGTACCTACGATGTTAACGAAATAGCTTATTAGGAGGACGAACTGCCTCTCGTAACAAATACAGTTGACGTGGACACAACGAAGTTCCATATTATATGTCTAATCGTGTAGAAGAGGTAGAAATATTCGAAGAGAAAAACAAAGTAGATGAAAGCGAAGATGAAAAGGAAGAGGAAGATGAGGACGCGGAGGACGAAGAAGATAAATTTTCAAAAGATGAGTGAAAATAAAATAAAATATAAAATATGTTTAACCACTAACTAATCTCCATGCAACAATGAATCTTCCACATTACACATCTAATACTGTCATTTTGTTTAATCCCTAATTAATCTCTATGTTTTCATTAATCTTACCAGATGATACCCCATAATCCGAGCATGTCGCTTGAGAAAGGCACAGATGGCTGCCGAGGAGGTAGTGCTTCCTACTGCTGCTGAGGAGGTAGTACTTCCTGCTGCTGCTGAAGCAGTAGTGGTACCTAAAGTAGAGATGAAGGTCAAGGAAGAACTTCCTCCTACTATTAAGGATGAAGTGATTCCTAAGCTGAGATAGCTGTGAAGGAGGAGGTGGCACCAGAGGGCAGTTGCACCAGGAGTTCCAGTCATCCATCTCCTCTGGATATTAATCTTGCTGGCGTGGATCCTACTTATGTGCGGTGGCTGAGGGAGTTCAATCTGCCCCAGCATAGACGATGGTAGATATATATGATATGACTTTTGACCGAATTTATTTTCAGTAGACTTATTTCTAGGTTAGACTTGGATGTTTTTACAACTCTTGATGTTTTTTATTTTCTAAACATGGTTATTATCTAGACTTGGATATTTTTGGATGCTATTATCTTGTCACGACCCGTACCCAGTGTAAGGGCATGAGACGTGGGTACGTCCAGCCTACGCCGCAGTGTCGGCGGTAGAACGCTGTCCTGGGTCCAACATCTAACACAATCTAGGAAATACTTCGAATGGAGAATAATATATAAATGGTACTACTCAATCACAATAACTAAGATAGAATGGAAGAAAGATAATCACAGCAGAGAGTTATAATATAAATATAAATCTCGGTGTAAAACCACACCATAACAAGTCTTAATACAACCACAAAGTCTCATTACTAAATGATAACATAAGTCTAATCTAATCTCAAGGCAAGTCCTCAGCGACTACTAGATCCTGCTGAGGGTCCAGGTCACCTGTGTCAACTAGGCCTGCTCCATAGTAAGTGTCGCAGCAATCCTCATCATCTGTAATATTTTAACAGGTCCAGTCCGGACTGGAACGAATACGTATCTCTCACATAGTTCATAACATGATAGAAAATATGAAACAAGCTATAAAATAATATACATGAACTGTTGATAAGGAAATAAGACTGTAAAAGAGATAACATGATATATAGAAATAAATATACAGGATATAATAAGAGAACTGAACTAACTACGTGATGTAGAGCACAATCTGGTTATGTAAACTGGCTTAGGTTATACATGACTTAAATCTACTTTGGAGTTGTACATAAAAAGGGTGTAGATCACATAACCAAATAAATACTCCTCCTGCCCCTATCAGTACACAAGGATCTGTCCAGGTTATGTTATTGCACATAAAAGTAGTGCGTCACATGGATGGCTAGTCCACATGCACACTGGGTTATACATGAAGGCTCACATGATCATGAGTGTACATGAATGTCACATGAGTATATATGAATAAGTACGAATACAATGAGTAGACAATGCACATGATAAAGTACATGAGCACAATATACCCGATGTATCCGAGGGAATAACATCGCATCAAGAGATCCATATAGTACTAATCTGTAATATGTCGTGACAGCAACAAGTAAACTAGTCTATAACAAGTAAATATGTCCAAGCAAGAATAAAACGGTCAGAGAATGTACTCGTCTAACAATCTGAGCTGCTGATGAGTATGTGTAATTGTACTGGAGTGATGTAAATCTATTTAAAACAACCACAAGTCACAACAAGGTCTAATATAACATAAGGAATGCCTACAATGCACTTCTACATGATTCTAGGTCCTTCTAGGTCAAAGTCAACTCTGGTCAAACCTGGTCAACTCAAGGTCAACTAGTCCATTTACTAATTTTTAGGTCACACACAAGTTTCTAGGTCATTCTAAGTTCGTTTGAGTTGAATTGGATCAAGTTTGACCCAAAGTTGACTTTAGTCAACTTGGTCAACTTGTCGGTCAACTCGACTAAACTAAGGTCTTTGGGTCGATCCTAATCTGTCCCAATACTCCAATGGTTACAAACACTAACATACAAACACACATAAACTATCTTCTATCAACCAAAAGCATATATGTATATATATATATATATATATATATATATATATATATATAAAAAAAAAAAAAAAAAAAAAAAAAAAAAAAAATATATATATATATATATATATATATATATATATATATATATTAGAAGAATGGTGGTGTGAAAAATACGGGCTGTTGTTAGACTCCAGAATTCTGGAATCAAACAGCCCCAAATCAATTTCTACTCAAAACTATATTACACAAGTATTTACATATATAAACTTACATATATATAGGCTATGCATAGGTATATATATTATATATACATGTATAGGGATGCACTTGTGAGAAACGGATCGACCTCTCAATCCGAAGAGACTCAAGAATATGGAAAAACTGAACCTCGTTCCAAAATAGCGCATATAAGCATATATAACTATATTTATATATATATATATATATATATATATATATATATATATATATATATATATATATATATATATATATATATATATAAATAAATAAATAAATAAATAAATATATATATATAGGTAAAAATTCTGCAGATCACTTCTCGCGAGTTCTAAATATCATATATGAACTGACAAAATAGAAAATACAGATTAAAACTCAAAGAATCGAAAAACACATTTCTATCCAAAACTTTGAACCCGAAAAAACTCCATTTCAACAATACGACCCAAAATGCAAAATACACCAAATCAACCCGCAAAACTAGGCATACACGTTGGTCTCAACCCACGTGATGTGCTCGGGTACTTTCGGGTTTGAAATCGTGTCCGTGCTGTGTATATAGATTGCGTATCGAAAAAACCCATACCGCGTGTCAATGTGCACGTATGCGTGCGTTCTCGCTCGATTGAGTGCCGCACACACAACGGGAATCCCCATGCTCATGCACGTATCTAGGGGGGTCCCGGGGTAGGTCTAGGACACGACAACACAGCGGCACATTGCACCGAGGCGACGCACGCAGCCCCGCACCACGTGCGGCCTGCTACGCGCGTGCCCTCGTGCGCGCGGTTCGGTCCTCGTGGATTGCTCGTCAGGCCTCGCCACGACTTGGGGTTGATCCCCTGGGTATTCTAGGTATAGGTCTATGCGTCCCAGGTCCTGGAACGGGTCCTCGTCGCGTCGACAGCGCATACGATGTCCGTTTCAGCGACAAATTTCAGCACAGCACACTGTACGGGCTGAACAATGCACGCCGGATTTCTCCACGCTCGTTCAACGAAAAGTCGTAAAATTTTTGGAGCATATGGGCAAAGGTTGTCCCCACATGCTCAAGGAATTTTAGGCAAAAATATCATCTGTGTATCGAGATACAACACGCTGACGGCAGGGCATGCACGGCCTCGTGCACGGGATCGGTGTACGTCCGTCCGATGCCCAAAACGACGCTAAAAACTCGTCGATTTCCGATCCGTCTTCGTGAAAGTCTCTAGAAATAATATTATCTATAAGTTCGTGAAGACATAATCGAAAAACAGTAACTTTGATTTTTAGCGGCATTTCGTCGAACACGTGTCTTGACGGGTCGACACATGTCCGATACCGCTATCAAACGAACTCAAAACTTAACCAAAATTTATGGACAAGTCTAGGGTACCTATATGGATGCAAAAATGAAAGAAAATTCAGAATAACTATGGTAGAAAAGGGTTTACCTATTGAGTATCGAGATCCCGATAAACGAAACTCCTCGAACGCCGTGTCGGTCGATTCCCCTTAAGCAAATGCCTCTGCCTCCTCGTTAGTAATACTCTAACAAATCCTCCTCTTCTAGACGAGTGCAACGGAGTCCGCTTGGGGAGAAACGGACTCCAGATGAAGAATCTAGAATTTTGGAGGAGGAGAACTTTTTAGGGTTTCACTTGTGGAGGCTATGCTTCACAAATGAATGAGAGAGGGGGAGGGTACTACTATGGCCGGCCATTCATAGGGGTTTAGGGTTAGGTTAGATGCATAGGCTTGGGCTCCCTAGGTTGCTAGTAAAGCCCAAGTCAAAAAGGCTTTAAAAGGCTATTAGAAAAAATGGCTAAAAAAATCAATTAATCACTCTAAAATTAACTAATAAAATCTAAATTAATTCTAATGATAATAAATCTAATTCTAATATAGCATTAAGGTTCTAGGTCATGGTTGGCTAAGTTAAACCCATCAAAACTACTCAGACAGCAAACCAAACCACATATCATCACATGAATTCAATAATAAATAAAATAATCTAAAATTACAAAAATACCCTTGAAATGAAAAAGTGGATGTGACAAGTCTACCCCCTTAAAATAATTTCGTCCTCGAAATTAAAGACAAAACTGAATAGACAAGGAGGATAGAAAGTCATACCTTAAGACTGGAAAAGATAAGGGTATTGCTCGCGCATCTCATCCTTCCTCTCCCAGGTAGACTCACCTGGAGAGTGATGCCTCCATGCTACGTGAACCAAGGATATCGTCTGGTTCCTTAGCACCTTCTCTCGTCGGTCCAGAATCTCCACATACTGCTCTGGATAACTGAGAGTAGGGCCCACCTCAATCTCGGAGTGATCCAATACATGGCTGGGATCTGCCACGTACCGTCTCAGCTGTGACACGTGAAATACGTTATGGAATCCCTCTAATATAGGGGGCAAGTCCAGCCTGTATGACACGTCACCGACTCTTCCGCTGACAACGAAAGGTCTGATGAAACGCGGACTAAGCTTTCCACCTCTACCAAAGCGAATAGTGCCACGTGTCGGCGATATCCTTAAGAATACCAGATCACCAATCTAGCACAAACAGGGTCTCATCTTAACTATAACAATCACATGATCAATAAAAATCATAAACAAATAAGATTCTAATTCCTAAGTCTAAGCTATACCTCAAACTGCAAAGGTCTTCGGTGGATGTCGGCCCAATGCCCCTGTCTGCGCCACGCGAAGTCGATCTCTGATGAGCTTCACCTTCTCGGCTGCGTCAACAACCATCTCAGGTTCCAATAAAGCTCGCTCTCCAACGTCATCCCAAGATAAGGGTGTACGACATCTCCGCCCGTACAGTGCCTCGAATGGTGACATCCCAATGCTGGCCTTAAAACTGTTGTTATATATAAACTCCACTAAGTACAGGTGATCCTCCCAGGATCCTCCAAAATCTATAACACAAGTCCGCAACATGTCCTCGAGAGTCTGAATAGTCCTCTCTGACTGTCCGTCCGTCTAAGGGTGGTATGCAGTACTAAATTTGAGCTGAGTGCCCAAACTAGTCTGTAAACTCTGCCAGAAATGGAAAGTAAAGCGACTATCCCGATCCGAAACAATGCTCATCGGAACTCCATCTATCCTGACAATCTGCCGTATATACATTTCCGCTAGCTTCTCAGTAGACGTCCCCACTTTAAATGGCAAAAAGTGGGCCGATTTGGTCAACCTGTCCACGATGACCCAAATCGCGTCTTTCTCTCCTGGTGAACGCGACAATACAGAAACAAAATCCAACGTGATGTGCTCCCACTTCTACTCCGGAATAGACAATGGCTGCAACAGTCCTCCTGGCCTCTACCTCTCTGTCTTAACCTGCTGACAGACTAGACACCTGGCTACGAAGCATGCTACTTCCCGCTTCATCCCATACCCCATACGTGCTCTTTCAAATCTCTATACATCATGTTGGCACCTGGATGCATAGAGTACTGAGAACGATGGGCCTTCTACATGACCTGCTCCCGAAGCTCTCCGCTAGGCACACACAGTCTGGAACCGTGCCTCAATGTGCCGTCCTCTGCAATGACGAACTCCTCATCCACCAATCCTGCTTGAACCTGCTCTCGAATACACCGCAGAGTAATATCGTCGAACTGAGCTAACTTGATCCTCTCCATCAAGTCTGACTGAATCTGAAGGTCCTACATCTGCATCTGAACTCCTGGCACGATCACCTATATTCCCAAGCTCTCCAAATCTGCTAATAAGTGACGATCCATCGTCAAACACATAGCTACCAGATACCTACTCAAGGCGTCGGAAACTACGTTGAACTTCTCTGGATGGTACTGCAATAAAATGTCGAAGTCCTTCATCAACTCTAACTATCTGCGCTGTCTCATATTGAGCTCTTTCTGTGTAAACACATACTTCAAGCTCTTGTGGTCTGTGAAGATCTCCATATGCTCTTCGTATAGATAGTGCTTCCACAGCTTTAGAGCAAAGATAACTGCCGCCAACTCTAAATCATGGGTAGGGTAGTTCTTCTTATGCGGACGTAACTGCCTGGATGCATAGGCAATCGCCTTCCCATGCTGCTGTAAGACACAACCCAAACCCTTTCCCGAGGCGTCACTGTAGATAGTGAACCCGCCTGATCCTGATGGCAATGTCAAAATCGGGGCTGTCGTCAGTCGCTTCTTCAACACATCAAAAGAAATCTGATACTCCTCTGACCAGACAAACTCTGCGTCCTTTCGGGTCAGCCTAGTCAATGGGTCTGTAATCCGGGAGAAATTCTGAATAAACCTCCTGTAGTATCCTGCCAATCCAAGAAAGCTCCTGATCTCTGTAACTGAACTTGGTGCTGTCAATGCCTTGACTGCTCTGATCTTCTTTGGATCGACTAAGATCCCATCTCCGGTCACAACATGACCTAGGAAATCAACTCGATCCAAGAAGAACTCACACTTCGAGAGCTTGCCGTAAAGCTGCTCCATCCTGAGAGTCTCCAGAACCACTCTCAAATGCTCCTCACGCTCCTCTGGGGTCTTCGAATATACCAAGATGTCATCGATGAACACCACTACGAACTTATCGAAGTACTGGTGGAACACCTTGTTCATCAAGTTCATGAATACCGCCGGGGCGTTAGTTAACCCAAACGACATTACCATGAACTCAAACTGGCCATACCGAGTCCTGAAAGCTGTCTTCGGAATATCCTCCTTCTTCACCTTCACCTGATGATAACCTGACCTCAGATCAATTTTTGAGAATACCTTCGCTCCGCTCAACTGATCGAACAGGTCATCGATCCTCGGCAGCGGTTACTTGTTCTTGATCGTGAGGCTTTTGAGTGCCCTGTAGTCGATACACATCCGTACCGACCCATCCTTCTTTGGTACAAAGAGTACTGGTGCACCGCACGGTGAAGAACTCGATCGGATGAAGCCCTTGACCTACAACTCATCCACCTGCTTCTTCAACTCCACAAGCTCACGGTTGTTCACTCTATAGACATGCTAAGATATCGGCTCTGCGTCGGGTATCAAGTCTATAGATAACTCCACATCCCTGTCCGGGGGCAACCCTGGAAACTCCTCCGGAAACACATCCATAAACTCAGCTATCAGTAGATGTGGCACGCTCT
Source organism: Iris pallida (assembly GCA_029216955.1). Classification (NCBI taxonomy): domain Eukaryota; kingdom Viridiplantae; phylum Streptophyta; class Magnoliopsida; order Asparagales; family Iridaceae; genus Iris; species Iris pallida. Next base: position 36,464,716 of record JANAVB010015600.1, read on the forward strand.
GCTCCTCTGCTGAAACTCTGTAGAAAACTTTGCTGCTCTGCTCTGACTCCCGCCTGGTGAACTCGAACTCTGGCTCTCCTGGCATGCTGAAAAGAACTCTACCACCACAAAAATCTATACTGGCATGGTGCCTGCTCAGCCAATCCATACCGAGTACAATATCGTAGTTCGGTAATGGCATTACGAGCAGACTCACATCTAATTCTCGGCCTCCCAAAACTACTCTCCAATCCTTACAAATATCACGGGCGAGGATAATGCCACCCCCAGTCGTGATCTTACAAGTCCTAGGCAATGGTTCAGAAGAAAGCTAGTGTCTAATGGCAAATGATACAGACACAAAGCTATGGCAAGCACCCGAATCAAATAATGCGAATACGGGAAAATAGTCGATAAGAACATAACCTGCTATAAGATCTCCTACTGGCTCGGACTCCTCAGCTGCTATGGCGAAAGCTTGCCCCTGTTGACCTCCTCTGGCCTGCTGCTGGTGCTGAATGAACTTCTGCTGTTGGGTCGGCAGTGGTCCTTTCTACTGCACTACTGGGGCCTTGGCTCTTGTCCCCTGAGCTGTACGTCCTGCAGCGATGGGACAATCCCTCAACTAGTGGTCTACTGTACCACAAAGTAGGCACTTGTCGAGCCTCTTCCTGCGCTCATCCCATACATGCCCCGACTTCTTACAGAAGGTACAACTAATGGTCTGCTGCTGACTCGGTGCCTGCTGAAACTGCCTCTACTGAAATGGCTTCTGCTGATGCTGCTGATAGTGAGGCCTCTTGGCTGGGCCCCCACTTCCATCGGCTCCGTGTGAATCTTGACCTCTCTTCGTCTTCAGTTCCAGATCATCCTCCGCTGCAATAGTTCCTACCAAAATCTTCTCGAATGTAGCATTCCTGTTGCTCTTAGTTAAGGACTTGACTTCCTTAACCAAGTCCTTTCTGAACCTCCTAGCCTTCGCTGTCTTGCTAAGGCCCTCCACAAATCTCTCCAGGCGGCAGAACTCTTTGGCGTACTCCTCTACTATCTGGTTCCCATGAACCAAGTTCTCAAACTGCGTCTCCAACGTGCCAAGTACGGTGTCGGAGAAGAACTTCTCCTTGAAAAGCTTCTTAAAAGCCTTCCAAGTTTGCCCTATAGTACCAACCCTGGGGTCGGTCTGGTACCAAGTGCGGGCAAGGTCCTGTATCTGACTGCCCGCTGCTTCCACCTGGAGTCTAGCTGGTATCTTTGCGCGACGGAAGATCTCCTCTATATGCTCGATCCAGTCGTCGGCATATAGGATACCCTCGGTACCCTTGAAGTCTTGCGGCCTCATCTTCTAGAAATCCTGAATACTTGGAGTCCTCGGCTGGTATGGCTGGATCTGCCCTTCTTGGGGTTGGGCAGCCACCTTTTCTACTGCCACCATCGCTAACTGATGGGCATTGTCAATGCCATGCCTCATGTCCTCTTTCTGGCGTTGCTGTGTCTCCATCATCTGCTGCATGAAGGCAAAGAACTGTGCAACATCAACTGTCCCCTGGGGCGGTGGTGGTAGCATCCCCTGAACTCCTGGGGTAATCTACGGAACCGGTGGAGGAGCACCCCCAAAAGTTGCAAATGGGCCCACCTGAGCTGGAACGAGAGGTACTGTGGTCCCTGGGTCCTGCTGAGTCGGATGAGAAGTGGCAGACCTCTCAGTGGTATCCCTAAGACCAGAGCACTGCGATCGTGTCTCCACCATCCTGAAGACAGATCAAACAAGGAATCAATTATTGAAAAAGAAGCAAAATCATCAAAGGAGGACAGTTGTTTTCAAAAGGAGACAATTAACAGCAAGAATTAGATAAGAGTTTTCCTAATGTGATTGAGTACCTTAACTTATATCCTATATCCTACTACAGGCTGTAATGATACTCTAGTTCGAGTACCACTACAAAATCACACTAGTTATGATTGGAGGACCTGCATGGGCCACCACTAAAAATGTGTCACGATTCGCACCCAGTGTAAGGGCACGAGACGTGGGTACGTCCAGCATACGCCGCAGTGTCGGCGGTAGAACGCTGTCCTGGGTCCAACATCTAACACAATCTAGAAAATACTCCGAATGGAGAATAATATACAAATGATACTACTCAATCACAATAACTAAGATAGAATGGAAGAAAGATAATCATAGCAGAGAGTTATAATATAAATATAAATTTTGGTGTAAAACTACACCACAACAAGTCTCAATACAACTATAAAGTCTCATAACTAAATGATAATATAAGTCTAATCTAATCTCAAGGCAAGTCCTCAGCGACTACTAGATCCTGCTGAGGGTCCAGGTCACCTGTGTCAACCAGGCCTGCTCTATAGTAAGTGTCGCGGCAATCCTCATCATCTGTAATATTTCAATAGGTCCAGTCAGGACAAGAACGAATACGTATCTCTCACACAGTTCATAACATGATAGGAAATATGAAACAAGCTATATAATAATATACATGAACTGCTGATAAGGAAATGAGACTGTAAAAGAGAGAACATGATATATGGAAATAAATATACAGGATATAACAAGAGAACTGAACTAACTACGTGATGTAGAGCACAATCTGGTTATGTAAACTGGCTTAGGTTATACATGACTTAAATCTACTTTGGAGTTGCACATAAAAAGGGTGTAGATCACATAACCAAATAAATACTCCCCATGCCCCAATCAGTACACAAGGATCTGTCCAGGTTATGTTATTGCACATGAAAGTAGTGCGTCACATGGATAGCTAGTCCATATGCACACTGGGTTATACATGAAGGCTCACATGATCATGAGTGTACATGAATGTCACATGAGTATACATGAATAAGTACGAATACAATGAATAGACGATGCACATGATAAAGTACATGAGCACAATATATTCGATGTATCCGAGGGGATAACATCGCATGAAGAGATCCATATAGTACTAATCCGTGATATATCGTGACAACAACAAGTAAACTAGTCTATAACAAGTAAATATGTCCAAGCAAGAATGAAACGGTCAGAGAATGTACTCGCCTGACAATCTGAGCTGCTGATGAGGATGTGTAACTGTACTGGAGTGATGTAAACCTATTTAAAATAACCACAAGTCACAACAAGGTCTAATATAACATAAGGAATGCCTACAATGCACTTCTACATGATTCTAGGTCCTTCTAGGTCAAAGTCAACCCTTGGTCAACTCTGGTCAAACCTGGTCAACTCAAGGTCAACTAGTCCGTTTACTAATTTTTAGGTCACACACAAGTTTCTAGGTCATTCTAAGTTCGTTTGAGTTGAATTGGATCAAGTTTGACCCAAAGTTGACTTTTGTCAACTTGTCGGTCAACTCGACTAAACTAAGGTCTTTGGGTCGATCCTAATCTGTCCCAATACTCCAATGGTTACAAACACTAACATACAAACACACATAAACTATATTCTATCAACCAAAATATATATATATATATATATATATATATATATATATATATATATATATATATATATATATATATTCTCCTTCGGTGGAGCGCGGCCCCCCCTGCTCCCTCCCCCGAGGTCGAGCCCCTGGCGCCGGCTCCCTCCCCCCTCGACAAGGTCGAGCCCCCACTTCCTCCTCCGGCTCCTCACCCCAGTCGGCCGGCGACGCTTCGTCTCCGGTAGAGTGCAGCCCCCCTTCGCTCCCTCCGCCGAGGTCGAGCCCCCTCCTCCGGCTCCCTCCCTCGAGGTCGAGCCCCCACCACCGAGGTCGAGCCCCCCTCCCCTTGCTCCTTCGGTGGAGCGCAGCCCCCCTCCGCTCCCTCTGCCGAGGTCGAGCCCCCTCCACCGGCTCCCTCCGGCCCCCTCCGTCGAGGTCGAGCCCACCCCACCGGGGTCGAGCCCCCCTCCTCCTGCTCCTTCGGTGGAGCGCGGCCCCCCCTACTCCCTCCCCCTCCACCGGCTCCCCCTTCACTCGCCCCAGCGCGCTCAGCCCGTCCTCCCTCGTCGGAGCCCGGAGGTCGAGTCCCCCCTCTCCGACCGTCCCACCATCCTCCGGGCGGGCGCTCCCCGCCGGAGCCCTCTCGGGCCGCGCGCCTCTTGAGCCGTCCTCCCTCCCTTCCGTCTGTGCTTCCCCCTCCGGACCGCTCGTCGGAGCCGGCTCCGCCGGAGCTTCCGCCCACGCTCGCCGCGTCGGAGGGGGGGACGAGGCTCCTCGAGCCGCGCGCCCACTACACCAAAAAAGGCATTTAGGAACAGTTTTTATATGTTCCTAATATTTTTAGGAACATATCATAACCGTTCCTAAAAGTGGCGTTGCAATATTTGGAACGGTTATAAAAGGTTCCTAAATTTAGTTTGGAACGGATATCAAGCGTTCCTAAAATTAGATTTTGGAACATATATAACGTGTTCCTAAATTATTTCTGGAACACCCTTGAAACGTTTCTAAATATCACTTTGAAACACTTTAAACTTGTTCCTAAATGTCATTGGCAACACTTTTGCATTGTTCATGTAGTTAACTTTGAAACACTTTATTAATGTTCCTATGTTTTCTTTTCTAATTCCAATTTCACATTTAAGTTTTCATTTGAATCACAAATCTGATGATTCCTAAATTGACAATTGAAACACATAATAAACACTACAATATTTTTTTACACATTCCACGAATGAACATCTAAGAACTCCATCAAATTAACTAAACTTTCAACTTAATATAAAACAACTAATAACTTATCACAAAAGTTAAATCTTTATAAAATGTCATCAAAAGTATATAAAGTAAAAAATTACAAATAATATAGGAAATCTAGACTACACTTTAAAATTTAGTATGTTTACAAAATCTAGTTCTTCGGAAGATGATCACAAGCAGTAATGGAGAGTTGCATCTGTTAATTGCATCAACTATGAAGTCCGATGTTGTCAATTGCCTCAACTGTAAAGTCAAAAATAGATGTCATCTTCTAAGGCTCTCTAGTCAAGTAGGCACCAGTATATTATACAAGCTACAATAAGCATCTCATCTTCAAAGCCCAAATACTCTTTAATACACGTCAGAAGTAGGTCATGCTTTCCCTGCATGAGAAGACAATTTAGATAAACTTTGGCCATGTATAAACTGATAAAGTAGAAACTTGTATTATTTTTGATCTGAAAGCTGCAAAGAAAAAGTCGATTGAGACCATTAACGCACTTGCACAGATATATTATGGAGTTTATAGCTAACAAAATGAAACAGAAAATACCTCATTTTGAGTTCTTTTGTTTAACTACAAAGATCTCACATTAGATAAACAACTTGTCTAACAGGCCAACTCGTAAACAAATCTAAATAAGTAAACCTACAACATAAGGCAGAATCTTTAGGAAATGGGCAAGACCAAAAACTCAAGCAATGGTTTTAGTACAATAGCAAGATTTTCATTGGAGATGGATGTGTTTATAGTATTTTGTTTCAATACATGGGTTTAATTTAAATTTGGTAGTTTCTACTCCAAGCTGAGGCACAAGAAATGAATGATTATTTTAATCACGTAATTAATCAATACCACTCCCAAGGTACTAATATCGACAATGAAATTTGTTTACATACACATACACACATGAAGCAAAATCATTTGTCAAATAAGGGGCATGAAAGCCATCCATTCACATAAACCACCCCACATCTTCATAAGCCACCCAATATGCACCAACCAAGCAAATGAAATATGGATACCACAAATGTGGCACTACAAAAACCTCATCATTGCCCAACCATAAGCAACCCATATGAAATTATTGAAACAAAAAACTACAAAACTCGAAAACTGGTATTAAATCTAAGGCTCAAATAAAACAAAACAAAAATGCAAACAAACTGATGATAAGGCTCAAACAGAATAACTGATGAGCGTGATACCTGTTCATCTATTGAGCATCAGTTTCCTAATTTGTAGATTGACTAAATAACTCGGTGCAATTTAAAACCACAAATAATTTGCAAAGAGATCAGACGCCATGTTACCTTTGAGAGGCATCTTTGGACCGAGGATCTTTTAGCAAAGAATCATCAGAATGGTTCTGTTTGAAAGCAGCTGTTGCCTCAGAATCGAACATTCCCAGATAAAATTCTTGAAGAGCCTACAACAGAACATGTTAACTTCAGCTATTTTCTGTGAAGTTTATGTTGTTCGAAGGCAGTACTAGAAGCAGGAGGTTGAAGCTCAAAGTGTCCGCAAATAAAATGATGTATATTACATATTTCAAAGATCCTAAGCACCTCACCCCCACCCAGCCAAGGTAAATTGGGGGGAATAGGTAAACCTACTGTTTTGCTCTCTAAATTTTCCAAGACTAGGAAAGAGTCGAAAAGAAGGGGTAAGATGACAAAATAGCAACATGTTTAAAAATGAGATCCATAGATAGCTTGAATAAAGGGCTCTTTTCGTATCATTGGCTCACATTGTGGGTCGAGAAGAATTTCTCAAAGAATACAGGCTTGCTATACAACACTTACTTTATATTCTTCTAAATGGAGTTGGTACAAGTATTTTAGGTAGCATAGTTCATAAGACCACCAACCTTCATGCTGCATAAGACAGAATAATGTCAGAATTTAGACAAGTGCATATCCTACAATCCTGTTAACTATATCCTCACTCGGTATAAACATTTATCTTTTAACACATCAAGTAGCTCATCTGGAATCTTCAACTTAATCCTGTTATTGGCTTCGACAATAATAACGCTCGAGTTTTGTTGAGTAATTGGTTTCACAAGTTTGGTTTCCGCAACTATAGGCAAGAAGCACATGTAGTTCTTTCCATCTTTATTGGACATCATTAATGACTGCTGACCTTCATCCTGCACAAAAAAAAAATCATCTTATCATTAGTTAAGTTGCTGCCAATTACTTTTGTTCAAACCACTCAGTAAATTAATTAAACTATAAAACTGGGAAGTTACCAATAACTTTCTTCCCACACATTATTCCAAGGATTATAATTGTGCTCCCTAATCAATAGTAAATACTCATAAGCACTAATTATAGATATAACTTAAACTATAAAACATAATCTACAAAACATAATCATGCTACACCAAATTAAAATGACTGTCACGTGTATAATGTACGGACAACTAACATGTGGTAATAAGAAAATGTAAGTGTTTATAGTCTTCAAACCATGCCTTTTTCAACGCGAGAAAAGCTTTCTTCCTTAGTGAAGCATCTGGGGCCCCAATCATAGTTCTTTGAATACCTGAAATGTTTATTTGACTATGAGCAAGTAGACATCTATGGCTAGATTCTTACCAAAATGGAAACATAAGGAAACTGCACCTTGAGAACAGCAAAAATACTTGGCATTAATGATGAGAAGTCTATAGGAACTTCATCATATTCCACAGGATTAGTTCCATCAGTCATGCTTAGTATAAGGTCAATGCTGTGAGATTTTACTACCCATGGATAATCAACTGATGGAAGTATATATTTCAGTGACCCTAAAGCTTTCCACCTTCCATGGCGATCATCTCGAATTTTATTTAGAGTGGCCATGACATGCTCCCCTGCAGCTTTCGCAACTTCCTCCGAGATGTGGCCCCATATCACTAAGAAAACATGCAGCAACAAAAAAACTTACAATATTATAGACTTACCAATAGCAAAGAAATTTGGTATAATGATTATGACCAGATGAAATCTGGACCCATTAATAAGAACCAACCTGCAAGAGAGGCCCCATCCATAGAAAAGGAAAAGCAAGACATAAAGTCATCACCATCCACTACACTTTGGAAAATATGTATCAAAGTATCAGAGAAGAGAAGATAACAGGTAGGCAGAAAAAAAAACAAAGAAGAAGAAGAAAGAACAGAAAGTAACAGAAGCTAAATATGTGGAGGGATGTGGATAATAATAATAATAATAGTTACCTTCAGGTTGCTCGCCAGCAATTGTACCGAAGTCGAATAAAGTTACAAGATCATAGTACGTGAACCCACAAAAAGGGAGGAACTCTGAAAGTTGCAGGATAAGTGAGCTGCAGCTTGAAACCATATGCGATTCTGTATTTTTGGATATAAGGGCCTGAAAGTAAGAAGTTGAATTGCAAGCAAAATAAGCAATTGTAAGGAATCAAAAGAAAAGCAGATCAATGGAGGAGTAAAGTATGAAGTACTCAACAATCTTATGTAGGACATATAAACCAAGTATAGCAGGAAGCTCATTTTTCCGTCTTCCTTCCTGTTGCAGGATAGTGGCATAAATTCATAAATATTAGCGCATGAGAACAACAGGAAAGAAAAATAAAGTATGAGCCACTTAAGATAATAGATACAGACCAACTTCAGGCAAATTTCTTTGATAGAAGTTCCAATACTAATTACTACACCAAAAAAATTGTTGAAAGAATCTATATCTTCCTCATCGGACTCTGAATAAACAGCAGCTATCGCCTAGAATGAATGTGCTGATAATCACTTTATGTTAGTCAGTATATAAAAGCTACACTGCACTTGTTAGTTATTCTTCCTCGCGAAGAAGAAATCTGAAAAGATTCTACATGCTAAATATGTCAAAAGGGGGGGAATACATAATACATCAAAAAAATGCTTATCTATATTAATCAGCAATGGATAGAAGGAACCTTCTTGTCTGCTCCTTTCAAGTTGGTATGAACGATCTGACATCCCTACAACCATCTACAAGTCGATACATAACTTATGTTAAGATATCACAACACATTTTGAATTCAGTAACAATCTCAAGTCATAAAAGGAACAAAAGCCTAACTACTTCTACCCCTTTTTAGATGTAAAAAATTGCTCCAAAGTTTAGCCAACTATACCCGTGTTGTACTGTTTAGCATGCGGTTAACCTGGTAGTATGTAAATCCATTGCTAAGAATTACACCTCATAGTGGAGGATAGAATGTTATCAAATCAGCTACCTACAAACCATGTAGAATATTAATTATATAATAACATAATCATAATAGTCTAAACAAATTTTGATAAATACTGAGCATATAAATCAATTGACATGTAGCTAAAATGAATAAGACATCTTTGTTCATGATGTTGCTAAAATTGGTTTCGACTTCGATGGTGGGTACCCATACAATAACTAATTTGCAGTGCAGTAATGCAGGAGCAGTAGCTGCACTAAGTTGATGTCTGCAGAAATTTGCAGATTGGTTCCACAGTGTGGTAAGGAGTTCAGCAGAGGGAATTTGTCCAGGAATTCTGTAGGCATCCTAGATGCAGCAGACAACAAGGGAGAGACCTACAGGCAAATGGGGGTGTGTGTGTGTGCAGCCTGCAGAAGAGTGCATGTGCTGCAGCAACCTAGGCTAGCAGTCCTATCTGCTGTGCAGTACCTAGCAGGGGATGTTATGCAGCAATTGTGCGATATATCCTGCAAGTCGGACACTGCAGAGGGGTTGCTGCTTGTGCAGCAGTTCAGAGGGGGATATATCTGCAGGGAACTGTCTGCAGGCGGTTCAAACTGCAGTGCAGTTAGTAATTAGATGCAGGGTAGTTGTACCATGTGTGTGCCAATAGGCAGGGTATTGGTAATGGTACATACAAGGTTATGAAAAGTGCTAGTCGGGCGGGCACTCACCGCCTAGCGCCTAACCCGTCTAGACGGTCACCAAGGCGGCCGCCTAGATTTAGGCGGTTCAAAAACAAATAAAAATCCAAAAAACCTAGTGAAAAATTGCAAAAAAAAATCCATAAAACCCCCCAAAACATGCATAGTTGGACGTCGGAGGGTCTAGGCGGGCACCTAGGCGCGGCCGCCTATACCGCCTTTAAAAAGGTGTCCCCATCCCTAATGTTCAATTCCTGGCTACACCACTGTTCTAACGGGTAGGAACTGAGCATTAATGATTTGCTTCAGTGTCATCATCCAAACCCTCTTGATAATATATGATGAATGGACAAAAATGAAGCACATCAAAACTTTCTGATGGAGATGAAACTTGACTACTATTAGTATAATTGTGAAATATACATCACATATGACTAATATAAGTCTAATTGACCTGGATATTTTGGCTGCAGAGGATTAAGATCGGTATACATAAAGAGCAAATCATCATATAAGTTTATTGAGTGAGTATTTACATACATGAGAGGGAAGAACAATCGACTTAGTTTTTCTGTATTCCCTAACAGCTAAATCATATTCTCCTTTACTGATGCTCCCATGAATTGTACTGGGCAGATTGAATAATGTACGAAACCTCTGAAGCATACCTTGGACTGATCTGATCTTCTCATCTTGTACCTGTGTATATTTTTTAGATGAAAGAGAGAATAGAATTAATCAATACTCAAGCAATGATGACAAATTCCCATCAGCTTTCTAAATAAATATACACATACATACCAGTCTCTCAAACATAGGCTGAAATGCATGGTTTGCTAATTTACTAATTTTTTGTGTGGCACCATGCAAATGAGCAGTTCCTGCACCTTCGGGATCCTCCTCTATCTGCCTCAGTTTTGACTCAATATCTGCAAAGAAGATGAAGTTCATCACAGAGGCTAAAAAAAGCATCAGTGGATCTGAGAAAAGACTGAATGCAAAAACCTTAGGGAAAATAAAAACTCAGACAAAACTGGAGTAGAAGTCTATATATAACTTTATGACCATCAACCATGTCACTATCTAAAAGTAAATTTTCATAGGTAGCTGTGAAATATTCTTTTCAGGTCGACTTTTTACCATACAATCAATGGTAGTTTTGCAAGAGACGAAGCAATCAAAATTCTCTTTCACTAACTGTTTCTTTTGGTGAATCCTCCCTTTAAGATCAGTTTTCAATGTAAGGGCACATGATTCTAAATCGGCAGCACCCATCTCTTGGTGCACGTGGGAGAGAAAAACCTTGGAATCAAAATTTGGGGAAGAGTAGGAAGAGTATATCACTTTTTCTGCAAATATTTGAATACAAATCTACGTCGGTAACAAAAGCACCGAAAACTGGCAGCAAGTCCTTAATGTACTGAATTATTTCACAACTATCAAATGACCATGAGAACAATAACATAAACTAAAATTTTCTTTCATTACTGTTGCAAGAGAGTCAAAAGGTTATAAACTGGCATGAACTTTATCTATTAGTCTTCCTAATATTATTTTAGCTCACCAGATCTACTTTACGAATGAAGAGGAGACCCTTAAAATAAAATAGAGATCAATTTTCAGCATAGATAACATGCTAGATGAAGGTCAAAGCAAAGTAGCAAATGAAATAGTATAATGAGCAATATTTTTGTTTTCTACTTATGTAAAGAATGGAGTAAAATTTAATTTCTCCTCATTAGCAAGTAATACCTTTCCTGTTCAGTTCTTAAAAAAATCCCACTCTACAGAAACTTTGAAGTTTCCTGGCCGCATGATATCAAACTTCAAAATAAGATTGTAACGTATCAGCCAAGTTATTTCTAGGTTTCTATGATGCAACCACTCTCCATTTTCTTGGCCAAAAAATATGGGGCTTGATCGTAAAGGCATATGTGATGTTGGCAAATGTTTTAAGAACTGTCAATTTTTATGATAGCTTTTTCAACTTAGAATCGTACTCTATAACCGACCCCTCCTTTAAAAGGTCCATTGCTCAGCCTACAAAAAGACCTCATCCGAGCAATGTGATAACAATTATCTGAAACGTCCACTGATTATGAAATAGATCAAAGAGGTGACTACTTGTCTAAGCTTGCAACATGGTTTGTCGTACATGACAATTGATGTATGTTGATACATTAGGATCTATGTTGTTAGTATCTTCAATACACGACGTATCTTAAGATACGCTTACTACCATTTCGTTAAATATCGGTTGATACAATATGATATGTATAGGATGATAGGTGGTATCAATTTTTTTTTACTTGAGTCAAGTAACGTATACTTAAGAATATGGATTTTGGTACTAGATAGACCTGTTAAGACCAAAAAAAATTAAAACAAGTAAAATTGCACAAAACGGCACCATAGATTAAATATTTAAAGTCCAAGGTTTCCTGGCAAGATGCAAGATGCCAAATACCCCAGCTTGTTCTTAGCCCAAAGATGGCATCAAGCTAAAAAAAGGTCAAAGTAGCAGGGGTTTCCCATGTATAATCACACATACACAACTCATCACAACAAATGTGAAACAATTGCGATTTAATTGTCATACTTCACTTCCTATCTTTATGTCAAATTCTTCTCATTGGGATCAAATAGTTGCAAAAATTTAATTCAAAAGCAAAATTTTGCATCTAAAATGAAATATTACATGCCAAAATTTTGACCTCTTATTAATTGTTAATCAATATCAGACAATAATTCCAATTTCAATAAGAATCATAGGCTTAATTACATGAAACTAATAAAAATTGCTAAAAAGACATTTGTTAAAAATTGCTAAAAACATCAGCTTAGGAGGAAGGCAAAGCACACAATGCATATCACATTGCAGACCCCTATAATAACACACAAGTAGAACATAAAGGTATAAAGGGATCCAAAGCAATATCATGGTAATAGAAAATTTTAGACTTTTTAAACCTGTAATGATAACAACCCTTATAGTTGATAGGGATCGTAAGTGACTTCCAATATAAAAACATAACAAAATTTTAGGTATTGTCTGAAATGATACATTTCATCTGTTCAGATCAGAATTTTTATAAATAACATTCCAGGACAATATAAATTAATTCAAGACAATGACTCAATTCCATATAAACAAAGCAAACAGATATAAAGCTATAATCGATCAGCGGAGCAATGATCCAACTGCTAGTTCCCTTGCTTCAGAGAACAATCCAAAATAAAAAAAAAAGGCAAGAAAGTTGTAACATTCCTAATTTTTCAGCGTAAGACATTACAGGGGGTGACATGATATAATCAAGTCAATGTGACAAGTAGGAAGTTTCAAGCTTTGTATCAAGTTGCTATGGATTAAATGGGATGCAGTTATCAACGTTGAAGTTGGGTTAGCATGTACTGCTCCTAAACTATTTTTTGAAATACTTCTAAAAGTTCAATATCACCCAAATCAAGTATTCCAAAATCAATTTTATTAATGTCCTCAAAAAATACTTAAATTTATGCATATATTATAAACCCTAAATAAGTTCAAACCAAAAAAAAATACCAAGATGGTTGAGATTAAGGTACCTTTTGATTGCTCGAGTCAAAGCCTCAACCACTTCAAGCAAACCCTAAACTACACAAACAACCCTAATCAGTATGTAAGAGACCAATTTCAGATTAGGGAGGGTGAGGGAGGGCGTAGGGGAGAGGGAGAAAGGAGGGTGGGGGCAGACTGAACTAGGTTAAAATCCATCAATAGAGAGATTGGAAGAGATCTATGGCAGGGATAGGGATGAGATCGATGTCGTGTGTTGGTGGGGAGAAGCAAAGGGCACACCGCCACCAGGGGAAGAGCAAGAGAGGGGGGCGCAAATGAGACTGGAATGAGAGGGAATCAGATGCTTAGGGAACGCTTTTGTGTTTGGTCACGTGACTAGCACATGTGATCAAACATAAATAGAAACATTTTCTAACTGTTCCAAAATATAAAATAATTACTTAAATTTTGCAAAAATTAATTTTAGGAACATTTTACCAATTTGTAACGGTTAAAAAGTGTTTCAGCTTCTAGGAACACTTACATAGCGTTCCAAAGCCAAAAGTGACAAGTGTTTCAAAATTGCTCTTTTGGTGTAGTGGCCCCTCCCCCACCCTTGGGCAGAGCGCCCAACCCTCGTTCTGCGTACAGCATTGGGCTGCGAGCCCCCACCTACCCACCCCACCGCTTCGTGCTGTGGGCCACCCCCCCGGTTGGTTGGCGTGCGGATTTTCGAATTTTCAATTCTTTGAAAATTCGGATCTTCGTTCCCTCCCCCGGGTTTAGCACCCGCTAACCTATGTTTTTAGAAATTTCAATTTTTTGAAATTTTGAAACCTTACATGCCCCACTTATGCTTAGTTTCTACATTGTCCAGCAGGTTCCGTTTTGTGTGTTCGGTCCTGCTTACGTCTGTACTGCTCTTTTCGAGCTTCCTCTTATTTTTAATATAATGTCTGTTAGATAATATATATATATATATATATATATATATATATATATATATATATATATATATATATATATATATATATATATATATATATATATATATAGGGAGCGGATCAAAAGCCCTCCTTAAAAAACCCCCTAAAAAAACCCCTCACTATAATTCGTAATATTAATGTTAATATTAATGTTAATATTAATGTTAATGTTAATATTAATTTTTTATATTTTTTTATATTAATGTTAATGTTAATGTTAATATTAATTTTAATGTTAATGTTAATGTTAATATTAATTTTAATGTTAAGTTTAATGTTAATTTTAGTATCTAATGTTAATATTAACATTAATATTAACATTAACATTAATATTACGAATTAGAGTGAGGGGGGTTTTTAGGGGGTTTTCTAAGGGGGGTTTTTGATCCGCTTCCTATATATATATATATATATATATATATAAATATATATATATATATATATATATATATATATATATATATATATATATATATATATATATATATATATATATATATATATATATTTTATAAATATATATATATATATATATATATATATATATATATATATATATATATATAAATAAATATATATATATATATATATATATATATATATATATATATATATATATTAAAAAAAATATATATATATATATATATATATTTTATATATATACCATATAGGAAGAATGGTGGTGTGAAAAATATGGGCTGTTGTTAGACTCCAGAATTCTGGAATCAAACAGCCCCAAATCAATTTCTACTCAAAACTATATTACACAAGTATTTACATATATAAACACTACAAGAAAAATGACGATTCTTGACGGTTTATAAGTTGACGGTCGTTAAAAACCGTCAAAAATGGACTATCTTGACAGATTTAGCCTTACGTCAAGAAATACCTTATTTTATGTTAATTTAGCAATCTTACAGCATAATTGTTGACGGTTTTAGAGGATCCGTCAAGAAACATGCTTTTATTTAGTGACGGTTCGGTAATAACCGTCAACTAATATATGCCTAAAAAAATTGGCGCAATTTTTTTAGCTGCCATTTTTATATTTTTTTTGAAATGAAAATCTATATTGACGTTAGTCATTCCATCCGGTTTTATTTATTTTTCGATTCTTTCCTCTCCTTTCCATTCTCCATCTCTCTCATCCACCAGCCGATGGAGAAGGAGAGGTCAAATCTACATCTTCCTTCTCCTCTTCCTCATCTATATCTCCATTCTCCTATTCTTCCTCCTCCTTTCTTCTCCTATAGACCCAAAACCCTAATTCCCAAATCCACCAAATCTCATCCCCAAGCCCTAACCCTAACCCTACCTTCCCACTCCCAGTTCCTTATCTCCTT
This sequence comes from Iris pallida, assembly GCA_029216955.1. NCBI lineage: Eukaryota > Viridiplantae > Streptophyta > Magnoliopsida > Asparagales > Iridaceae > Iris > Iris pallida. The sequence goes on from JANAVB010015600.1 coordinate 36,480,158, forward strand.
CTCCACCTCCCCCTCCTTCTTCAACTGGTTCTTCTTCGCCATCCTGGGCACCGTTGTAACGCCCCAGAACCAGAGTACTGGAGAGCGGGGGCGTACATAGCTAGCTACGTATATTGAAGTGCAACCCACCTTGCTATACGGTCACGGCTGTCTAGATACATGAGGGTTTAACTACAAGCCATCAGTCTCCTATGGTCATAAACAAGCCTATTATCTCAATCTCAAGCAAGTAATAATAATTACAAGATATCAGAGCCCCAAATATACAATAGTAAGGCGTCCCATATATTACATATTTGGATGATCATGAAGCTAGTCGTACAAAATGGCAAGACTAGCAAGAGTTTTAGTTATACATGATCAACCCTAGGATTTGTCAATCATGCTACAGCCCGTAGGCAGACAGTAAATAAAGGTACAATCGAGGTAACACGTGCTCGTCGGCTAAACGCCTCAAAAGAATATTTTTATAATAGAGTGAGAGAACAAAAGAAACCCACTCGTTGCCAGGGTTACGCCTGGTGGTCACCATCTGGCTGGAAGGTAGGTAGATCCTCTGGAGCTACTCCAAAATCTGGCCATATAAAACCAGCTGGGTCAGACCCCAGAAAGAGCAAGTGCCACAAAGGAGGCTTCACTTAGGAACTAAAACCAGCACATCATAAATGAATATTAAAGATAATTATAAAGATACTGATAATAACAGGGGCAACAATAATGGATTGAGTACGAGAAAACCATTCAAGTAGCCAAGTCGTAACCCTTAAACCAAACAAAGACCGGGGTTGCAACCCTTCACCAGAATAGAAACCCGTCTCAAATACTGCTGGTAAAGTAAAACATGATGAGCTCGACATAGGGTAAAATAAGACAATAACGAAGAGAGGATAAAGAACTGCTCTGGGAGCCAGGTTACAACCCTTAAACCAAACAAGGACCGGGGTTATAACCCTTCGCCTGAACAGAACCTTACCCCTGATCTTTATTATTAAGGCCAGCATAGGTAATCATGTCAAGTCCAAAATCTTATAAAACATGACGAGCATGACACGGGGTGCAATAGGATAATAAACGAGGAGAGGACACAGAACTGCTTCGGGAGCCAGTTACAACCCTTAAACCAAACAAGGACCGGGGTTGTAACCCTTCGCCTGAACAGAACTGGTCCCCTGATCATTATTGTTAAGGCAAGCATAAATAATCAGGACGATATATGATAATATAACCATGGAACTATTCAAATAGCCAAGTTACAATCCTTAAACCAAACAAGGACCGAGGTTGTAACTCTTCATCTGAACGGAACTTGGTTTCTCATCATTTATCGATAAGTAAAGCACAAGAAATCAGGTCATATTACAATCTTGTACAGGATCAGGACAAACTAGACTGGGCTAGACTCCATCCAATCAATCACGGCCAAGCAATGAGTACGGCTTGATACTTTAACTAACTAGGGTTATCACAGGCCTAGTTACTAGCAAGATGCAATAAGATTATTCCAACAGCTACAAGCCCTGCAGACCATCCAGGTTATCCAGACGCAATTAAGGGATTGAATTCATGCGGATACATTGTCCAAGAACATATGTACCCTTAAGTAGCTTGGTGAGTGCAACACATGACAGTGTGCTGGAAATGTGCCCTACTCGACGGTAGGCTACAAATCCCATGATGGGTCGCCCAGATAACGGGATTGCCTGTAGCTGGGAAATCTCTTTATGACTACTGGATTATTCTAGTTATTAGCCTTAGTCAATTTCAGTAGGTACCCCTGACCGTGGTACTCAGGGGTTCATGTCCTAGACATGATGCAAGCCATTACTGGTTTATTTGTACAAACACAATCATCCACGGTGCCCAGGCCATTCGTTCTCGTCATGTCATGCTAGCCGTCGCAACAGCATTCAATAGTTCCTATCATGCTTGCTTGTCATGTCTTGTTACATCATGTTTACTTCATACCTTGCCGTGTACAATTATCATTTCAAATATATTAAATAAATTCATGATTATCAAGTTATGACAAAAGGCGTAAGGATATAAAAGCAATACATTACGCTAAGGGAAGGAGGCTCGAGATTCTATGCGGGCAATACTATGCTAGGCCCAAGAGATCCCGTACGTAAAATAGCTCTACGCGGACAAGACAGAAGGGTAGGCATGCTCTACGCGAGCAAGAGTGCATGCGGGCAGGATTTTACGTGAGCCAGGGCTTTACGCTAGCAAGCCGTCGACAAGCGAGGCTCTACTTGAGGGAAACTCTACGCGAGGAAAACTCTACGTGAGTGAAACACTCGAGCAAGACTTTATGCACTCGAGAGTCTGCTCGAGCTAGGGTTTTACGCGAGCACGATTTTACGCAAGCGCCCGAGCATAAAATTTTGAATGAACTCGGTGTAAAACTGAGTACGCTGGCACGCAATTGCGTGTGCGTAAAAGGCTGAATAATACACTGTCACGTAAAACGTTGGCGTAAAAGCTAAACACTACGCTGGCACGTAAAATATGGCATAAAACTTCATCTTCTCCCCATGGCCAAGTCAGTAGGCGTAAAAGCTCACGAACTCAAGCAAGCCCCACCTCGATCAAGTATCAATGAAAACCAACCATTCCAGAGCCAAACTTGCGTGAAATCGAAATCCCGACCACATGTAACTCTCCATTTCGGAAGTAACCAAGTTTCAGAAGATCAAAACCATGAAGATTAAAAATATTAAAACTTAGGTCTACATGAAATGAGCCATGGAATTCGAAAATGCTAAATACTAAGGTGGCTTAGAATCTTGTGGAGAAGAAAATGGAACAATAAAACTTGAGTTCCTTCATGAAGCAAGTTGCACTTGCCTAAAACTCTCTCTCTGGTAGGTGAGGAGAGTAATGGTGAGGAAGAAGGAGTAATGGAGAAGAAGTAATGAGGAGAGAGAGTGTTGGGCGGCTATTAAAGAAGGAATGGGTGGTAGGTGGGAGTGGTTTGGTCTACTCAAAACCAAGCAAAACCGAACCTATGCAAAACCAAGCCGAATCAAGCCAACCAAGTCAAGCCGGGCCGTACCAAACAAGGAATTACCAGAATAAACCATGCCAGGAAGCATGCAATATACGCATACGTATACCAAAATACGTAATACGAACCACGATCGTTACAACCGTGCTGGGATCATGTCCTCGGGGATGACCCTCAGGAGGTTCGGATGGGTGGAAGGATTCGGCGTCCCCGCGGTGATGATGTTCGACTCCTGCCTCGTCCTGCCAAGGATTGTCCTCGACGGGAGGGACTTCAACATGTTGGTTTGTTTTTCTTTATTTCCCCTTTTTTTCTTATTGTTTGTATTATTGTTTCTACGAAACTTTTTTTTTCTTTACCATTTATCTTTGTTTCTATGTTTTTTCGCTAGGATTTGGGACAAAATTATGGGCACCTAATTTATGGTTTAATGACGATATGATAATGAATCAAGTTGAATGGAATCTCCAACTCTGTTCATCCAATATTTACTGTGTGAAGTTCTGAAACTATGCAATTTTCATCAGCAGCCTATTTTAATTTTAGATAAATAGATTATTTGTTTATAGATTGATTGACTGCTTTTGGTATATGAACTCGTCAATTCTATTTCGCTCATAAGCTATGTTGCAACTCTGCTTATTTCTTCATTGATTACTTCATATATGGGTAAACATCATGTTGTATGAAGAATAAAAGATGATTATGATACTGAAAAGGCTCATTCTCTTCATTTTTCTTTTAGTAGCTAAAATTTGAAATATGAACCGTATTTTACTGAATCAAGAATGTTAACTAACCATTTTACATGACATGCTATATGAGACATGAGATATGACTCAAAAACGTATTACACTTTCATATTTTTACTTATTAGAAATATCGATTACCACAGTTGATGTTTTGTTTGTTTCAATGCAGGTAAAAGGAATTAGCATGCAAAGCATCCTGGTTGGGTGAGATCTGAATGGTTGTGTATTTGTATATGGGTCATTGAGTTTCTTAGACAAGTTCTCGTGTGGGCTTGCATTATACGTTCTTGAATCATATCAAGGTAGAAACTTTTTAATACCTCTTGTTTGTTTAAAGATACTTTGATGTCATCTGGCCACCATTTTATTTGTGCACATGAGAGCACCCATGGGTGTGAGTACAAACAAGAACTGTGCAACAATGCATCATACAACGCTTAATTCATCAATATCATGAAAGGTTATGCAAAATCTATAGAATGTGTGATAACTGAAATAAACATGATCCCTTCTTATGGTGACTTGAGCTCTATGAGTCCCTAGCCTTTTCTTATTCTGTCCAAAGAGAAGTAAAGGAACTTGCATTAAAGGTGTCAAAACCATCAATGAAGGAGTCTTAAGAAAAATGGGACGGATCAATTACATTCCTCTGATTTACATTCCCATGAACTTCTATCTATTCAATCATTACATTCCTCTGATTTACACTTAATTCATTTGAACATTCAAAGAATGAGACAGATCAATTTATAGTCCCCCCCCCCAACTTTAGAAGATTTAAGACTGCGATGAAAATTATCCTGAAAAGTAACATTGCATACCCTTTATAGTTCATGGATAATGGGGACGTCAGGGAGTTAGGTTCACCCTTGATTTTTGTTATATTTTCTGTAGAAGATTGATATAAACAAAAGTGTCAACACACAAGACAGGATACATACACCTTTTTCTTTTCACAACCTTCCAATTTCTTTGAAGAGAAGTGTACATGATAGGAGGAGATCCGCTGATGTGTGTGTAGACACTTTTTTCATGTTTTAGTTTAGAATGCATCATGAGAGTTCGCTTCTAGAATGGAACTTAAGGTTTTCATAATAAGTAACCAATCTCAATATGAACAAAAGTGTCTACACACAAGACAGGATACATACACATTTTTCTTTTCTCAATCTTCCAATTTCCTTGAAGAGAAGTGTACATGAGTGGAGATCCACTGATGGTGATTGGGAAATCTTCCGAACCCCCTATAATATCACATTGTATCACTCATAGGTAGGACGAGTACATATTCTAAAACCATTAGCTTACTTCATGAGAATATACTAGTTATTATATCTAAAACCATTAGCTTAAGGGATATTGGAACAACATATGAAACTTAAAAGTTAAAACTAGAAAGAAGGAGAAAGAAGAAAGAAAGGAGGAGAAAGAAAGAAAGAAAGGAATATCAACAGTAAGAAGTGTAAAATTCTCAAAGTGTAAGATGTAGATTTATTTTACCACCAAAATGATTGAAATAAAATTTCATGCTGTATAATATCCCAATATATTCACTTGATGAACAAGTAGACAACCTCCAAATGATTTGATCGATAACTCAAAGCTACATCATCTTCCTGAATGACTATATGCTTGATCACTGGACTGAAATTAGTTATGATTGAATAGCTAAACAATATTATTGCTTTTTTCTGAAAATCCTTTTTGGTAGAATGCTTTAAGAATATCTAGGACTTGCATCAAACTATTGAGATATTGAGTGGATTTTAGTGCCAGTTTGTTTTATAGGATAATGATCTTATAGGTATCTAACAAGGCAAATTGGCACCACTACAACTATTTCTTTCTTTTATAGTTAGTACTTCTTGATTGTCTTAAGACGCCTTCATACCCAAACACTTGGCTGGTAGCTAAAACTCGTCATTCAATGCTTTTGATTTTATGGACACTTGTAGATGTTTGTATGTAGGCTAATGAAGGCATCGATATCCTTCATTGTAGTGAAGTGTGATATCCTTCATTCTACCTCCTAACTTCAAAAACCTTATGTTATTGAAATTGTGATTATGTTACATATGATGAGCGAGCTTTTGACCTTTTGTACTGCATAACTTTCCAGCTTATGGATCATCAATGGCTTGAGATGCATGCCTCATACATGGACTTCAAAGTATGTCATCTTCTCCATTTTGGCTCATGCATTCTGCAGAATGTTTGTCAAGATAACTTACCTGCTGTATTTTTTCTTCTTCTTCTGTTCCTACTTAGTTGGTGATGAAAGCAACACGACAACAGCTGGAAAGAGAGCTTTTGTTAGAAGAGGTTCAACGTGTGGAAGACATGCCATCCTATAGGCTTCTTCTTCGGTAGTGATTTTAGTTAAGCTTGTATTCTTGGTTTATGATTGTTAGGTTTCATATTGTGTTCTCATCTTGTCTTTTTGTGATGCAATGATCTTTGTTTTGGATTGAGATTTGAATGGACAAGAATTTATTGAATTGAGTTATGCTGGACACCCCAATACTCATCGATTTTTCTAGTGTTCGAATGGTCCAATTGTAGTTTTGAGGAGTTTTATTTGTATATGATTTTGTTCTGTAACATGTATCAGAATGGTCTGAATTAAAATGCAAATAAGCTTGTCAGTGTATCTAATTTTTATATTGTAACCCTTCCTGGAAAAATGTGTGAAGGAAATTGACTTGAAGGCAATGGGACAGGCGATCATCGAGACCGTGGCTATTTCAGAGATCATAAAGGTCAGTTTTAGCTTAGGTGTCATGTTATTATCCCTTGACTTGTACTATTAAAGTCTTCAAGGCTCTCTACAATCTATCTGGATACATAAAAGAATTCATGAGTTGCATCAAATTGTTAGTATCAGTATCCATGCTTGAATTGTTGGCAAGAGTTTCAAACCTATGCCACAAGTTCATGTTAAGTGGTAAACATAGACACAAGTTTATAAATGTTTAGACACAAGTTTGGAACTATTATGCATTTGAAATGTGAGATGACCCTGAGCTTTATGTTTTCCCTATAAATTCCTGAAGCCAAAAATCTAAAACTTGAATAGTTAATTTTTTTAGCATGTGTATGTTTAGGATATAGTGGCTAGAAGGCATGTTGATCCAGAAAAAGAAGAAAGATGAATGTCCTAGAAGTGCATGGATATGTGGAAGCTGTTTTGAATAGTCTCACTGCCAATGTACCAAAAGTAATTGATTTTTTCTTATATTCAGTTTTCTTTGTAGTTTAATTTTTTTAAAATATCTTTACTTGATATGATTATATCTAGGATCTTTTTCTAAACGGTATATGTTCTTGGAGTATCTACTATAAATTGGCTCGTGTCCTGGTCAAATTCGCATCCAATTTACACATGATTCGAGCATGGAACATGTTCTAAAAAATCCGTGTTTTCTAGGATTTGGAATTTGTTCTTAAGCCCATTGCCTTTTCAATGGTCTATATTATCATGATCCCTTTTTGGAATTGTTCTATGTATTAATTGGTACTTGTTCCATACTTCACCTTAATATTATACTTCATGTTTCCAGTGAGACAAGGTTTGATTTTTTTTGTAAGCCCTGTTGGTACTAGTTTTGTCCTTGTTTGCATTTACCAAATTTAAGAATTATGATGCCTATATATTGTGTACAGGGAACAACACAGTGTAGTATTCAAAGGGAATCCCAGAAGACCATAACACAAGGTAATCCTCTCTTATATAAGTTGATTTCTAGAATTCTAAAGTTTGACTATCATGGTAGAGGGATTCTTCTAGTTATTTTATTTTGTTCTCAGATATTTTTTTTTTTTTTTTTTTTTTTTTTTTTTATACAAACATGTGCACACAAATGATTAAATATATTTCTCTTCTTCTCTCAGGAACTACATGGAAAATGAAGGTGCTGTGAATATGGGAGGGATGTGCTCCGGCAGGGTTTGCTATATATTTTGGTTTTGTTTGTATAATTTTTAGTTTTAGATGTTTAAGATGTATGAAAACTACATACTTTGATTGGATATGTTTGTGGTTGGACAAGTGTTAGATGTTTATGGTTGGACGTGTTGGACGTATTGGAAGTTTATGGTGTATGAACAATATACAATTTATTAATATAAAATTTGGGTTTTATAGTTATTTGATGTAAGAATATCTTTTGGATTATTGATATTATGTGTGTGTTCGATTTATAATATATAATTATAAAAGAAATTTTTGCTATACAAAATTTAGCTTCTCTTGACGGTTATAAAACGTCAACAATTAACTCGAAGATGGCTTTTCTTGACGGCTAATAGCCGTCATCTAGGCCGGAGTCAAGAAATTTTTTTCCCTATGTTGATGGTTTCTAAAAACTGCTATCTTGACGGCTAAAAATAGTCAAGAAAATTACTTAAAATAACGGCAAAAAACCGTCAAGAAAAGCCATTTCAGGGACCGTCAAGAAAAGGGGGGGTCTTTTTTGACTCTGGCCGAGTTGACGGATCTGCAACCGTCAAGATACCCATTTATTGACGGGAAATCACCGTCAAGAAAAGCCCTTATTCTTGTAGTGAAACTTACATATATATAGGCTATGCATAGGTATATATATTATATATACATATATAGGGATGCACTTGTGAGAAACGGATTGATCTCTCAATCCGAAGAAACTCAAGAATCTGGAAAAACTGAACCTCGTTCCAAAACAGCGCATATAAGCATATATAACTATATTTATTGAAAGATATATATATATATATATATATATATATATACTACTTATATATATATAAGCCTACAAGTAGAAAACGCACATATGCTTGAAAATAGCAATTAAATAGGTAAAAATTCCGCGGATCACTTCCCGCGAGTTCTAAATATCATATATGAACTGACAAAACAGAAAATACAGATTAAAAGTCAAAGAATCGAAAAAACACATTTCTTTCCAAAACTTTGAACCTGAAAAAACTCCATTTCGACAACACAACCCAAAATGCAAAATACCCCAAATCAACCCACAAAACTAGGCATACACGTTGGTCTCAACCCACGTGATGCGCTCGGGTACTCCCGGGTTCAAAATCGTGTCCGTGCTGTGTCCATAGATTGCGTATCGAAAAAACCCGATACCGCGTGTCAATGTGCACGTATGCATGCGTTCTCACTCGATTGAGCACCACACACACAACGAGAAGCCCCGTGCTCGTGCACGTAGCTAGGGGTTCCCGGGGTAGGTCTAGGACACGAAAACATAACGGCACATCGCACCGAGGTGACGCACGCAGCCCCGCATGACGCGCGGCCTAATGCGCGCGCGCGTGCCCTCGTGCGCGCGGTTCGATCCTCGTGGCTCGCTCGTCGGGCCACGCCACGACTTGGGGTTGATCCCCTGCGTAGTCTAGGTATAGGTCTACGTGTCCTAGGTCTTGGAACGGGTCCTCGTCGCGTCGACAGCGCATACGAATTCCGTTTCAGCGACAAAATTCAGCACAGCGCACTGTACGGGCTGAACGATGCACGCCGGATTCCTCCATGCTCGCTCAACGAAAAGACGTAAAATTTTTGGAGCATGTGGGCAGAGGTTGCCCCCACGTGCTCAAGAAATTTCAGACGAAAATATCATCTGTACATCGAGATACAACACGCTGACGGCAGGGCATGCACGGCCTCGTGCACGGGATCGGTGCACGTCCGTCCGATGCCCAAAACGACGCTAAAAACTCGTCGATTTTCGATCCGTCTGCACGAAAGTCTCTAAAAATAATATTATCTAAAAGTTCGTGAAGACATAATTGAAAAACAGCAACTTCGTTTCTTAGCGGCATTTCGTCGAACACGTGTCTTGACGGGTCGACACATGTCCGATACCACTACCAAACGAACTCGAAACTTAACCAAACTTTATGGGCAAGTCTAGGGTACCTATATGGATGCAAAAATGAAATAAAATTCAGAATAACTATGGTAGAAAATGGTTTGCCTATTGAGTGTCGAGAACCCAATAAACCGAACTCCTCGAACATCGTGTCGGTCGATTCCCCTCAAGCAAATGCCTTCGCCTCCTCGTTAGTAATACTCCAGCAAATCCTCCTCTTCTAGATGAGTGCAACGGAGTTCGTTTGGGGAGAAACGGACTCCAGATGAAGAAACTAGAATTTTGGAGGAGGAGAACTTTTTAGGATTTCACTTATGGAGGCTATGCTTCACAAATGAATGAGAGAGGGGGAGGGTACTGCTGTGGCCGGCCATGCATAGGGAATTAGGGTTAGGTTAGATGCATGGGCTTGGGCTCCCTAGGTTGCTAGTAAAGCCCATGTCAAAAAGGCTTTAAAAGGCTATTACAAAAATGGCTAAAAAAATCAATTAATCACTCTAAAATTAACTAATAAAATCTAAATTAATTCTAATGATAATAAATCTAATTCTAATATAGCATTAAGGTTCTAGGTCTTGGTTGGCTAAGTTAAACCCATCAAAACTACTCAGACAGCAAACCAAACCACATATCATCACATGAATTCAATAATAAATAAAATAATCTAAAATTACCAAAATACCCTTGAAATGAAAAAGTGGGTGTGACATATCTAGACTTGGTTATTATCTAGAAATTAAACGGAGGGTTGCTCCGGGTCTATTTTTATAAACTGTGATATGTTAAATGCATGGTTATTATCTAAAAATTCAACAGAGGGTTGCCCCGGGTCTACTTTTATAAACTGTGATATGTTAAATGTATTGTTATTATCTTGTAGATATCTATTTCTATCAGGTATGACAGGACGCAGAGGATCGTACCTCTGTGGCGGTAGAGGAGTATCCCGTGGAGGTAGAGGTTCCACCGGCGGACGGAGTGGTACTCCTTTAGTGGATGATGGTGCCGGTCCCTCGTCTCCTAGTACTCTAGTGTACCAGCCACTCAGATCACTGTCTGCGTCGACGGTACGTGGCAGTACTCCTGGGACGGACAGTTCCACGCCTAATCCTAGCCCGTCCAGCATTATTCCTCCTGCGGACGACACTATGGAGACGCAGGAGCGGGTTGAGGAGGTCGCACCTACGCCGTCTCCATATGATCCGAGCGATCCCCCATGCGCCCCTCCGGACGAGACGATGTTAGAGATTTGGTCCGACGGGCCTACAAAATAAGTTAATTAATTAACATTTATTTATACTTATATCTATATATTCATGAATTTAATTATCGTTGTGTAGATATCTTCCCCCGTCAGTTCAGAGGGCATTGGGGCTATTACTGAGGTCCAACTACGGGGGCCATTGGATCAACTACGTGGATACCTCAGACGAGAGGAAGGCATTCTAGTTTACCCATTTCAAGGTAACTAAAGTATATTGCTTTTAGTATAAATCATCTTTTATGCATATTATATAACTAATTAATTTAATTCTTGTAAAAAACATATTTTCAACCACCACAACGGGCTGAGACGATAGATAAGCAATTCCATGCCGTTGTCGCCAAGTTGATCCGGGATGCGATTGACGACCAGAAGGCTTGAGACCGCTTTGAAAAACTGATCCAAGGTTGGATTACGTCAGAGCAGTGGACTGCCATGAAGGCTAGATTCGACGCTCCTAGGTACAAGGAACGGTCGGAGAAGGCGAAGGCGGCTGCGACGAGGGCAGGAAAGTAGTGTGGTGGCTCGATTCCTATGACGGAACATTTTCGTCATACTGTAATATATTATTTTAATGAAAGTAGGAATAAAATGTTTAATTTCAATGATAAATATATTATTATAACAGATAAAGAGGGGTGAGAACTCCAACATGGTGACCGTCTTCCTGGCCACCCATCGGAAGGATGGAAAGCTCATCGATGATTGGACCACGCAGAGCTATATAAGTATTATTTTACGTGTCACTAACTTTAGTATAACTTAAGAAATGTGCAATATATATCTATAGATGGGGAATAACTAGGTTGGTAGTAAATATTATGCTTATCGAGATACGTACTTTTCTAGGATGATTTTCTTAGGCTAGAGCGTGAGAGTGCACCTACGGAGGGAGAGGCTGGTACTTCCTCGTAGCCCCCTCCGACTCGGACGATGGACGAGCTCTGGATGACTGCCTTTGGTGGTCTTCAGAGGGGTACGTACTACGGTACGGGATCCTACGGCGCCTTTGTGGCGATGCAGTCATCCAGGGCCCCCTCTACCAGTGTGCATTTCCCATAGCCCTCACAGGAGTTGGTCCGAGTGGAGGAACTCAGTCGCTAGCTTACTGAGCTGCGTGACGAGCTATTGTGGAGGATTGCGGAACAGTCCCAATATCATCTGCAGACGGACGATGCGGCCCTCACCGTACGATTTGATATACTTGAGCGCACCATTAGGTAGACGGGCAAGGGGACGGATCGTGCCGTTCAGGCGGTGCAGGAGAGGACGGATCTTGCCGTTCACGCGTTGCCCAGGTCGTAGGTGGCCATTGGCGAGCAGGTTTCGAGGCTGGCGGCTGTTATGGATTCTACCAACTCTAAACTGCTAGCCATGGAGCAGACACTTCCTGGTCGTGCGTCGGCATCCACACCGACTGTAGCGGTTCCACTGTCTCCTTTTCCTCCTACTGATGAGTCGTCACCGGTGATGCTGATGCCGAAGCAGTATAGGTTCATGATGTCCCAGATACCGAGATTGCCGACTCCTCCTCCTCCTCATCCTGACCAGGCATAATCCTTTATTGAACTTATTTTCATTTTTTGTGTTGGTGACCTATTATTGGGTCTTTATGTATTTATTTTATATATTTACTGACAATTTGTGTTATGTATGTTGAATATTATCAGACATTTTTTATAGCCTTTTGGTAGTTGATTTGTGTCCACCCGGCTATTTTTTGTCTTTCTGATCGTTCGATTCTATTTATTTGATTATTGGTAGGGCATTTTTGTCATTTGTCTCTATATTGGTTTACCGATATTGAGTGTTCCACCGAAGGGGGCGACGAACCCAGGAAATTCTTTGGAGGGTTGCTCCGGGTCTATTATTTACAAACTGTCATTCTAAATGCAGGTACAATGCTATAAAATGTAACTGTCATTTATATAAAAAGTAGACGACATTCTATTTTTTTTACATTTTTTTGGAATTAGCGACGATTAGCGACGCATGATTACATCGCTAAGTTGTATCAGAACGTCGCTAACCTGGAAAAAAGAACGTCGTCGAACGTCGCAAACGTACTAATGTGGCAATTTGGACAGGTCAACAATTTTAATAGACAACATCGCTAACTTCGTCGCTATTCTCGTATCCGTACGTCGCTACGTAAGTATCATAACGTCATGGATTGTCGCAAAACGTCGCTAAAAAGGTGACATAGCAAACACAAATTGTCAGAACCAAAGTCGCTAAACGTCGCTAACCTTCGCCTGTTGCGTCGCTAAAAGCTAGTTGAATAGCCAGCGACAATTAGCAACGAATTGTAACGTCGCTAATTAGCAACGCAATGTCGGTGAACATCGCTAGTTGCATAAAATGCTAGCGATGAAGCGTGTCGCAAAATTATGTCGCTGTAGCGACGAACAGCGACGTTAACTTAGTTAGCGACCACGTATTACGCGACATGGTCAATACGTCGCTAATTTCGTCGCTAAAATAAATTAGCAACGTTTTTTTTCCTTGGTTAGCGACGTCATCTGGCATCGCTAATCTGACATATTTTGGTAGTGAAGTAGAAATAACACAATAATTAAATTTGTACGGTCACATGATTATTGTGTTGGTTTAGGTGAGTTGGATTGACCCTGCACACCAATACATTTTCTAATGTGCTGACCCTTTCCTCCATATGTACGAGTAGCTTTATAATTTCTTTCTATTGTAATCGTGGGTTATAAGCCAAAATGACATATTCCAATTAACCATTTAGTGCCTTTGCATTCCTCTACAAAATATTAATAAAAAGATATTTTTTTATATGGTCTTTTGTGATTCAATTTGTCTTTTTATTTTCGCTGCGATAACTTTGTTTTGAGATCGATTATTAACTGTGCATATCCATCCCTTGTAAAAATATTTAGACTTGTACGATATCATTTGGCAATTTTTCCGTTCTGTGAAACCGGGATGTGACAAAGCCTCCCTAAAATGTCTCCTTCGTCGACCTCCATATCATTAATGGCTAGAATACTCTCCTTAAGATTCTACATTATCTTCAATATTAGAACTGCCATCCGTTTGATGATCATACCGATCTAGGGCCCGTTTGGTTTGCAGGATTAGACAACGTAATGTAATTGGCATTACGTTGTCAATCTAACTCGGGTGTTTGGTTGGACAAAAAAATTAGATGTAATGTAATCGCGATTACAAGTTTGATTACATTACATCAGTTTCTTCTAAACTCAATTACATCATAAAACCTATGTAATCGCAATTACATTACAACTTAAGCGGAAGGTTGGTATGCTATAATTTGATCTTTTTGTTCGTTTTTGGTCATTTTTTGTTGTTTTTGTTTATTTTTTGTCGTTTTTGGTCATTTTTGTTCGTTTTTTGGTCGTTTTTGTTCGTTTTTTTGTCATTTTTGTTCGTTTTTGGTCATTTTTTGTTTTTTGTCGTATTTGGTCGTTTTTGTCGTTTTTTGTCATTTTTGTTATTTTTGTTAGTTTTTTTGTTTTTGTTTGTTTTTTTGGTTCGTTTTTGTCCGTTTTTTGTCATTTTGTTCGTTTTTTGTCATTTTTTTTTTCTTTTTTGGTTGTTTTTTTTTTATTGTTTTTGTCATTTTTTTGTTATTTTTGTCCCTTTTTTGTCGTTTCTGTTCGTGTTTTTGTCATTTTAGTTCCTTTTTCGTTGTTTTTGTTTATTTTTTGTCGTTTTTGTCCTTTTTTGTTGTTTTTGGTCTTTTTTTGTTCGTTTTTGGTCTTTTTTGTTGTTTTTGTTCGCTTTTTGTCATTTTTGTTCAGTTTTTTGTCGTTTTTGTCCTTTTTTGTTCGTTTTTTTGTCGTTTTATTCGTTTTTTGTCATTTTTGTTTGTTTTTGGTTGTTTTTGTTTATTTTTTGTCGTTTTTGTCCTTTTTTGTTATTTTTTTTCCTTTTTTGTCGTTTTTGTTCGTTTTTTGTCATTTTTGTTCATTTTTTATTATTTTTGTTTTTTTTGTCGTTTTTGTCCTTTTTTGTTGTTTTTGGTCTTTTTTGTTCGTTTTTGGTCGTTTTTGTTCGTTTTTTGTTATTTTTGTTCGTTTTTGTTTGTTTTTTGTTCGTTTTTGTCCTTTTTTTTGTTTTTGTCCGTTTTTTTTCCTTTTTTTCGTTTTTTATCATTTTTGTTCGTTTTTTGTTGTTTTTATTTTTTTTTGTCATTTTTGTCCTTTTTTTGTTGTTTTTTGTCCGTTTTTTGTCGTTTTTGTTCTTTTTTGTCATTTTTGTTCGTTTTTGGTTGTTTTTTTTGTTTTTTGTCCTTTTGTCCCTTTTTTGTACTTTTTGCCCTTTTTTGTCGTTTTTGTTCATTTTTTGCCCTTTTTTTTTTATCTTTTTTGTCAATTTTTTACTTTTTTAATTTTTTTTTTGTCGATTTTGCACATTTTTTGCCATTTCTGCATGTTATTTATCGATTTTGTCGATCTTCTACGTTTTTGACCATTTTTTACGTTTTTATTGTCCTCTATCGTTTTTTTCCTTTCATTTATTGTTGTTTTTTTGTCAATTTTTTTATTTTTAGTCATTTTTTTAATCATTATTGGTCACTTTTTATGGTTTTCACATTTTTCATCTTTTTTTTGTCGTTTTTCTTTTTATCGCTTTTTCAGTTTTTGGTTTTTTTCCTTCTGTTTTGTTTGTTTGTCATTTTTTGTATTTTTTATTTTTTGTCGTTTTTTTCGTTTTTGGTCTTTTTTAGCAGAAAACAAACTATTTTTCCCTTATTTATTTATTATTTATTTTTAGTTTTTTTCTTTTTAAAATTTTAAAAAAATTTAGTGATCCACTTTTTAAATTTTATGTTGTATTTAAAAAAATATTAAATTAGAAACTTAATTACATTACATGGTAAACCAAACATATGAATGCAATTGACGTTATATTACATGGTTTGATTACATGCTTCAACCAAACATAGTAATGTAATTGTAATTCCATTACATTACAAACTCAATTATATTACAAATTCAATTCCATTACGATTACGATTATATTACAATGAACCAAACGCAACCCTAGTGTTGTTATTCTGGCACGGACATTGCAAACTTTGGTAAGGTGGTGGCGGTGGAGAACAATTTTGTGAAAGATGATGTGGAGGAAGTGGTGGTTGTTGGCTGAGTTACCGACGATTGTCGTTTGTCATTGTCGAGAACAATATCGTGTGCATTTGCACGTGGCACTTTTTTTATGTCTTTTTTTTAAATTCAGCACGTGCGGGCTCAGCTAATCGTGTCTCCTCGCACACGATCTTTAGTCAGTCGTCATGTGGTTTCGGATTCTTCGTGCGGATTTTATCCGCACTGGCTTTTTCATCATCGCCCCAAGCGCACGTCTCGCGCACTCCAAGCGCTCCAGAGCCTCACGGGGCGGCCGACGTCTTTTGACGCCGGCAACTCAAAATCTCGTTTCGCCCACGACGTCGAAGGCGTCCCCGACGTCTTCACGACGCCTATTACAGCCGATGCCGTCAAGCCACCCGTTCTATGCGCACGACGTCTTCTCGACGCTCTTAGGCACCGCACGACGGACCGCGTGGTCGGCCGTCGTTTATATCCGTAGTAGGATGATGCCAGTCCTCGATCGTCCATATGACGTTCTAGCCATTAAATTTTTATGCACGGATATTCAATTCTGACCCACGCCAACTCAGCACTGGACACTTCTTCGTAACAATGTTTTCCTTCGATCCTTATGGTAGCAAGTATCACTTTGATATCTTTGCTTCAAACAATCAATTCTCCGTGTGAGGGTATTGGAATGCTTTTTTTTTTCTTTTTTTTTTTCATCGTTGGTCATCATGACGAAAACTCTGATATCAACTAGTGTAGCAGAGTGGTGGAGAATAGATATTGTTATATCGGATGAACAAAAACCTAGAAAACTTTATATGAGAAATAATACTTGGAGAGTCGATCTCTCATAGCCCTTATTTATGGCTATCAGAAACACTAGTCTTATTTTATTTATTTGATGCCCATGACTAATATTATTAAGATAAGACAAATATTATTTAAGATGATGGTAATCCTAATAAGAAAATATAAGTAATCTAAGAAACAATCAAAACTTATTTCACGATAAAGGAAACAATCTAAAGGTATCCTAAAAATTCTATAATCCCATAATGTTTTTTCTGAAAATCTTCGTAGGGCTGGCACACCACAACCATCAACCCTTTTGGTTTAAAGCCTAACAAGTACACATTTGGTTCCCAATCAAATGACTGAATCAAGTTCATATATATTCCACATTTCGGTGATTAGCTTAGTCTTGAACTCCAACTGAAACATTTTGACACTTGGAACATAGACAAGGTCTCATGCCAAAAACACATACAAATGTCATATTCTTTGTCACGCCCCGCTCCCGTAGGAGCGATCGTCCTCGCTAAGACGTGATGCCGCACGAGCCTAGATTTGCGTTCGTGCAAGGCAGTTTCATAACGGCCGATTACATCGGCTGCGACAGGGTCGTCGCACAGAAGTCCCAAGCAGAAACTTAAAACATGCAGCAGAAACTTAAAACAAGCACACATGAACACAAGTCATCCAAAAGAAGCTCTTTATTGATATTGAATACAAGATTACATTTGTGGGCGCAAGGCCAAATTACAAGTCTCTCGTGCTCACTTTTCTCTCATTTTACAATTCACTCTGCTCTCTCTCATCTCTCGATACAATACTTGAATCCAGCGGAAGCTTCGGAAGGCGATGTCCATACATTATGTCCCGTATAAGTCTTGACTTCATGCGGTCGCACGCTTCGAATCGCCAAGGAACTCCGTGCCTCGACGCCTCCAAGCGAGCTCCGCGCCACGAGCTTCTACCTGTGCCTGCACATAAAACACTGTGTGGGTGTCAGTACTCAACTGTACTGGTAGAGTGAGCTCCTCGCCCACCCATACAAAACCGACACGTTCATTTACTTTGTGCATTACAGGTCCCTTTACAATTGTCTTTCTAGTCTTGCCTTAGGATCAGTTTTAAGACTTGACGTCTAACCAACTCGTTATGCGACGACAGTCGTGCTATCATGTCAACGTGTATTTCGATCGAGGCAGTGTCTCATCGCTTATACACTTGACCGAACTACAACTCGGGACGGCAGGGTCGTGCCATACTCTATTCGAGACTTAAACATATTCGAGATAGCGCTTCGTCGAGGAGCAACTCATGCGAACTCGGCCGTGCCAAGACCTTTACTCAAACCCAAGTGCCTCTAGACTTTGCCTAGACTTGTTCGTGCTTCAAGTTGAGGTCGTGCCTAACGACTCCCTGACTTAGCCAACTTTTACATTTCGGTCCTTTCGACTTAAAGTGATGGCACTCGACTTAACTTATGCAAACTTAGGCCAACAATACCGATACGCGAAAGCCAATACGCGAATACCAATATTGATACACGAAAGCCAATACTTGATATGTGAAAGCCAATACGCGAATGCCAATACTTGATACGCGAAAGCCTTGCTTTGTGCCGAAGCACGTGTCTTGCTGACATAAGCTATAACTCATTCCTTCCTTAATGATACAGGGCTGGCACTAACGGGATTACATCTTGCTGACTTGATACATGTCGTGCTAAACTGTCTCATGATTCGACCGATGCCGTGCTAGTACATGACGCTATCCAAAGGCAAACACGCAGATTTTCGCTCTTGCCGACACATCTACATGAGTGGTCACTAGCAATGTCAAGCTATCTTGGATCTCGGCTCGTGGGATATCAGCTCGTTCCTACACGGGTAGCTAGCCCGGAGGCGCCGAAGTCTCCCATGCGGTAATCCAGCATCCTACCTTGAGCCTCACTCGTTCCTTCCGGGCCGAATCGGTCCCTTGGCCTAGGCAACCGTTCGAGAAAACTTCACCTTGTCGACAAGTTGTCCAATGACCATGCAAGACTCAACTCGATCTGCCAATCCTTCCTTAACATGACTATGCTTTCCTTCTATCTGTCGAGACTCCCAAGTAGCGGGACTGATCTCGTGCACTTCCTTATCAAGACTTTTAGCAAGACTCCCAAGTAGCGGGACGAATCTTAACGACAACAAGTCGCGTGGACTTCCTTTGATCGTGGCATACTCTTTACTAGATCCACCGTAGCTCGTGCCTTAGACAGACCTGGTTCTATAGGCGACGCTATCACTCAAGTCATATACTTTATACGACGAGCCTTGTTCTCAAGGGACTACGCGACTTGACAACCGCAGCTAGAGTAGGACAGTACGAGAAATGGCTTCGATAGCCCAGCATAATACTTGTTTAACTTATTTGGGCAATGACTCGATGAGCAAGGGCTACGCCGAGCTATGCATCGAGGGAACCTGCTATGCACGGGGTCGACTTAAACAACCAACTCTTGGGTGCCTAGACTTAAGCCAACGGGTTGTGCAAGATGACTTAAACCACGGGACGTGCGAAGGCTATGCCAAGCCTTGGACGACGGGACCATGCATGCATTTTCAAGCATTCATGCGGGCGACGCCTATGACTTAGGCCAATTTGAGCGTTGGGACAACACGATAGGACCGTGCATGCATTGTCAAGTATACACGCAGGCGACGCCTATGACTTAGGCTATTTCAAGTGTCGGGACAACTTAGCAGCTTAAGCCAACTTCCTTCTCCCAAGCCACGGGATCGAAGGATCGAGTGTCATTTGAAAGCACGCTGAGCCAACTTCTATGAAGACCGTGGGACCATTTTCCATGTTCTAAGACATTCCGACGGGTCGGGATTATTCCCTTAGCTATGTGCGTTCGTAGCTTTTATATTAGCCTACTTGTGCAGGTTAAAATTATGCGAGTTATTAAGTGAAGGCTAAGATGAGGCAAGTTCACCGAAACTACCCCACCTGAGCGAGGAGTCGCCTCGACTGAGCTAGCCTTCGAGCAGTCGTTACAAGGCTAAGTCCGAACGCCGTCGACGTTTCGATTCCTCCGATTGACTTTGTGGGACGGGACACTACATCATACACCACTCAGAACAAGTCTCGTCCTCGAGACTTTTCTGAAGGCAAGCCATCATACCATTTCTATGGCCAAGACTTAATCGTACCCACTGCGCCTACGCGTTACTTCAATTTTGAGCCACGCTCGCATGACTATCAATCCTTTTCTTTAACACGATTTTAAATCGTCGACACTTTCCATCCTCAAATCTCGTTTGAATTCAACGTATCACTTGGTGGGATCGTGCACGCATACCAGGCATCTCCAAAATACATGCATTCAGCCAAGCCGCATGATAGAGAATTCATCGTTCTCACTCGAGTCGCATCGTGCACATACTCAGGCGTCCCTGAAATATATGCATGTCAGCCGAATCTCGTGAGGGGTATTCCTATATTCGTGATTCTTACTATCCATCCATGCCAATCCTCAAGATCAATCCTTCGATTGTTAACACTTGAAACAGGGCGTCTCGCCTAACCGCTAGGCCATTTTTTCGAGGCTAAGTCAATATCAGGATTGGAATCATAGTTCTCCAACAATAATGCCAACACTGACCCCAATCCTAGGGTCAAACCAAAGTCGATAGTACAGAATTTTTCTACCCAAGCTCGCATCACTCAAATTTCTAAACATCGAGCACGATCACCTATTCGCATCAATGCATGCGTTGCGCGTATTCGAATCCATTCAAATCAACAATTCTAACCAATTCATGTATTCGATCACGAGGTCATCTAGCTTTGATAATACATTGCACCCCAATCTCACGTGAGTCCGATCATCCACGGTGGTTCATGAATCACCATGCAATGCTCCCGCTTTATAATCAATCTCATCGGGGCGTAACTCTTGCTTGCGTCTAGACTAATTCATTCTCGATACGCGAATTGGACCTACGCAATCCTTAGATTCGATTCATCAAGTGCACTGAGTCATTCTCGAGTCCACCTTCGCATCAAACCGCAAGTTGAAACATACAAATTGACATGCCATACAAGTTCGATCACCCCCGCTGTATGAATTACCACACCAGCGCTCACGCAGAGTGATCGCCCTAATCGGCGCGACGCATGTGCGAGGCTGGAGTTGCGCTCGCATAAGACAAAGACGTCAACATCGTGGTTGTCAATGAAGCAAATCCAAACATTTCATTCCATCCAATCCAAGTTTGATAGTCCGTTCGTCATTCGTTCAACTAGAAAATCCTCGAGCCAAGTTTATCTTTTGCTCGATACATTTCAACATCATGAGTATAGCATCCATCGGAACAATGACACTTGCACGATCGTCATTCGCCGAGTTAGAGTACCCCCGAGTTATCGCATAGCGATCTTTGGTACGCCTCAATACCATCGACGATATGCGTAACCTGACGATCTTCCTTTGCAACCAATTTTGAGTCGTACGACTGATGCTATTGTCCGAACTGGATATACCATAATTCCTCGATATTCAAGATCAAGTTCGATCGCTATTTCTCAAACTAGTTTCAATATCATTGTCCAAAACTCAAGTCACATTTCATTTGACTCAATCCGAAATCGTACGCGCGATCCTCTAGGTTTCCTCGATCAAGACATTCACTTTTATTCATCGTTCTGAATCGTTTTCTAACTCGCGTTGCCCATTCACAAGTTGTCCGATCGACATCTCGTTCGAGACATCGAAGTCACGACCAACTAAGCATGACGCGTTCTAAGGCTTTGCGCGACCACATCGCCTCGTCGACACACTCGCCGTTACTCGTAATCCTCAATTTTTGCTCGAATGATTTCCAAGAAAATCCATACATCACTCGGATTCGAGCCATCCGATCTAGTCCTCAATCACGTTTGCATCATTCGCTAAGATATCTTTCAGATTCGTTCGACGAATCCCTAGCATAATCGCACACGTCGCATCGACGTACTAAGTCGTTCGCATTGTTCCTCAAAATCTAAAATAATCATTCGTGTACGCCTAAGCGTTAGTTCGATAGCGTTCCTATCGATAGACACTCTAAGTGTAGCTTCGTTTCCGACCGAGCGGTACTTGATATCGCTCGTCACTCATTTGCACCAAAAGTCGAGGTGCGCGACACACGGCACAACTTAGCCAAAAGGCCGTGTGCATAGCTACCCCCGTGCGGACAATATTCCGAGTTTGCACGCTCATTCGCTAATATCGACGTAGGACTATTTGGGCATGCACGCGACTTTTCCAACTTTAGTACGTGTTTTCATTCGAGACAAGTTTGACATCGTTCGGCACAAAGGCCTACCAACATGTCCGGCGATGTCCTATCGATGCGTTCGATGGAACGCTTTTACGAGCTTTTGAAAATATTTAGACTTATTGTATGGACATGCCGAGGGACAATCGAGAGAGAGCGCACACTTATTTTCCAACGACGAGCTTTCAAAACTAAAAAATTCGACGTGAAGTCCAAGGACGTAAAGCCGTGCTCTGATACCATTATGTCACGCCCCACTCCCGTAGGAGCGATCGTCCTCGCTAAGGCGTGATGCTGCACGAGCCTAGATTTACGCTCGTGCAAGGCAGTTTCATAAAGGCCGATTACATCGTCTGCGACATGGTCATCGTACAGAAGTCCCAAGCAGAAATATTGAAACATGCAGCGGAAATTTAGAACAAGCACACATGAACACAAGTCATCCAAAAGAAGCACTTTATTGATATTGAATAAAAGATTACATTTGTGGGTGCAAGACCAAATTACAAGTCTCCCGTGCTCACTTTTCTCTCATTTTACAATTCACTCTACTCTCTCTCATCTCTCGATACAATACTTGAATCCAGCGGAAGCTTCGGAAGGCGATGTCCATACATTATGTCCCGTATAAGTCTTGACTTCATGCGGTCGCACACTTCGAATCGCCAAGGAACTCCGTGCCTCGACGCCTCCAAGCGAGCTCCGCGCCACGAGCTTCTACCTGTGCCTGCACATGAAACACTGTGTGGGTGTCAGTACTCAACTGTACTAGTGGAGTGAGCTCCTCGCCTACCCATACAAAACCGATACGTTCATTTACTTTGTACATTACAGGTCCCTTTACAATTGTCTTTCTAGTCTTGCCTTAGGATCAGTTTTAAGACTTGACGTCTAACCAACTCGTTATGCGACGACATAGTCGTGCTATCATGTTAATGTGTATTTCGATCGAGGCAGTGCCTCATCGCTTATGCACTTGACCGAACTACAATTCAGGACGGCAGGGTCGTGCCATACTCTATTCGAGACTTAAACATATTCGAGATAGCGCTTCGTCGAGGAGCAACTCATGCGAACTCGGCCGTGCCAAGACCTTTACTCAAACCCAAGTGCCTCTAGACTTTGCCTAGACTTGTCTGTGCTTCAAGTTGAGGTCGTGCCTAACGACTCACTGACTTAGCCAACTTTTACATTTCGGTCCTTTCGACTTAAAGTGATGGCACTCGACTTAACTTATGCAAACTTAGGCCAACAATGCCGATACGCAAAAGCCAATATGCGAATGCCAATATTGATAAACGAAAGCCAATACTTGATACGCGAATGCCAATACGCGAATGCCAATACTTGATACGCGAAAGCCTTGCTTATTGCCGAAGCACGTATCTTGCTGACATAAGCTATAACTCATTCCTTTCTTAATGATACAGGGCTAACACTAACGGAATTACATCTTGCTGACTTGATACATGTCGTGCTAGACTATCTCATGATTCGACGGACGCCGTGCTAGTACATGACGCTATCCAAAGGCAAACACGTGGATTGCCGCTCTTGCCGACACATCTATATGAGTGGTCACTAGCAATGTCAAGCTATCTTGGATCTCGGCTCGTGGGATATCAGCTCGTCCCTACACGGGTAGCTAGCCCGGAGGCATCGAAGTCTCCCATGCGGTCATCCAGCATCCTACCTTGAGCCTCACTCGTTCCTCCCGGACCGAATCGGTCCCTTGGCCTAGGCAACCGTTCGAGGAAACTTTACCTTGTCGACAAGTTGTCCAATGACCATGCAAGACTCAACTCGATCTGCCAATCCTTCCTTAACATGACTATGCTTTCCTTCTATCTGTCGAGACTCCCAAGTAGCGGGACCGATCTCGTGCACTTCCTTATCAAGACTTTTTGCAAGACTCCCAAGTAGCGGGACGAATCTCGGCGACAACAAGTCGCATGGACTTCCTTTGATCGTGGCATACTCTTTACTAGATCCACCGTAGCTCGTGCCTTAGACAGACCTGGTTCTATAGGCGACGATATCGCTCAAGTCATATACTTTATACGACGAGCCTTGTTCTCAAGGGACTACGCGACTTGACAACCGCAGCTAGAGCGGGACAGTACTAGAAATGGCTTCGATAGCCCAGCATAATACTTGTTTAACTTATTCGGGCAACGACTCGACGAGCAAGGGCTACGTCGAGCTACGTATCGAGGGAACGTACTATGCACGGGGTCGACTTAAACAACCAACTCTTGGGTGCCTAGACTTAAGCCAACGGGCCGTGCAAGATGACTTAAACCACGGGACGTGCGAAGGCTATGCCAAGCCTTGGACGACGGGACCATGCATGCATTTTCAAGCATTCATGCGGGCGACGCCTATGACTTAGGCCAATTCGAGCGTTGGGACAACACGATAGGACCGTGCATACTTTGTCAAGCATACACGCAGGCGACGCCTATGACTTAGGCTATTTCAAGTGTCGGGACAACTTAGCAGCTTAAACCAACTTTCTTCTCCCAAGCCACGGGATCGAAGGATCGAGTGTCATTTGAAAGCACGCTGAACCGACTTCTATGAAGATCGTGGGACCATTTTCCATATTCTAAGACATTCCGACGGGTCGGGATTATTCCCTTAGCTATGTGCATTCGTAGCTTTTATATTAGCCTACTTGTGTAGGTTGAAATCATGCGAGTTATCAAGTGAAGGCTAAGATGAGGCAAGTTCACCGAAACTACCCCACCTGAGCGAGGAGTCGTCTCGACCGAGCTAGCCTTCGAGCAGCCGTTGCAAGGCTAAGTCCGAACGTCGTCGGCGTTTCGATTCCTCCGATTGACTTTGCGGGACGGGGCACTACATTCTTGTAGCTATATATAAAATCACATGACAAATTTTGGATAATGCTACATAGTTACATGTCCATAAAATTGCCTCAGGGGCTCCCCATTGGACAGTAGACAGAAACATGTTCATCCACATGTTGGAATCGGACACGTCCTACAAGCGTTCCGATACCATGTCTGAGACGTTGCCGCATCGAAAACTTAGGCCAACCGACCTGGGATAACCAACCCTCGTCTAACAGACACCAAGCACAGATAAAGTCAAGTATATGGCGGTGACTACGTCACCTGGACAAATTTCAATCTCTATTACTCAAATAAAATTACATGATTGACAAAAACAATGTTGAACCCTTTACCTTAATAGGTTCAATCTTCTCACCACACTCAAGAAGAAAAGAAAGAGATTACAATTGAAATTGCTCACAATCCTTAGCAATCTCCCTAACCGAAGTTGACGACTCCTCGATTAGATCTCTTCTTCCTTTTGTCTTGTATGACGAAGTCCTAATAGCAAATTGGAGAATTTCTCTTAAATCTCCTGTGGACGAGCACCCCGAATCTCAATTTGGTGCTATATCTTTGTGCCTCCACTCACCATATAAATATGATGAGAAACCTAATTTTAGGGTTAGAAAACCCTAAAAGTAGCCCACAATCAGATTTGGCCGTCCACCAACAACCAATGTTGTAGATTATATCCCATCACCAATTATGGACGACTAAATAGGATCAAATTAAATATTTGATACAAATTTTTAAATCTAATCAAATCAAATATTTAATGTAGATTTTCAAATCATATCAAATCAAATCTGTTATCATATTTGGACTCCAAAATTTGCTTTTACCAAATTCAGACTTGACTCCAACAATTTTCCCCTCCAGTCTGATGAAAGGGTGTTGTCCTCAATAGATCCTCAACTAGACTCCATGACTGTCACCCCATGACAGAAATCCTGCTCTCCCATGCCAATGATCTTCGCCCCCCCCCCACCCCCCTCGAGTTTCCTTGCATCTTCCTTCGTTCACAGCTCCTCGACCGTCAAGTCGACGCTAGCTGCCAAACGTAACACCTCCTGCACCACTGGGATCATGTCGACATCAATGACATGATCAAGATCGAAGTCCCTGACGATCAGTCTCACCGTGAGTCTTGGCTTCCTATCCCCGACTTTCGTCTTTCACCGGAACATGTTATCGTAGTGACGAGCTTCTTTACCCTTGGCTGGCCCAACCAAGCGGACGGTGCGGTTCTCTCGAGGTTCGAATTCTTGAACTTGTCCACCTTCGTGTCCGACACTGAAGCTTCTCCGTACACATGCATCCTAGAGTAGAATATCATGGAATGTGCACGCCATCGACGACCCACAGCTTCTCCGAAACTGTGTGAATGGAGATGCTCCCACCTCTGATTGAGTTTGCTGCAAACCTTGATCTCTTCCGTGGCTTCGAACTGTTAAAATCAATGCCGTCCTACAAAGATTTGGCAAACCACCCGTCACCAAAATTGGATCCGTAGAGAAACCCCCACATGGAGATCGACCAGCTGTCATAGGACCGACAGACTGAATCTTAATATTTGATTCACCTCCGTTCATCGCTTTGTCTCGACGAACCGAATCCTCTGTAACCCTCAAAACTTCTTCAAGACTCTCCTCAGTAAGTTCCCGAAGATCCAACTCCTGTCGAGCATCCCTCGAGCCTCCATCTGGTGTTTGTGGCATGTTTGCACAACTCAACAGCTTGAGCCTCTACATGCCATAACACAAATATTCTCGAGCCAGCTGTTGACAATCCTTCGCAAGCATCCAATCTTTGTCCCTAAATAAAATGTGACAGCTATCTTCTATAAAGTCTGCGATAGAACATGAGGGAGGAGGGGGGACGGCGGCGGCGGCTTCATCCTTCTCAGCCCCACGGGTGCACCAATTGTGCACTCGCGGGGGCTAAATACCTTTTTCATAATTTTCATTGAAATAAAAGATTCATTCTACGAGACTGGAGTTACATTAGAACACAATTTCCCCAATACACATCGTCATAGCAACCATATGGTCTTCTTCCAACCTAGCGCCCGCGCACTTGAACGCCCTAACGCAAGAAGCCCTCCTCAAGATCTCGTCGTTAACCTCGAAGCCCGTGCAGTTCGACGTGTCCACGACTTCGAGTCGTCTGCACCCGTCCAGCACAGCCAGGAGCTCCCTCTTGTTCAACGAGCTCCGGGCCGCCACCACCAGGCACTTGAGGCCGGGAAGATGCTTGACGATGGCCGACGTGTCCTTGCTGTCGATGCGGACGGACAGGCGAAGCCCTGCGAAGTTCTTGCAGTTGAGGCCTATTTGTTCGACTATCCGGGGAAACGAAGAAGGCTTCCTCCCCATTGTCAAGAACTAGAGATCCTTCCATTTCTCTATAAGTCCCGGGAGCTGCTTATCCTCCTGGTGGAACAGGTTAGGAAGACTGAGAACCTTTAGCCTTGGGCATCTGCAGCAAACGGGAAGAGTCTGAATATATTGAGCTTTATCCGGATATTGGTTTGAATGTAGAAAACATGGACACTCTTAAAATATGATACATGTCGTGTTATAGCAAATAGATGTCGTGTCCATGCATCATGCATCATAACTTTGAATAGTTTGAGGGTGAACTTGGCATTTGTAGGGATAGCGATTATGAGGTATTTTTAAAGTAACTGTTATGAGCGCATGGACGGATCCAAGCTCTGGTTGGGGTGGACTTGAGCCCACCTAAAAGAAACTTTATTTTTTCATATAATTTTTTTTATATGGGTTAGTCCACTTATTGTCCACCCAAATTTATGGTAGTCCACCTCATCTATAGTTTCTGGATCCGCCCCTGGTTACGAGGGGTCCAATTTTTGGTGGTTTTAAGTAACGGTTTAACCCAAGTTTGGTAATTCATTAACGAGTTGTTCTGAAAGTTTTTTTACGCGAATAAAATTACCTATATGTCCATATCTCTACTATTATAAGGAGGTTTCAAAACAGCTCCAAATTAAGCCGTGTAAGCCGTGTGTATATAATTAACCATTTCATTTAAAAAATTAGGGAATAATATAATTTTCAACTTTTTTTTTCTTCTTTCCCATTACCGAATACCCTCTTTTTTTCCGAAGAATTACAGAAGATTGTAATTTTAAACTTTCTCATTTTCTTCCCCATAAATACCCTCTCTTTTTGTCTACATATATCCATAACAAATTATAATTATAATTTAATTAATGATTACAAATCTTTTATATATATATATATATATATATATATATATATATATATATATATATATATATATATATATATATATATCTTAATTTAAATTTAAATATTTAAATTATTTTTTGATAAGATTAGAAAGAAAGAAACTTAATTTTAAGTGCAACACACGTGCTTTTACTATTATAAGTAAAACTGTCCTGAGCACAGAACAGACATGTAGTCCATGTTTTTATCAGAAGGTAGAAGTCCATATTTGATCAAAGTAATAAAAAAAAAATGAAATAATAGAAACGTTTGGTTGTAAATAGGAGATAGATTTTTTAAAAAAAACTTGTAGTATATAAGTAATTATAATTACAAATTTTTGGTGAGAATACAAATGGAATATCTCAAAATCTATTGGGGTTTATATAAAAGTCAATCAAAATTATATCACGGCTTTTGGAGGATTTTTGAGTCAACCAAAATCAGCGCCTAAAAAAATTAACAAGCAAAAGTTTTCACAAATGGTCGGTTAAAAAATAGGCTTAATTGCAACTTGATACCCTCAACTATTCCTGTTTTTCAACTTAATACCCTAAACTTTTTTTTTTTAACAATTTGATACCCGAATATTTTTTTGGACGAAAATACCCATGCTCAAACTTGAAAATTACTCCCCCCCCCCACACTCCCTCCACTCCCCCAGAAACTTACGCCGCCGAATGCTCGACCGGGAACGCCAGCTCGACCGTGCCGCAGTTGCCGCAGTCGAGCAGGGACGAACGAAACGGGCGAACGAGAGGCGCTTGATGCCGTACGCCCGCCTGAGCCTCAGACTGAACTCGCTCCAGTCCAGGCCTAGCTTTCCTCTTCCATAGCTATCTATCGCCGCGAGCTTCGGGCTTTTCTCACTTTTATAGCACACCGCTCGAGCACGAATGCATCCAGAGCCGACTTGAAACTGTTGGAAAGTAAATGAATAAATAGACCTGGGAAAGATAGTTCCAAGTTGGACCCAAAGGGGCACCCAAATTTTAGGCTTAATTGCACTTTGCTACCCTCAACTATTCCGTTTTTTCAACTTGATGCCATAAATTTTTTTTTTTGTAACAAGTTGATACCTCAACTACTATTTTTTTTTCAATTTGATACCTAATTTTTCAAAAAATCCCAAAATGCCCTTATCCCTTCCCTCTTCCCTTCTCCCCTCCCCCCCTCCCCCACTCCGGCCACCCCCACCCTCCCGCTCCGCCTCCCCTCCGGCCACCCCCCACTCCCACGCCGGCCAACCCCCCCTCCCGCTTCAGGCGCCACCGTCGCGGTGGCGGCTGCTGCTGCTACGGTGGCTGCTGCGGCGGCTACTGCTGCTGCGACGGCGGCTGCTGCTGCCGCGGTGGCCGACGGCGGTGGGGGTAGGGGGGTGGCCGCGCGCGGGAGAGGGGGGTGGCAGGAGGGGAGGCGGAGCGGGAGGGAGGGGGTAGCCGGAGTGGGGGAGGGGTGGTTTGGGGGAGGGGAGTAATTTTAAGGTTTGAGCAGGGGTATTTTTGTCCCAAATTTTTTTTGGGTATCAACTTGTTACAAAAAAAAGTTTATGGTATCAAGTTGAAAAAGCGGAATAGTTGAGGGTAGCAAAGTGCAATTAAGCCCAAATTTTATACATTTGGGTAAGGACTTCACCGAATGTGCAACATACGTGTACGCCGTCCGTCCGACCAATTCTTAAACATTTTCTCTTCCAAACAATTGTTAATTATATCTCTATTTTTCCTCCAATTTTATTTTAATTAGTATTACCTCCTCAATATTCGGATAAAGTGCAAAGAAATTCTTCTTAGATTTTCGTTTTTTGTATTTGAAGACCCTTTGTTTAAAAAAAAAATCACATTTTCATTTTTGTTCAGTTTGTACCACTGTCGTTAACAGCCGTTAAAATACGTAAAAAATACGATTTTACCTCTCCCCCCATGCTCTCCCCTCTCTCTCTCTTCGGTGGCGGGGGCTTGTCAAGCGGGGCTGACCAGAGGAGAGGGGAGAGTAGCCGGCCAGGGAGGGAGGAGGGGGCGGGTCGAGCTAAGGGTGAGCATTCGATTAATTCGGTTCAAATCGAACCGAAAACTGAATTGAACCGAAAATCGAATAAGCAAAACCGAAACCGAACCGAATTGGCCAATAACTGAATCATTCTGAACCGAATTAAATCGGTTCGATTTTCGATTTATTCAATTTTTTGATTTATTTGCACTTTTTTGTTAATATATATAGTACTTAAATATACCTAAGTTTATATATATATATATATATATATATATATATATATATATATATATATATATATATATATATATATATATAAACTAAAATTTCTTATTCAGTTTTAGGTTTTGGACCGAAGCCGAAATCCGAAACCGAATAAGAAAATTTAGTATTTTCAAAATTGAAATCGAACCGAATCTTTTTTTAATCCGAATCGAATCTCGGTTCGGTTCGATTTTTTCTTATTCGGTCCCCCTCGACCCCTCCCCCTCCCTCCGCTGGCCGGCCCCCTCGACCCGCCCCCTCCTCCCTCCGCTGGCCAGCCCCCCCCCCCCAATCCCCCTCGTCCCTCCGCTGGCCGGCCATGCTCGACCTAGCGTGAGCATTATTCGGTTTTGGACCGAAAATCGAACCGAACCGAATAGGAGATTCGGTTCGATTTAAAAAAAATCGGTTCGGTTTTGGTTTTGAAAATACTAAATTTTTTTATTCGATTTCGGTTTCGGTCCAAAATCGAAAACCGAATATATATTTATAGGTATATACTAAATAAATATATGTATGTATATACTACAGATATATACTAAATAAATTTAGGTATATTTAAGTACTACATATATTAACAAAAATGTGCAAATAAACCAAAAAAAATGAATAAACCGAATAAATCGAAAATCAAACCGATTTAATTCGGTTCGGTTTGATTCGGTTATGGGTCAATTCTGTTCGATTTCAATTTTGCTTATTCAATTTTCGGTTCAATTCGGTTTTCGGTTCGGTTTGAACCAAATTAACCGAATGCTCACCCCTAGCTCGACCCGCCCCCTCCTCCCTCCGCTGGCCGGTCAACCTCCCCTCTCCTCTGGTCGGCCCCGCTTGATAAGCCCCCACCAACGGAGAGAGAGGGGGGAGAGAGTGGGGGGAGGGGTAAAATCATATTTTTAGACGTATTTTAACGGCCTTTAACGGCAAGGGTGCAAACTGAACAAAAATTAAAATGTAGGATTTTTTTTTTTAAACAAAAGGTCTTCAAATGCAAAAACAAAAATCTAAAGAGGGTTTGTTTGCACTTTACTATAGGATTGGGGGGTTACACTAATTAAAATAAAATTGGGGAGGAATTAGAAATATGATTAGCAATGGGGGGGGGGGGGGAGGTAAATACAAATAACTCTTTAATATTTGGTAAATTTATACAAGGACACATCAAAAGTTACTCAGAACTAGCCCAAATTTGAATTTGATTTATTTACAAGTTTGCCACTTAAAAAATTATTTATGGCTAGTCCAATTAGAGGTATATAAGTCAAATTTTTTTTAATTTTTTTTTGCCTTTCTTTCTTATTCCCTTCTCCCTCCCGAACCTTAAGGGTCTGCTTGACAATTGTAGGGGTAGCGGTTATGAGGTGTTTTTAGAGTATCGGTTATGAGCGGTCCGATTTTGGATGGTTTTTAAGTAACGACTTTTAAACCAGTCCAATGCATGCTTGGTAATTTACTAATGAACGGTTCTTAAAGTTTTTTACACGAATAAATTAAATAGGGAAGGGTATCAGTAGTTATAATTATATATATTTTTGTGAGGATATAAATGGAATAAAAAATAGAGCCGCTCAAAACCCACCGATTTGGGGTGTTTATAAAGCCATCCAAAAATATATTACACCGATTTTGGGGGGGCTTTGAGCCAACCAAAATGGGTGCCTTAAAAAATTTAACAAGCAGAAGTTTTCATAAACGGTCGGTTCAATTAAACACCCCAAAATCGGTGAAAACACCGTTACCAAGCAGATCCTAAACATTTTCTCTTCCAAATTTCTGTCAATCCATGTTCATGCCTAAATTTCATCTTCTAGTAACTAAAATTTGATTTACTATTCATTTAAACAGATTTTTGAAGTTTTGAACCTATTTTAGGGTTATGAACTTCAAAAATTCGTTCACAGTCACGACGGGGACGATGATGGACTTCACAAATTTCTGGCAGTCCTGATAGTGGATAGGACTGCCAAAAATTTGGACAGTCCTAAAATGGAGTTGCTGGACAACAAGTCCATTTTAGAACTGCACAAATTTTTGATTGTTCTGGTAGTGGATAGGACTACAAGAAATTTTGATAGTCTTAACAGTCCAAAAAATTAACAGTCCTAGAAGAAAGTTTTTAATAATTATGGAAACATAAGTCCATAAGTCACGTAAGGATTTTATATTTTTATATAACCATTAAGTTACCTTTATAAATATTTTTAAATCTATTTTAGAGAGAAATAAATTATCTACTCGATTTAAAAATAAATAAATTATCTACTCGGTTTTAACTAAACTCAAAATTTTAAATCTATCTTATACTTAAGTCTCATTTTTTTTCATTTTAAAATAAACCTTCATATATACTATAAATCCATTTTAGGTATAAATCTGTTTATAAGATAAGTCTCTCAATTTTGTTCATTTCAAAATAAACCTATTTTAGAGATAAGTCTCGCAATTTTAAATCTATTTTAAAGTCTCTCGATTATCTACTCGGTTTAAAAAAAAACTCAAAATTTTAGATCTATCTTATAGATAAATCTCTCAATTTTCTTCAGTTAAAAATAAATCTTCATCTATATCTATAAATATATGTAAGCGATAAGTCTCTCAATTTTAAATTTATTTTAGAGTTCTGACCAATATTTTTACAGCATCTATATCTATAAAATATGATGCACAATATACGGTAATATATGCCACAAACACAGATACGACAATATAATACGCAAAATGATACGACCATATGATACGACGATTAATATTGAAAAATGATTACAATTATATTGCTTGGATGCAATTAATACAAAATTTAGCATATTACATGCGTTCCGTTCAAAAGTATTGCAGCAATTTTATAATTTAACATATTACAATTTGATAAATCAAAGTTTCATAAAACCAAACGATCGAGATGACGGTCTTCATTTGGTATCGGTTCATGTCGGTCTTCACTTTTCCACCTACTCCAAATTACAAGGTAATCACCGAGTGATCGAAATTTTGGTACTTCAAAAGATGAGAAAAAACCGTAGCACATACAACTTACGGTCGACACTGCAAAAGAGATTATTATTGTCTATAAGTATGCAAAGGTGATTAATTTAATGATGATATTTGATGGCGAAAGATGGGACCGGAGTCAAGATCCTTTTTCTTCGGGTCACAACTATAAAATCAAAAAATATTTCAAATTAATTAACAACATTTTAAATTTAATTTTAGGAACTTAATTAACGAAGATTGAAATTTAATTAACAAGTAATCTAATTTGGCAGTACTATAGTTTAGGACTGTCCATATTTCTGACAGTCCTAAATAATTATAGGACTGCCAGAAATATGGACAGTCCTAAAATGGACTGTTGTACAACAAATCTATTTTAGGACTGTCCATATTTCTGACAGTCTTGATAGTGTGCATGACTGCCAAAAATTGTGACAGTTCTAAAATGGACTGATGTATAACAAGTCCATTTCAGGACTGTCACAATTTTTGATAGTCCTAAAAGTATTTATGACTGTCGAAAATTGTGGCAGTCCTGGACTTGGCCGATTGAAATTACCATGTTAGGATTTATTTCCATCATGATAATGGAATAAAATAAACATTACAATGTTAGGACTCAATCATTATAATGTTTGTTTACATCATGATAATATATAATGAAGAATCAAATAAACATTTTAGGGTTTATTTCCATTAATTGTTTGTGAGGAAAGAAGTATTAGGATTTGTATCTTGTTTGTGAGCAGCCATTGGGTGCCATCTCTGGAATTGAGAATGAGAAGAAAATTAGGATTTTGATAGAGATGGGAAAGATGGAAATAGTGGTGAAGAAGTATGTAACACCCAGTTTCTAAAATGAGGGTAATTTTGAAATTTTGTGTTTAATTTATTTAATTATGATATTTAATTAATAATATGATTTTTGGTGATTTTTAGTCATTTTAAAACTATTCAAAAATTATGACTTGTGATTTGATGTGCAGCTAATGAAGCCGTAGAGACTGTCTGTCCTAGAGCCTAGCCATGTGATTAGGGTGTTTCAATTATCATTTTTAGCCTAGGGGTAATTTGGTCATTTTGACTTTTTAGAATTATTGATTTATTGTTGGATTGACGGTTGTTGATTTTGACTTTTGCTAGTTGTGACATAGGAGACTAACCTAGATGTTGACTCTAGTTAAGGTGACTTGATTAGCATGGTGAGACCCTAATCTAACTTAAGTCGACTTGGTTTTGACTTGAGTGATTTAGCTCTTGAGAAATTAGGAAGGATTTTAATGTTGGACTTAAGGCTAAGGTAGAGGGCCCATTTCTCATGTGACTTGGCCCATGACTTGTAACCCTAACCCTAATTTTCACTCATTAGGACCAGCCATAGGGCTTTCCCTCCCTATAAATAATCTCCTCCTTGAATGTTCTTGCCTCTTTTATATTATTCTCCATTTGGCAAAAACCAAGGTTTGTTCCCTTCTTCAAAATTTCCATTTTATTCATTTAACCTCCTTTTTCATCCTAGTCTTTTGCATTGGGTTCTAATTGGTGTTTATGGGCTGTTGGTGGAGAGCCATTTCAGTTTGGGACCAATTTGGAGCACTTGGCCATCAAGAAGAACCACCCCCTTTTGAAGCTTTTTCATGCAAATTGCACATATAGGTAAATCCCCATTTCCTCCACCAAATTTCGTTTTCTTTGCATGGATTGGAAGCCCTAGGTGTCCCCTAGCCATATGTATTGGATTTGTGTCGATTCGTGTCCGTTTGGTGTCCGTATCGGACACGTATCATGATATGTGTGCATGTGTTTGATGAAATGTCACAAAGGATTTTATTTTCGATTTTTGAAAATCTAATTACATGGGATTATAGATCTATGTGTGTATAATATATTTTATGAAGACAGATATGGATTTCGTGTCGTATTCGTGTCAGAAATTGGACACGCACACGCCCGCACAGCCCCGTGCACGTGCCCTGCTACCCCGTGTCCATTTCTCCCTGGATACGACACTTAGACACGCGATTTTTGGTAAGGGGATGGAGGCCACGACTGTCAGTGTGTCCCTAAAGTTTGGGGAGTGATGGTCGAGTATCGAAGGAGTTATTCGACCCGCACCGATTCATCCCTGTCGCACACGCACGGAAAATCCGCATTGATACGGCCTCCAAACTCTTGACACGACTCTCGTGGACACGTTGCAGGCGGTTGGACACTTACTCCTACCCTGGCGAACACGTGTGCACGTCCACGTGTCCCCACGTGGCCTGTGTCGTGCGTATGACACGCGTGCACACGTGCACGATACTGTTTCACTGTGTACAGCTCTATTATTTGGTTCTGTGTAAATTTCCAGTTTTAATGGTTTAATTATGTTTTAAATTGCTAATTAAGATCCTAGACATGTTTGTTAGTATATGTTAGTTGGTTATTACATAGTAGATTAGGTTGTTGTCTAGAATAGGATTCGAATTTGAAAGTTTTGAATGGACTGATACCACATATATTTTTTCCAATTACTAAACACTTAAATCCTATTTTTAATTTGATTTCTAATTGTTGTTCAGTTATCAATTGATCCTATATATGTATTAACCTCTGTTAAGTTCGATTTTACTTATTAGAATAGGTTGTAGATGAGAAATGGGATTTTGGCATTAAGTTTGGGCTTCAATGTATGGACTGATACATTCAAAACAGTGATTTATTCTATATTAAACCGAATTGATTTCATTTCCTTTTCAATAACAAATTGCATATTAGGAACTGTAAATTGATTTCCATGTTTGTGTAGATCACTGTTAGGATTTTGTGATGGGGCTGCTCACTGTCAATTGATTTATTTTGAACTGTCAATGGGATTGATTTCCATTCCCCTTTCTTTAAACTAAATTGAATGATATCATTTCCTATTAAACTGTCAAGTTCTCTTCATGAAACTGAATATTGAATGTTAATTCATACATGGTATTGATTCATCCCCTTTAAACTGATTTGAAGTTGATTCATATTGATTATGCTTTGGGTTAATTAGTTAATTGATTTCAATGATAGTTAACTGACATTTCTTCCCATCTACAACTGATTTTGATTTCATTATTAACTATATATTGATTCCTTAACCCCCTAAACCTGAGAATAACTGAGAATGGATTTCCTTCCCTTTTTAAACTATTTTGAATCCTCATTGTTAGTCACTGTCATTGGCTCTAGTTATTCCTGTCAACTGACAAAAGGGTTGGCAGATACCAAACAGGAACCGAATTTCTGTTCTTTTAAAATCCCTTAAACTGAAAATTCCCATTCACTATACTCAATCACTGAATTCCTGATTTTTCTTGAATTGGTTTTGCTAATCTCATATTGATTCCTATATTATCTGAGTTAGTTGCATTGGATTCATGGTGGTGTAGATGATGGGCTTTGATATGGCATTGTATTTCTAAGCTGATAACTGAGATTGTTTGGACTGCATTTGAAACTGAATTCTGGAAAATCCTACTGTCAACCATTTCGAAAACTGATTTGAATGATTAAATAGCCATGTTTAGTTCAGGATTGAATGACTGTTATCACACATTGCAACCTGAAAACTGTTGGTATGTTGAATTCGAATTCCCTGAGAAGTGCATGGGCATTGCATTGTTTAAATAGGAATTGATTCTTGATTTGATTTCATGATTGTAATATTGATGCATGTTTCAGGAGCTGAACACTGAACTTAAATTCCCTTTTAAACTGAAAATTTGATGTGAAGTTGCCAATGCCCTGTTTCACTGTTTTGCAGTACACTTATTTCCCAGGTTTACACAGGAACCATGCCACATTCCTTAACCCTCACACCCTCATTCACTGACACTCTAAGCACACTCTCTTGTCACTCATACACACACTTTGCTCACATGATACACACACTAATGTGCACTCACTGTTTTTCCTCTTGACACTCTCACTAACACACACACATGCTCTTGTGCACTCTCATGACACACACACACACACATGAACACATACATGTGCCCCTTTCCTATTCTTCTATGTGTAAGCATATATTATAGGTAACCTATATGTTAATGTGTATTACTATATTATATTATATAAATATATCAATATGTTTATTATAATGTGTGTGTATTATATTAGATATATGTATTGATATGTTAATATGTGATGTGTGGGTTGGCTAGGGCATGATATAGCCTATAGCCTAGGGATCTTAGCCTATGGGTGTGGCTTGAATGCCAGTATAGAGTCTAGTTAGACTTGTAGAGCCTTGTTTAGACCTAGAATAGACTAGTTAGACTAGTATAGACTTGTTTGACTTAGGTTTGACCTAGTTTGACTTCAAGAGTTGACCCAGGGTTGACTTTAGTCTAGTTTGACCTAGACAGCATGCAGATGCATTGTAGATTTCAATTATCATCCCATGTATACATCTTGACTTATGTTGCTCTAACTAGGAGTCAGATACCTCATATCGGACAGTACATTTACTTCAGACATTCAGATACCAGGCGAGTACATTTTCTGATCATTTTATAACTTGCCTAGAATTATATTCCTGCTCTAGTTTACCTTATCTGATGCTGTCACGATATTATCACGGATTGGTACTATATGGATCCCTACATTGAGATGTTATCCCCCTCGGGAGCATCGGATAGATCGTGTCGTGTGTTTCATGTACATCGTGTATTCCTCGCTATCATGTTATTCATGTTTCTCACGTGCTTCATGCTCGTTCGTGCTCGCTCGTGTACTCTCATGTGCTATCATGTTCGGTCATGTTTCTCGTGTATTTCATGTATAACCTATATTTCATGTGTACCCTTCATGGGCCTTCATGTGGAATTCGTGTCCACTCAGTTTCTGAGCCCTCATGTATTCTTCATGTACACCCATCTATGGGCTTCATGTGAAAATCATGTACGTAACATAACTTGTCTGGATCTTTGTGTATTGAAGAGTATAAATAGTCATGTGAACAATTCCAAAGTAGTATAGCCATGTACGCCTCTTTAGTATAGTCATGTGCATACCAAGCCGTTCACATGTCGACTTTGTACTCTAAATCACTAGTCACTGGTAGCTCTCTACTTATAGTAGATATTTCTATTACAGTTCTCTCTCTGTTTACATCTTGTACTTCTTTCAGTTTCATGTATCGTACTCTCTTGCATGTTTGTATTCTCTAACCTGTTATGATCTGTGTGAGATGTATTGTGCTCGCTCCCGTCCTGACTGGACCTGTTGAAAATTTTACAGAGGATGATGAGGAACCCTGCACCCCTTACTATGGAGCTTGCCTAGATGACACTCGCGACCTGGACCCCTGGGAAGGTTCAGGCAGCTGCTGAGGATGATACCCATGTTTAGCATAGATAGTCTAGGCTGTTCTTCTTTTATGATTAGTTGTTGTCCTTGATTTCAGAGTTGTATATTCTAGAGATGTTGATACTGGAAGTTATTAACTTATGTTATTTCATTTCTGTTGTACCTCAGTTGAGGATTTTTTTATCTATTTTATCATGCCATATTCTATCTCTAGTTGTGATTGAGTTGTACCTTCCGTGATTAGCCTCCGTTGGAGATTATTCTATATTGTGTTAGTTATAGTTCATGACCTAGAACAGCATTCTACCGCCGACACTGCGGCATAGGCTGGGCGCTGTTACGTACTCGTACCATCACGGTGGGTGCGGGTCGTAACAAAGTATAAATTTTTGGAGGGTTTAGAGAGAGAGAGAGAGTAAAATATTGAAATGAAGGTAAAGATTTGGGTTTGGAGGGGAGTGTGTCACGACCCGCTCCCGAATAATCAGATACGAGTCGGACACGCCCAGCCTTTGTCGTTAGACACAACAAAGTAAGTTGTACCAATCTAGGGAAACTAACCAGATAAACATGAACAAGTATGAAATCACAGCATCTATAAATGTGTCCCAACCAGAGTAAAGTACAACTCAGAATTTATTACATTCCAGCAAATGAAAGTAAGTCTACTAGTCTCAATACAGGAAAATATAAAATGCTAAAGGTAAACTCTAGGCTTCTGCAGCCTCTAAGTCACAAGCAGCTCCAGCTGGCTCAGCAAGAAGGGCAATATCCTGTCCATAATAGGTATCGCACAGGGCCTCCAACTCACCTGCAATATATCCTATTCAGGAGCGGAGCAAGTACAGTTCTAGGTAATGAACAAGACATCATGATATGAAAGTACAAGGAAACATGGTATGAAAAGTAGAGAAAAGAACATGGTGAATAAGTACATGAAAGAACAGGGTGTATAAGTAC
Source organism: Iris pallida (assembly GCA_029216955.1). NCBI lineage: Eukaryota > Viridiplantae > Streptophyta > Magnoliopsida > Asparagales > Iridaceae > Iris > Iris pallida. The sequence goes on from JANAVB010015600.1 coordinate 36,519,892, forward strand.
ATGAAAGAACATGGTATGTAAGAACATGAAAGAACATGATATGTAAGCACAGGAAAGAACATGGTATCTCAGGAATCACAGGAAATAACTACAAGGTATATCTCCTGAACATATGTGTACAATGTTTGAAATATAACTAAGTATGTGACCGGCTAGGGATAAGCACATGAAAGCACATGAATGGTACGGCTTAGGACCCGCGTGCACGATGCGGGGTCTAAGCTAAACACACCTGAGTTGTTTCTTGGGTTTGGTCACATAAATAGTCTATTTTCCCACCCCAGGTACAAGTAATAAGAACAAGGAACATAAGCACCAGAAATACATGACGTGTTGCAATGTGTCAATCAAGGAAGCACAAAATATAATAAAATGAACAAGACCGTAGAGTGTACTTGCCTTGCTCCAGGAAAGTACGGGTGAAGATCGGGACTAGATGTCCTCCTGTAATTAATGATGATTAACAATTGATAAGTCAACAAACTTAAAATAGTTATTTCTTAATCTAGAAAAAAATCACCTTAACAATTATCCTTAGTGCTAACTTGATAATACTAATTTACCTATAGATATGGTTATTTACAAACCTAGTTTTAGACTAAACACAATAGTTTAAAGATTGATCCTATAAGGTATCTCTTAATGCCTTCATATAAAATAAACCTATCTCAATGAAGTCTTCTAAAATGAAGGTTGAACTTGTTTGGGAACCAATAGTCCTAATAGAACTCAGTCATAAACAGGGAACACCAAGTTCATTGACTCTCTAAAACAATGTATACAAGAATCCAAGTTCATTGATAACAACCAACCTGTACCTAAGAGGGCAGACACTGGACTGAACTGAAAAGTATTCAGTTCATGCCCAAATCAGTTTAGGTACTCACAAAGCAAATTGTAACTGATGTAGCCAGTCCCAATTACCCTTTCCTGAGATTCAATCAATTCTCAAAACACTTCTATTCGAAGTTGACAGCCTCATGAACCAGCAAATGAGCAAATTCCTACAGGGACAGGGCATTATACTCTCAGGTAAGGCTGTTACAATTTCCAGTCCATAAAAATGCTGAACAAAACAGGTCCTGGACATTCAGTCACTGGATATTCAGTCACTAAATATTCAAGTCACTGGATATTCAGTCACTGAATATTCAAGTCATTGAATATTCCATACAAGAATCACAATTGTCTGAACCAACCAAAAATAGTCCAACATAGAAACTAAATCGAGTTGAACTTGATTCTTAGCCTACATCAATTCAGTCTAACTCAGGTAACACACTAATTCCTTAATGTATATTGGTCCAACTACAACACTTTATCAAGAACAACACTAAAACCAAGTCTCAGTTCAATTGAAACACATAAGTTCTCAGGAATCTCATAAGTTCTCAGGAATCCCATAATACCAAGACAGTGTAACCAGCCTCTGATATACATATATAATCAAATATAGATATGAGTCCATGCTACTAATTGAATCATAGGTTCCATAACTGGGTAAAAAATGAAATGGTTCTTAGCTCACAGATATCATTGGTGTATCCCAAGTCCAGATGGAAAATCACTGAGATGAGTTCTCAGTTCAAATCAGCAAGCTATCATCCCATACTCGAATTGGTACCCAAAGCCTTAGTTCAGTTGAAACTGAACTGAGAATATCAAGTCCCAAACCCATGAATACTGTGTATATCCTGCTGAACCAAAATGATACTCAAGTAAAATCAGTCTCACGAATCAACCAACCTGCAATGTGGTTTCAGTTCAATGATAAATTCCTGAATTCTCAGGTAAAGAGCTGAAATCACATTGCACTAAATTCTCAGGCAAGACTGAATTCTCAGGCAAGACTGAATTCTCAGGCAACCAAATTCAGGCTGAATCTGCAATATGGGATATCATCTCAGTTCAAGAACTGAGCCAAAATGCACAGGTTCTCTGAATTTTAAACTCAGATTCTATCAATTTGAAACCATTGAGAAATACTCATGATTCAATCTCTCAATAGACTGAACCCATTCCCTGATTTGTAATTCCAGTTTAATGGTAATCAAATAAGTCCACACTGCTACCAATTACAACATGACTCGTTTTTTAGAGTCCCCAGCAACTACAATAGTCACAAAGGACTGTCTCAAGTCCAGATTTGAAATACTCTGGATCAACCTCAGATTTCATCCGATACTCAAAAATCAAACAAATACCCACACTCTCCTAAACACTTAATCCCACACGAAACATTCATACGAAATTAAGATTCAAACGAGTCAAAACTGATCAAAGGAAAATAAATATACCTGAAGGAAGTCGCTATGAAGGAAAACAGTTCTCATTCCCAGATACCAATTCCTGTGTTCAGGTAGTGCTACGATCCAGGCGTAAGGTCCAGGCTATCAAATGGGCAGGAAACCACACCTCTCCCTCTGACAGGTTGTTAGAGAGGAGGAGAGAACGGTTATAGAATAATTTGAATTTGCTAAGAAGCCTTCTCCTGAATTGAAATGGAAGAAAAGATTTCTAAAAATGTTTATAAGTGATGTAGGGTGGGCTGGCCTGAGAGGCCCAATAAGGGTTGGGCTCACCAACTACTTGAAGAAGGATTTAATAGAAATAAGAATTTCTATAAAACAAATGATATTTAAGGATTTAAAATAAAAGATAACTTGAAAAATATTATTGTATTTCAAATTTATGGACAGTGGAGTTACAAATCTCTCCCCCTTGAAAAATTTTGCCCTCGAAATTCAGAATTAAGCCAAAGATTGATTCACGAAACACCACAAATATTATTGAGAAGGAAAAATATGGAAATATCAAAATGCTAAAATACAATCAAGTGAATAATCTAGGGTAGCACTCTCGCATCTCATCCTCGCGCTCCCATGTGGACTCTCCCAGAGAGTGGTGTCTCCACATGACGCGGACAAGTAGAATAGTCTGGTTCCGTAGGTGCTTCTCCCTCCTATCAAGGATCTTCACTGGCTGCTCCTCGTAGGTCAAGCTCGGACCCACCTCTAGCTCTGAATAGTCCACCACATGGCTCGGGTCCGAAATGTAGCGTCGAAGCTGGGACACATGAAAAACGTCGTACACTCCCTCCAAGCTAGCTGGAAGCGCTAGTCGATAGGCCACCTCGCCAATCCGTACCGTCACGTCGAAAGGCCCGATGTACCTCGGACTGAGCTTCTCGCCTCTGCCGAATCTGATAATGCCCCTAGTCGACAAGATCTTCAGGAACACTCTATCTCCAACCACGAACTCAAGTGGCCGTCTGCTGCTGTCTGCCCAGTGCTTCTGCCGATCCTGTGCAACTCTGAGATGCTCTCTAATCAACCTGACTTTCTCAGCTGAGTCTATCACCATCTCTGGCCCAAGCAAAGCTCTCTCGCCAACGTCGTCCCAAGATAGAGGCGTGCGACATCTCCGTCCATACAGTGCCTCGAACGGGATTATTCCGACGCTAGCCTGATAACTGTTGTTATAGGCAAACTCCACTAGGTGTAAATGATCCTCCCACGAACCGCCGAAGTCGAGTGCACAAACCCGTAGCATGTCCTCCAGTGTCTGAATGGTCCTTTCGGACTGCCCGTCCGTCTGTGGATGATATGCGGTGCTGAACTTCAACTGTGATCCCAAGCTCAGCTGTAGACTCCTCCAGAAGTGTGATGTGAATTGGCTGTCTCTGTCTAAAACGATGCTCACCGGCACCCCGTGAATCCTCACGATCTGACGCATGTAGAGGTCTGCAAGCTTCTCGGTCGACAGCCCAACCTTGAACGGAATAAAATGAGCAGACTTCGTCAGTCTGTCCACGATCACCCAAATAGCGTCCTTGCCACTGGAAGTACGTGGTAATCCAGAGACGAAGTCCATGGTAATATGCTCCCACATCCATTCCGGTATAGGTAAAGGCTGGAGTAGTCCTGCTGGTCTCTGGCGCTCCGCCTTGACTTGCTGGCATACAAGGCATCTGGAAACAAATCTGGCAACCTCTCTCTTCATCCCATACCACCAAACATACTCCCGTAGGTCCTTGTACATCTTGGTAGATCTAGGATGTATATAATACTGCGACTGGTGGGCCTTCTGCATCACTTTCTCTCGCAAGTTCTTGGACACACACAACTGGTTCCCATGCCTCAAGGATCCGTCCTCTGTAATGGTGAAGTCGTCAAGCAGTCCTGCCCCCGCCTGAGCTCTAAGACATCGGAGTCCCTCATCAAGAAACTGGGCCTCCCTGATCTTCTCTAACAGTCCCGACTGTATCTGCATGTGCATCAGCTGGCCTCCCACTCCGGGTAGAACAATCTCAATCCCAAGGCTCTCAACATCCTCCAGTAAATGCTGATCCATAGTGAGATACATAGCAACAGGATATCGACTGAGAGCATCTGCTACCACATTCGTCTTTCCAGGGTGGTACTGTAGATTGATGTCGAAATCCTTCATGAGTTCCAGCCATCTGCGCTGCCTCATATTCAGCTCCTTCTGAGTAAAGACATACTTCAGGCTTTTATGGTCCGTGAAGATGTCCACTCTCTCCCCATACAAATAGTGCTTCTACAGTTTCAAGGCAAATATGACTGCTGCAAGCTCCAAGTCATGTGTGAGATAATTCTTCTTATGGGGCCTCAACTGTCTAGAAGCATAAGCAATGACCCTCTTGTTCTGCTCAAGCACACATTCCAAACCTTTTCCTGAAGCATCGCTGTAGATGACGAATCCTCCCGATCCTGATGGCAAAGCTAGAACTGGCGCTGTAGTGAGTCTTCTCTTCAATTCTTCAAATGCTGACTGGTAGGCGTCGTTCCAGATGAACTCCTCGTCCTTCCTCGTAAGCTTCGTCATGGGCTCTGCTATTCTGGCAAAATCTTTCACGAACTTCCTGTAGTATCCTGCTATACCCAGGAAACTATGAATCTCTGCTACTGACTTGGGAGGTGCCCACGCTTCCACTGCTTCAATCTTTTTGGGATCCACAAAAATCCCCTCTCCAGTCACCACATGCCCTAGAAACTCCACTCTGTCCAAGAAAAACTCACATTTCGAGAGTTTCCCGTACAACTTCTCCTTCCGCAGAATCTCTAACACAGTCCGCAGGTGCTCCACATGCTCTTCCTCGGTCTTCGAATAGATCAAGATGTCGTCAATGAAGACTACGACAAACTTGTCTAAATACTTGTGAAAAACTTTATTCATCAAGTTCATAAACACTGCTGGGGCATTGGTGAGTCCGAACGGCATCACCAGGAACTCATACTGGCCGTATCGGGTGTTAGAAGCTGTCTTCGGCATATCTTGCTCCCAAACTTTTATCTGGTGATACCCCGACCGAAGATCAATCTTGGAAAAGACCTTCGCTCCACTAAGCTGGTCAAACAGCTCATCAATCCGCGGCAAAGGGTATCTATTCTTGATGGTGATGTTGTTGAGTGCACGGTAATCGGTGCACATCCTCACAGTCCCATCCTTCTTGGGCACGAAGAGTATCGGTGCTCCCCAGGGTAAAGCACTGGACCGAATAAAACCCTTGCCCTCCAACTCATCAATCTGGGCCTTCAACTCTGCAGCTTCCTTCGGGTTGATCTTGTAACAATGCTGGGACTTCGGCGCTGATCCGGGCAATAAGTCGATGCTAAACTCCACATCTCGATCTGGCGGCAATCCTAGCAGCTCCTCGGGGAAGACGTCGAGATACTCTGTAATAAGTGGATGCGGCAACTCCTGGTCCTCTGCAACAGCTCCGAAATAAACTCCTTCTGGCCTCTCTGCAACTCGCCTGCTGATCTCTAACGGTGGAACTCCTGGCGGGATGAAAGTCACCTTCCCTTTATGGCAGTCTATTACGGCAAACTGCTCACTCATCCAGTCGATGTCGAGGAATATATCAAATCCGGGCAATGGTATCACCAAAAGTCGAGCTCTAATCTCCCTTCCAGCAATAGTGATAGGGCAATCACTACAACAAAAAACCCTTTTAATGACGGCTAAAAAGCGTCATTAATGACGAACCATGACGCTTTTTTTTCCACAGCAACCGTTATGAAAACGGGTGTTATAAATGTTTTTTAAAAGCGTCATAAAATAACCGTCATTAATAGTTTCTATAAAAGCGTTATGAATAGTTAATATATAGTGCACAATTCAGGACATTTTGAAAGCGTTATGAATAGATAATCTGTATAAGCTCAATGGAGAACATTTATAACACTCAATATTACTGAACTCATCACATTTATAATGCTTAATACTGCACATTATATATTACTTTCCAAAAACTTCTCAATTCAATTTTAAAACAACCACATTGAACTATATTCACAAGAAAACATTGAAATATTATATCACCATCTTCATTACATTATCTCAAAATAGGGTATCCAAATACATATATTTACAACTACTACTTAAATGGATCCTCAAAACAAGTAATTACTTTGGCTTCAACTTGAGCACATCAAAACTGTCAACATCATGTGTAGCAAATTCCTGAAAAAGATAAAAACACGACGACCAGGTCCTCATCATTTGTAAGCACCAAAAAGCTTTTCATCATCTCAAGTACCTTCTCAGCATAAGGAAGAAAAGCCTGCTCCGCAGCAGCTGCTACCGAGCCTATTGCAGACTGCATCAAGTCGAAAAGAAGGGTTGTAATAAAGAAGAAAATAATTCTGCTATAGATTTCTACAGAGAAAGACAAAAGAAGCAGAAGTACCATGCAAGTTTCTTGCAGATTTCGAGGACTAGTTTGGAGTGCAGTAATTAATCTCCCCATCAGGGGATCAAGATAAGGAAGGATCTCTTCTCCCATATCCTCACAGAAAGCTGCCAGTGCATAGTATGACTTCTCCTGTGATATATATTACAACCATAAGAATGCAATGGCCTGGAAATAATAGAGATTCTAGTACACACACAAAAAAAGAAGACAAATTACCTTCACTTCATCTGAAACATCTTCAAGGGCATTCAGAATAGAGGGAAGTACACTTTCATAACTAGAAATGATCTCAGGTTGCAGGTGTTCAGCAAATTGACCCAGCGCAAATGAAGCAGCTCCTCTTACCATCTGTTCCTGATCCTTCAAAGCTGATAGGGTAATGTGTAACACATTATCCAGCCTGTCTTTAAATAACTCAGAACAACCTTCAGAGATTACACCCAGTGCAGTAGCAGAAGCCTCGCGAAACTTACATTAAGAAATATTGCTTAATAGCAAAACCATAGTTACCTGGATGATGGTTCTCTTTGATACACGGTACTAGTACACAATACAAGCCTTTCCCTAGCATGCAGTTCGAGGTGGCTAAGCTTAACAAGTATGTTGTTGTTAGCTTAGAGCAATTTTGTGTGTATATATGTGGTCTACTTGTGAAAATGGTGTACAGAATCCTACACAATACTACTCTTGTATGCTTCATTTTAACAATTGATTGATGTTGTCGTCTTTCATATCACCATTTTATTTGCTTCTGAGAAATAAAGGTAGTCCCAGATAACTGGTTCATTCAAGTTTGAAACTTGGGATGTTCCATTAACAAGACAGCCTCTCAACCACAAGGGTATGCCACATCATGCAGTAAATATTATTAACATTAAACCTGCAGAAGAAATTGTCAACTAACTATGCAATGAATATACTTAAGAAGATTAAAAGATACTAAACTATTGACAGTTTTCATCAGATTATATTTTTTCCTGTAATATCCCCTCTTCCACGATCAAATTCTTTCTAAGCTCAAAATCAATATCAATTTATTGTATGCGGCACCAACTTCATAGTTGAATGATGTGCCTTTTCATTCATACTTCTATTAAAAATTCGAGATCCACGAGCGTCGAAATGCAGGTTATCGGTGTATAAATATAAGACAATTCAATTAGAATCACCCTTGCTGTAACCAATCAAAATCTTTTCAAGAGGAAAAATAACACTAGAGGATCACAGAATACAAATACAAGAAATTAACCACTGACATGCAAAAAAGCACCAAGTTTCTCCATTTGGACAAGATCAGTCTAGTTTTACTCTGTCCAGCTCACCAATTATATCCTCAAACTGCACAAATCATTGTGTGGAATGACATTAACAAATAGTCTACTATGTACATGCAATTCATAAAACCATGTCCCTTATAATGCAAAAGATATTAGAAGGGGTATAGAAATGAGGGCTACAAACCTTTAAAATCTGACGCAAGAAATAATCACCATAGCGCTTTACTGGCTTGGATTCGATGACATGTACAATATCCTGCATCCAAGAACAAGTTTCACAAAGTGAATTTAAATCAATGCAGCCGCCCGAAGTTAAATTTCCACATAACATTATATATTCAGTGAAATGATATATACGCGAAGGAAATATATATATGTAGCAAGTCTCCGAAGGACATGTTCTAGAGAACAGAAGATCCCAGAGGGCCCTTACAAAAAGAACATAACAAAGTCCTATAGCTGTTATGAGATTGTTTGAAGCAATCAAAAGAGATCACTGACCTCACTGATGTAGAAATCCACATCTGCATTGGATATTATCTTTCCAGCATTATCGACTGCATGCATTTTATGCTTATATGTCATCAAGATGGCTCTGCCAGCAATCGAATATTGAAATGGTCATTACAACAACAACAAAAAAAGGTCAATCAGAGTAATTTGGCTTGAAACTTAGAGCAGCAGACAAGAAAACTTTGTATGCAACTCTAAACACCAATTAGATACTCACAATCCAGTTTCCCACTCAGAAACAAGCTAACATCGTGATCGGGCTCAAGCCATTTCCCCTGAATGTACTATCCCCATTTTCTTGGAAGCATCGTTACTATTTCCTTCCCGGCTTTTTTCTTCGAGTAGGACACGGCACCAAAACCCCTTGGCGTCGCTCGCGGACACAGCCCCAAAATATTGCACCGCTTGTTGCGTACGATGTTGAAACTCTTCGTCTCGAAAGAGGGGACGCCTCCTCGTTACGCGGCATCAAGTGCTCCGCGTCCGCCTCACTCTTTGTGCCGGAACAGCGCGCGCAGAAGCCCCAGGAGCCCATCGACCCCGAGCTCGAATGCGTTGATGTCGTCTCCCTGGCGGCACGGTGATTCCTGATCAGGATCAGCGGCAGTGGCGGCGGCACGACGCCCTTCCGTCGTATTTCTTCGACGAGTGACCCGGCGACGCCGGCTCTTCCCGAGGATCCCGATCGTGAAGCGAAATTGAAATCGAAAAGAAAAAATATAAGCCCTAGAAATCGAAGAAGAAATCCATCAGAAACCCTAGAAATCGACGAAGTATAAACAAAATATAAGCCCTAACCGAAGAGAAATTGGAAGAAAAATCGAACCTTTGCGTAGATCTGGAGTTTGGGAGAGAAATTGGAGTCAAACCGAAAAGGAGGGAAAATAAAAAGTGGAAAATTGGGGGAGAAGAGGTTTGAGGAGGAGAGATGATGCTCCCTTAAAAAATGGATGAGAAATAAATTTTCTCTCTCCTACTTAGCTTTTATACAGTGAAAGAATTACAAGTTTGCCACCGCTCTAAACTATTAATAACGCTTTATTTTATAAACGTTATAAAAAGCCCAGAATTAGCCCAAACCGTCATAGAAAAAAGGTATTTTTCAACTTAATAACGCTTATGTATCAGTCGTCATTAAAACTCATTGTCGAGCGTCATTAAAAGAGTTTTTTGTTGTAGTGAATCCACCATCTCACTGACTGGCACTACTCCTCCTCCTGTCATAATCCGACAGTTCCTCCTAGTGGGATTGGGTGTGAAGCCGTGTCTATGCAGAAACTCATATGATACAAAGCTATGGGTGGCTCCAGAATCAAACAATACAATGACAGAAAATGAATGTAAAAATATAGAACCTGTGATCACATCTGGCACTGCCTCGTCTTCGTCAACTGCAGCCATGACGTAAGCACGTCCCTGCTACGGTCCTCCCCTCTGCTGACACTGTGCAAACTGCTGCTGCTAAGTGGGTAAAGCTGGTCCTCTCTGTGGTGCAGCTGGTAGAGCTCTGGGTGGTGCAGGTGGTAGTCCTCCAGCTCCTCGGGGTCCTCCTGCTAGTCGAGCTGTAGCCTGAGCGCAGTCCCTCATCTGATGTGCATCTGATCCGTAAAAGAGGCAAAGTCCCAGCCTCTTGCGGCACTCGTCGATATGGTGTCCGGAGCGATGACAAAAGACACAACTGGTCGCCAAATGCTGTCTTTGATGCTGATGTGCAGGAGCTCTGACCGGACGGTGATGCTGCTGCCGTGGCCTCGCCTGGATCTGAGTCTGGACCCTCTTCGCTGGTGCCGGGAAACTGCTGCTGCCCGTGTCCCGATCCTTCTTCAGCCTTGGGTCTGCCTCCTTCTCTAAAGCCTGAGCAATTTTGAGGATGCTCGCATACGTCGTCATCTGACTAATCGCCACCGCGTGTCGTAGCTCCCTGGTGAGACCCTTCTTGAATCTCCATGCTCTGTCCTCCGGTGCTCTAACTAGGTTCTCTGCAAATCTGCTGAGCCTAGTAAACTCTGAAGTGTACTGTACAACCGTCATCGTCCCCTGCTGCAGCGTCTCGAACTGCATCCTCAACTCATCCCGCTCCACATCAGGGAAAAACTTCTCCTTGAACAGAGTTTTGAAATCTGCCCAAGACACCTGCTGTGCTACCAACTGAGGCTCCTCGCGGTACCAGGCTCTGGCAAGGTCGAACAGTCGCATGCTCGCGACCTCTACCTTCAAGTCATCCGGGATCTGCGCCATCTTCAAGGTCCTCTCCGCATTCTCCAGCCATTCGTCTGCATAGACGATCCCCTCGTTGCCCCAGAAGTCCATCGGACAGAGGTGCTGGTACTCCTTGGCCATCCCTGGTCTCGGTGCTCGTGGTGCTGGAGGTGCTGCTGGTGCCGGTGCTGGTGTTGCCGGCTCTCTGGTCCTGAGTGCGTCGACGATAGTCGCTCTGAACTGTACGGCCTGCTGGCTCTGAGCCTCCCTGAACTGTGCAGCCTGGTGATTCTGGGCGTCCATAAACTGCTGGAACATTGTCATTACCTGAGCGTCGTCAAACATCATCGTCGAGGGTAGCGGCGGAAAGATCGGAGGCGCGACTGGAAGCTGATCTGTTGGAACGTCTGGTGCAGCCTGCTGATCTGAACTACCTGCGACTCCGGAACTGCCTGCAACTCCGGGCTGATCCGCGGTCTTCCTCGTAGTGACCATCCTGTAATAGAAAGAAAACTCCGTTGATTGACAAACCCTAAAACCTAACAAACAATATTTTTATAATATCAAAGCACCTGATAATCCTGATAAACCTGATATACCCTTATTTCCCGATTTTCCTATGCTGTGTTCAAGTTTCCTTAGTATAATCAAGTCCTCCAATAGTACGCTAAGACCAAGGTACCATTAGGATGGACCTGCATGGGCCACCACTAAAAACATGTCACGACCCGCTCCTGAATAATCAGATACGAGTCGACACGCTCAGCCTTTGTCGTTAGACACAACAAAGTAAGCTGTACCAATCTAGGAAAACTAACCAGATAAACATGAACAAGTATGAAATCACAACATCCATAAATGTGTCCTAACCAGAGTAAAGTACAACTCAGAATTTATTACATTCCAGCAAATGAAAGTAAGTCTACTAGTCTCAATACATGAAAATATAAAATGCTAAAAGTAAACTCTAGGCTTCTGCAGCCTCTAAGTCACAAGCAGTTCCAGCTGGCTCAGCAAGAAGGGCAATATCCTGTCCATAATAGGTGTCGCACAGGGCCTCCAACTCACCTGCAACATATCCTATTCAGGAGCGGAGCAAGTACAGTTCTAAGTAATTAACAAGACATCATGATATGAAAGTACAAGGAAACATGGTATGAAAAGTACATGAAAGAACATGGTGAATAAGTACATGAAAGAACAGGGTGTGTAAGTACATAAAAGAACATGGTATGTAAGAACATGAAAGAACATGATATGTAAGCACAGGAAAGAACATGGTATCTCAGGAATCACATGAAATAAGTACAAGGTATATCTCCTGAACATATGTGTACAATGTTTGAAATATAACTAAGTATCTGACCGGCTAGGGATAAGCACATGAAAGCACATGAATGGTACGACTTAGGACCCGCGTGCATGATGCGGGGTTTAAGCTAAACACACCTGAGTTATTTCTTGGATTTGGTCACATAAATAGTCTATTTCCCCACCCCAGGTACAAGTAATAAGAACAAGAAACATAAGCACCAGAAATACATGACGTGTTGCAATGTGTCAATCAAGGAAGCACAGGATATAATAAAATGCACAAGACCGTAGAGTGTACTTGCCTTGCTCCAGGAAAGTACGGGTGAAGATCGGGACTAGATGTCCTCCTGTAATTAATGATGATTAACAATTGATAAGTCAACAAACTTAAAATAGTTATTTCTTAATCTAGAAAAAAATCACCTTAACAATTATCCTTAGTGCTAACTTGATAATAATAATTTACCTATAGATATGGTTATTTACAAACCTAGTTTTAGACTAAACACATTAGTTTAAAGATTGATCCTATTAGGTATCTCTCAATGCCTTCATATAAAATAAACCTATCTCAATGAAGTCTACTAAAATGAAGGTTGAACTTGTTTGGGAACCAATAGTCCTAATAGAACTCAGTCATAAACAGGGAACCCCAAGTTCATTGACTCTCTAAAATAATGTATACAAGAATCCAAGTTCATTGCTAACAACCAACCTGTACCTAAGAGGGCAGACACTGGAATGAACTGAAAAGTATTCAGTTGATGCCCAAATCAGTTTAGGTACTCACAAAGCAAATTATAACTGATGTAGCCAGTCCCAATTACCCTGTCCTGAGATTCAATCAATTCTCAAAACACTTCTATTCGAAGTTGATAGCCTCATGAACCGGCAAATGAGCAAATTCCTACAGGGACAGGGCATTATACTCTCAGGTAAGGCTGTTACAATTTCCAGTCCACAAAAATGTTGAACAAAACAGGTCCTGGACATTCAGTCACTGGATATTCAGTCACTGAATATTCAAGTCACTGGATATTCAGTCACTGAATATTCAAGTCATTGAACATTCCATACAAGAATCACAACTGTCTGAACCAACCAAAAATAGTCCAACATAGAAACTAAATCGAGTTGAACTTGATTCTTAGCCTACATCAATTCAGTCTAACTCAGGTAACACACTAATTCCTTAATGTATATTGGTCCAACTACAACACTTTATCAAGAACAACACTAAAACCAAGTCTCAGTTCAATTGAAACACATAAGTTCTCAGGAATCTCATAAGTTCTCAGGAATCCCATAATACCAAGACAGTGTAACCAGCCTCTGATATATATATATATATAATCAAATATAGATATGAGTCCATGCTACTAATTGAATCATAGGTTCCATAACTGGGTAAAAACTGAAATGGTTCTTAGCTGACAGATATCATTGGTGCATCCCAAGTCCAGATGGGAAATCACTGAGATGAGTTCTCAGTTCAAATCAGCAAGCTATCATCCCATACTCGAATTGGTACCCAAAGCCTTAGTTCAGTTGAAATTGAACTGAGAATATCAAGTCCCAAACCCATGAATACTGTGTATATCCAGCTGAACCAAAATGATACTCAACTAAAATCAGTCTCATGAATCAACCAACTTGCAATGTGGTTTCAGTTCAATGATAAATTCCTGAATTCTCAGGTAAAGAGCTGAAATCACATTGGACTGAATTCTCAGGCAAGACTGAATTCTCAGGCAACCAAATTCAGGCTGAATCTGCAATGTGGGATATCATCTCAGTTCAAGAACTGAGCCAAAATGCACAGGTTCTCTGAATTTCAAACTCAGATTCTATCAATTTGAAACCATTGAGAAATACTCACGATTCAATCTCTCAATAGACTGAACCCATTCCCTGATTTGTAATTCCAATTTAATGGTAATCAAATAAGTCCACACTGCTACCAATTACAACATGACTCATTTTTTAGAGTCCCCAGCAACTACAATAGTCACAAAGAACTGTCTCAAGTCCAGATTTGAAATGCTCTGGATCAACCTCAGATTTCATCCGATACTCAAAAATCAAACAAACACCCACACTCTCCTAAACACTTAATCCCACACGAAACATTTATACGAAATTAAGATTCAAACGAGTCAAAACTGATCAAAGGAAAATAAATATACCTGAAGGAAGTCGCTATGAAGGAAAACAGTTCTCAATCCCAGATACCAATTCCTGTGTTCAGGTAGTGCTACGATCCTGAATATGACATTGCACCCAACAAGTTGTGGTCAGAATCGACACACTAGGATCTCGATCTCCACTGAATTCGAATGAATAAAAAGTTGTAAAATCACTTCCAGATTTCCATGACTTAACCAAATCGAAGATTGAGATCAATCAAAACTCAACACATGATTTCTAAGAATTTCATACCACCACACTGCTCACACAATTAAAATTCAAAAGAAAGAAATGGAATCAACCACTCACCTATGCAGATCGATCAAATTGAAGAGCTAAGACTGATTCCTAAGATCGACCTTCTAATTCCTGATGATCTTCATTCTTGACATATAATATGGAGATCAAAATTAATAAAAATAAATTCCGAGAGTTAGAACTACTCGATCAGGAACAACCTTACCTTCACTGAAACTCAAAGTGACCAATTATCAAACAGATTGAAAGCTCAAGAAATTGGGAAGGATTCCGTTGCTCTTGATCTACAATTCGTACAAATCGAATCACAACGAGGAGGGAAAACAACTCAGTCGAAATCGAAGATGAACTACTCACCAGATCTGGATTGATGTGGGAATGATTCGCCAAGAAAATCGATCTGCTCGTCCAGACGTTGGGAGGAACTTGTTGATGTTGAGGTCACAATGCTAGGCTGCACTGTTCTTCGTCGAGCTGCTGTCGTCCCATGGCCGATCTCGATTCAGAGATGATGAAGAAGAACAGAGTTGTGGTGTGTGAGGAAATAACTGATGGTGAAGAGGAAGTGAAAGGAATAGGAGCTTATAAGGTTGGTGTAGCGTGAGGTCCAGGCTATCAAATGGGCGGGAAACCACACCTCTCCCTCTGACAGGTTGTTAGAGAGGAGGAGAGAACGGTTATGGAATAATTTGAATTTGCTAAGAAGCCTTCTTCTGAATTGAAATGGAACAAAAGATTTCTAAAAATGTTTATAAGTGATGTAGGGTGGGCTGGCCTGAGAGGCCCAATAAGGGTTGGGCTCACCAACTACTTGAAGAAGGATTTAATAGAAATAAGAATTTCTATAAAACAAATGATATTTAAGGATTTAAAATAAAAGATAACTTGAAAAATATTATTGTATTTCAAATTTATGGACAGTGGAGTTATAGAGTGTTGGGTTGGGAACCCCAAGAGTAAAAATTTGAAATGTCCTGAGTAATTCTCCCTCAAACCTGGACTAGTCCCAATCCGGTCTAGCTCTGAATAACTTTTGTTGTGTCCTTATAATTTACCTAATCTTTTGTGTCTTTTCATTATTTATAAAAGCACAATCATATTAGTGTTTGAGTCACTCATTCACGTGATATTCAAGTACTCAGTTCGAGAGAGCGCCTCCCTTGATTGTTTCGTCTAGTTTTCTATGGCTTGAAGTGATGCTATTGGAAGAGGAGTTCCGTTGTATCCTGGAAGGCTAAATCACCATTCTGCCTTAAGCATCCGTGCGGGTGCTACCGGAGGAGTAATTCCGTTGTATCTTGGGAGACTAAATCGTCATTCAATCGTAAATATCTATGTCGGACGAATATTGTCTTAAGGACATTAAACCTAATTTAAACCACGGTCCTGATTTTTTTTTTTTCCGTTTCCTATAATACTGATTGAGTAACTGAAATTAGCTACAGCTAGGTTTGAATGGATCAGTCAAGCGCGCGCAGAGTTAGCCGAGACTCTTCCATTGCAGGCGATGACTTCAACCTTTTGCAAAAGAACAGATTAGTGGTCGAATGTAAGTGTGCCTGGAACATTTCGACTGGGATTTCCAAGTGGCAAATGAAAAGAGAGTATGGATCGTATCTAGAATCAAATAGCTCTGGCCAAGATTCAGAAAGTAAAAGAAATTAATCAAATTATACTAAATTCATGACCAAGTGATGGGCACTGGGAAAAGAATAGATTTTTCTTTTTCGTCTTCTATAACCTGTTCTAATAGATGGGCCTAAGGGCATCATTAATAAGGCTCATCATATTTTCTAGATTCTAGATTTAGGGTCCGCTTGGATTGAAGGTTAAGAAAGTTAAGTGACGGAAAGTTAAGTGAGAGGAAAATAAAATCATGTTTGGTTTGAAGGTGAAGGTTTAGGAGGGAGAGTTATAGAGAGTTAAGTGAGAGTTTATTTCACCCTCTTTTGTTAATTTTTTTAACTTCCCAAATCGAAGGGTTAAGGAGGGTGATTGATGGGTTTTGTTTAAAAAGTCATAAATACCCCTCATTTGTTTTATAAAATATCAAGATTTTTCTTCCATTTTTTTTAACATGTTGCTCCGTATCTTCCTAATTTGTAAAGATATTTTGACAAGTTATAATTAAAATTTCAACCAAATTTAATTTTATGACATATGTAATAAGGTTATTTTGGTAACTATCATACTTTTATTAATTCTCTTCTCACTCAAAACCTCCAATCCAAGTAAGAGTTATTAAATACCCCTCACTTAACTCTCCCTCCAATCCAAACAAGGTTCTATGTATTGACTCTATTCCCCTCATTTAACCCCACTTAACTCTACTTATTTTTTTCCCCCTCAATCCAAGCAGACCATTAGAATGTAGGAGTTCATTTTATAGAATAATAAGTCTCATCTCTAGTTCTAATTTTTATAATTTCGGTTCAATCCCATCCATAGGTGCTAAGGGTTGGACCTCCCAATTTCTATATTCTAGCTTGTAGGAACTCATTTTGTAGAATAGTAGGTCCCAATTTAGAGCCCAACTTTCTAGATTCTAGAATTTATTTTATTTTTTCACATCAATTTTTGACCACACAATCTTTGGGACCGTAGCTCATTTTAACATTACCTATTGTTTTCATACAAATCCAACTCATTTTACATTTACTTTTTTTTTTGAAATTTTGAGCCCCAAATTGCATTTGAGAGTCCCAACTATTAATGATGCTCTAACATGGGAGTTATTGTGAGGATGAGATTCGTGACTCAGATTTTTCATTTAAAAGGGAAAAAGTAGACAACTAAAGTTACCCCGATCATGCTTATTAATTTTTTTTTTTTAGATGTCCGACGATACACGAGATTTTGTGTACGATGTATTGCATATTTTTTTGAGCCCACTGTTTTTAACTTTCATTATTTTTATAAATGGAAGAAATAATACGTCTCCGTGAGTCGATCTACTCATCTTCGGCCACCGAACGATGGTTAATCCACTGAACCATTTTTATAGTTAGTTAAGGTTGGATTAGATAGACCAGTAGGTAAATTGTATAGTTTGTTTCCTTTTGTATGATTTTGATCTTGGGTAGTTAAGGGTGTGATTTTTTAAATGTTACATAAATTAAGATCCAGATAAATATAATTGACTGCTCATAATCAAATTATGTTTGTCGAGAATAACTGTAAATAGTTGGAAGGATCTCTTGTTGATTGAATTTTAATACTATTGATAGGGTAATGAGACCAATATTAGCTAAGAACTTCAAATGGTAATAGAAAATAGTATGTGAAATTATGAAACCATTATACTTGACATTGATTCGTAAGTTATATACATTTTTTTAATGACTAATCTTAAATATTTTGTTTTCGGAATTTGTGACGAACGTAGCTAGATTATGGGTTTGATCCATTAATTATTGATTAAATAAAATTTTAGATCAAGAAGATTATATAATAAATGGCGAGATAACATGAAACTGGATGATAAGAGATCGATGACTTGTTAAACGATAAATTAATTCATTTTCTTTTGTTTGATATGGAAGAAAAATATGATGGAAGAAAAAGTGGTGGGATTACTTTTCCCTCGTAACCTAAGAAATCCGATCCCCCAAAAGTGGGAAAAAAAAGTGGAAGAAAAAGTGAAGGCTTGTATTAATTAACAATTATACCCCAATTTAATAATAGAAATATTGAAATTAGAGATTGGATAAATTTGAAATGGGGTACCCGTGCAACATCGCTAAGCCTTATAACTAACCAACTAGTGCACTGTAGCCTAGAATGGTCATATAAAATCCCAAATATCCTAAAATTCTTATAATTAAGATATGATAATTGTTAGGGAATTTCCTAAGGAAGTTTAGTATTTTCTATGGCCTAAATCTATCTTTGAACTAAACAAATATTTTAAAATTTTAATTTTAATTATTATAACCCATGTTTCGATTTCTCTCCGGATAAAGGCCAAATCCTAATAATCAATTTACTAATTAAATAAGTATAGTAATTTTAGGTATCATTATCTATAAAGAACCATTCCCTTATTTGGAAATTATCATATATAAACTCATAAAATTAAATCTAGGTAGACCCTTTGCAAATCAAATTAAATATATTTAAATATAATCCATTCTAATAATTAACCTAATCATACTCCTGTTGAGCCTCTTAAAATCTAAATATAAATTTAATCTCTTTAAAATTCTATCCTAGACTACATACTACTCAAATTGAATTAATAATCCCAATCCTAATAATAATTCTATCCTTAAAAATCAATCCCTAGCCTCCTATCGCAGGTGCCTGGGTTAGGCACCCCTCCGAGGGGTGGGCGCATGCGTCGGGAAGGGAGCCAGGGGGCGCATAAACTAGGGGTGGTGGCTGGCGCGAAGATGACTGCACGCGACCGTCTGCTCTCTGAGAGGAGGGCGCATGGTCTGTGCGGAGCGACAGGCGTGTGGGCGCATGCTTGCCCTCATGGACGTCAAGGTGGGCGCATAGGACTGCGAAGGGGGGGGGGGGGGGGGGGGGGGGGGGGGCATGGTCTCCCACAGTGGGAGAGACGCCTAATCCGCCTGCGAAGGGGGGGGGGGGGGGGGGGGGGGGGGAGGGGGGGCGCAAGCTCGCCTGCAGGCGTGGGGGGATCCAACCCGCCGCTCAGGGTGGGCGCATAGGCCTGCGGGGGGGGGGGGGGGGGGGGGGGGGGGGGGGGGGGGGGCGCATGGGCTCCCTCGGCGGGAGAGACGCATAGGCCGGCAGATGGACGATCGGTGGAGCCACGACCTGGCCAGGGGCGGGGAGCTGTGGTGGCCACCGGAGCTTGGGAACAACTCCGATGATGGCGCGGCCGACCAAGGCAAGTTGCTCGCTCGTCCAAGCGGGAGGCTCGCGCGGGGCTCCTGGCGCACGAACCCCTGGGTCCACCTGATCGGGGCGGGCTGAGGGGCTGTCGCCGGGTGACCAGTCGGGGCGTCGACGAGGGGAGCGTGGGTGCGACGGACGACGATCTCTCGGGACAGCTCTGCCCCGCCGCCGCCGGTAAAAGGGGGAGGGAGTCATACAGCCATAAGCCATAAGGGAGAGGGAGAGGGAGAGGGAGGGGGAGGGGGAGGGAGTCCGCTATTATATATATATATATATATATATATATATATATACACTAGGAGGGAATAATGGAAAAAAAAAAATAATAAAAATAAAATTCAGGATTTAAAATTTTCAATTGAATATGTAAAGACTTAAACTCTAAACGCTGTCATATAATCTAGGGTCTAAACTCTAATTAGCCCTTGTTTCAATTGGAAGAATTCATCATGATCCTTGGCAATAGTGACCTATGCAGTCATCATAGGGAACAAGCACACCATTCATCGAGCCCACGGATACACCATAGCAGAAGTCTTCCCTGAGCTTGGAGCCCTCACGCTCGATAGCGACACCAAAGGCCCTTCCGGCGATCTCTTCGTCCCCGGCTCCGAACCCCACGCAGTACTTCACGCTCAGCGTCTCCAGCTCTTTGCACCCATCCGTTATCTGCAGCAGCTCCTGTTTGCGCAGGTAGGACCTGCTCAGGTTGAGGCTCTTCAGTCTCGGAAGGTAGTCGATGATGGCCAATGTGTCTTCCTTCCTGACCGCGCCGGACATGCTCAGCCCTCTGAACTTCCTTCAGCCGAGGCTGATCGCCATGGCGAGCTCCGGGACCGAAGATGGCCCAGTCTCCATCTCGAGATACTCCAGCTCCTTCCATTCTCGATCCTATCAGTTTCCGGACCTCGGATTCCGGCCTCAGGCTGTCCATACCAATAACCTTCAATCTTGGACATCTGTTGATTAGATGACAAAAATAATGAACAACCCTCCTATTCGACCGGTGGGTGGGCCAGCCCGTCCGCTATGTGGCATTTTTCTATTTTTTTCTGCGGACAAAATAGCTTTTTTCAATAATGAATGACTAATTACTTCATAGATCAAACAAACAAATGTTTGATTAATAAACAAGCTCTATACTTGAGCCAAAAATTGAGATATCTTTTATTTTGAGAGAGGATGGGTTTCAGAAAGACATGGGTCAGTCCGTCCGCCACGTGGCACTTTTTTATTGGCAGGACGTCGGTGTAGGCCCCACGTTAACAGGAGGAGGTCAATAGAAAAGTGCCACGCAGGCGGACGAACTGGCCAGCCTGCGAGCAAAATAGCTTTTTCCAATAACGAATGGCTAATTACTTGATAGTTCAAACAAACAAATGTTCGATTAATAAACAAGCTCTATACTTGAGCCAAAATTGAGATAGATATCTTTTATTTTGAGAGAGGATGGGTTAGGTGTTGGAGAGAAGGAGAAGGGGGATAAGAAAGACGGTAGCTACCCGACCTCTTAGCCAAAGAACAAATAAAGGGTATTAAAGTCGTTAATATTCTAGGATGGGCTTAAGTAATGAGGCTTGGGCCTTGTTAGCAATTTCGCAAATCGAAAAAATTCGGGATGATAAAAGTACGAATATAAATTGGTCTAGTATAAGTAAAATACGTTAAAAAAATCGGTCCAATATTCGTTAATTGGAAATATCGATGTTAGAAACTTCGCATACTTAAACATGTTGTCAAATTTGATTAACTAAACAGGTTCCCACTACGTTTTTTGCAAAAAAAAAATTCAATAATTCATACGAAACATATTTAAAACTTTACGTGCTTAAAATTCGCATATTAATTTGAATTCTTCAAAAGTACGCAAATATTATATGTTTCTGAAAGATATGAAAAGATTCGCATATAATACGTTCGAGTTTTATTCGGGTGATTGCTAACAAGGGGCCGGGGCAATCTGATCACCGCAGGTTAGTCTGGGACGAGGATAGGGATATCAATGATAATGTATCAGTTATTTAATTTTGAAAATTAAAATTATCTTATTCAATATATATTATATGTATGCACTTTATCTCACGTGGCTAGGGAGTGAGTCATCTCCCAAGAGGCTTTGGAGTGAGTCATCTCCCAAGAGGCTTTGGATTCAAGCCTTACGGGAAGCACTTTAATTCCCAAGTTACGAGGAATTAAAGTGGCAGTAGTGGGTGGTGCGGGCCAGGGAGAAGGCTAGGCGGGACAGAAGCAGACCAGGCAGGGTCAAGCCTTGGGGAAAGCATTTTAATTTCCAAGTTGTGGGAAATTAAAGTGACAGCCGTGGTGGTGCGAGCCAGGGAGCAAGCCAGGCGGACTTGAAGCGGACAAGACAGGCCGGATTGTGGGCCTTCAGATCGAACTTGGTGGTCTTCGACCCGAGTTGTAGAGAAGGTAGATTTTATTCAATAATAATGTCGCTTACAACCCAATCAAGTAGCCATATTACCACTCCTTAAAAGATTCATTACAGCCGATTCATACTCAAGGGCCCATTTGGTTTGCAGGATGAAGAACGTAAAGTAATTGGCATTACGTTGTCAATCTAACTCGGGTGTTTGGTTGGACAAAAAAATTAGATGTAATGTAATCGCGATTACAAGTTTGATTACATTACATCAGTTTCTTCTAAACTCAATTACATTATAAAACCTATGTAATCGCAATCACATTACAACTTAAGCGGAAGGTTGGTATGCTATAATTTGGTCTTTTTGTTCGTTTTTGGTCATTTTTTGTTGTTTTTTTTTTGTTTTGGTCATTTTGTTCGGCTTTGGTCGTTTTTGTTCATTTTTTGTCATTTTGTTCGTTTTTGGTCATTTTATGTTGTTTTTGTTTGTTTTTGGTCATTTTTGTTCGGTTTTGGTCGTTTTTGTTCGTTTTTTTGTCATTTTTGTTCGTTTTTTTGTCATTTTATGTTGTTTTTGTTTGTTTTTTGTCGTTTTTGGTCGTTTTTGTTCGTTTTTGTTCGTTTTTTGTTCGTTTTTTGTTATTTTGTTCGTTTTTGGTTGTTTTTGTTTGTTTTTGTTCGTTTTTGTCCTTTTTTGTTGTTTTTGTCCCTTTTTTTTTCGTTTTTTGTCATTTTTGTTCCTTTTTGTTGTTTTTATTTGTTTTTTGTCGTTTTTTTGTTGTTTTTGTCCGTTATTTGTCGTTTTTGTTCGTCTTTGTCGTTTTTGTTCGTTTTTCGTTGTTATTGTTTTTTTTTTTTGTCGTTTTTGTCATTTTTTTTGTTGTTTTTGGTCCTTTTTTGTTCGTTTTTTGTAATTTTTGTTCGTTATTTTCATTTTTGTTCGATTTTTTGTCGTTTTTGTCCTTTTTTTTCATTTTTTGTCGTTTTTGTTCGTTTTTTGTCATTTTTGTTCGTTTTTTGTTGTTTTTGTTTGTTTTTTTGTCGTTTTTGTCGTTTTTGTTGTTTTTGTCCGTTTTTTGTCGTTTTTTGTTCTTTTTTTGTCATTTTTGTTCGTTTTTCGTTATTTTTGTTTGTTTTTTTGGTCGTTTTTGTCCTTTTTTGTTGTTTATGGTCTTTTTTTGTTCGTTTTTTTGTAATTTTTGTTTGTTTTTTGTCATTTTTGTTCAGTTTTTTGTCGTTTTTGTCCTTTTTTTTGTTCATTTTTTGTCGTTTTTGTTCATTTTTTGTCATTTTTGTTCGTTTTTTGTTTTTTTTTGTTTTTTTTGTCGTTTTTGTTCATTTTTTGTCGTTTTTGTTCATTTTTTGGTTGTTTTTATTGTCGTTTTTGTCCTTTTTTTTCTTTTTGCCTTTTTTGTCGTTTTTGTTCATTTTTTGCCTTTTTTTTTATCGTTTTTGTTCAAAATTTTACGTTTTTTTATCGTTTTTTGTCGATTTTGCACATTTTTTGCCATTTCTGCATGTTATTTATCGATTTTGTCGATCTTGTACGTTTTTGACCATTTTTCACGTTTTTATCGTCTTCTATCGTTTTTGGTCGATTTGCATGTTTTTTGTCGCTTTTTTTTTATCCTTTTTTTGCTTTTTTTTTTGGGGCTTTTTTCACTTTTTTTGGTCGTTTATGCTCGTTTTTCTTTTGTTTGTTGTTTTTGTCGTTTTTGTTCCCTTTTTTGTCGTTTTTGGATTTTTTTTGCAAGTTTTTTAATCTTTTTGTTGTTTTTTGCTCGTTTTAATTTTCTCTTGTTTTGGTCTTTTTTCGTATTTTCGTTTTTGTCATTTCTGTTCCTTTTATCGTTTTTTTATTTTTTTGCTCTTTTTTATCGTTTTTTGTCATTTTTTTCTTTTTTTTTGTCGTTTTTGTTCATTTTTTGTCCTTTTTTTTTGTTTTTGGTCGTTTTTCGTCCTTTTTTTTCCCTTTCATTTATTGTTGTTTTTTGTCAATTTTTTTTGTTTTTAGTCATATTTTTTATCATTATTGGTCACTTTTTATGCTTTTCACATTTTTGATTTTTTTTTGTGTTTTTCTTTTTTATCGCTTTTTCATTTTTGGTTTTTTTTCCTTCTGTTTTTTTCGTTTGTCATTTTTGGTATTTTTATTTTGTCTTTTTTTTTCGTTTTTGGTCTTTTTTTTAGCAGAAAACAAACCATTTTTTTCCTTTTTTTATTATTTATTTTTAATTTTTTTCTTTTTTCTTTTTAAATTTTTGAAATTTTGTATTGATCAACTTTTTAAATTTTATGTTGTATTTTAAAAAAAATATTAAATTAAAAATTCAATACATTACATGGTAAACCAAACACATGAATGCAATTAACATTACATTACATGGTTTGATTACATGTTTCAACCAAACATAGTAATGTAATAGTAATTCTATTACATTACAAACTCAATTACATTACAAATCCAATTCCATTACGATTACGATTACATTACAATGAACCAAACGCAACCTCAATATTATTGACAATACCTATCAGAGAAGTTATTATACCCTCATATATATACGATTTTTTTTTTTTCTTTTTCTTTCCGTAGATGCCACACCGTAGCGGATAATCAAATGCGTGCCAAACTGAACCATTCAGACCTGTTGTTTCGAGGGTTCCTGATCTCCGCTATCACCCCATGTATGTCTCGGGTAGTTATATGTAAATTTAGTTAGAGCATTGAGATTAGTGTCATATAAATGTCGTTGTTAATGATTTTTTTTTAGTAGTGACTGCTAGCGCGAGCCATAGACCCATGATGAACATAGTTTTGTTCTTGGGTTTGGATATGGCAAGATTTTCAAACTAACTATTCGATGTCGACCCAGTTTGTATTTTGTTAAAGTATTAAAAATCTTAAAAATTAAGTAATTGTTGAAGGAAAGTGAGGTTCAAAAGTTTGCATATCCAAACCTGAGTTGGTACCTATTGGGTCCAAATCTTTAACCCAAGCTTCAAACTTTTGGGTTGTGTCGTTTCCGTAGTGTATCGGATTCCCAAAAAAAACTCCAAAATACACTGATATACTAAAATAAGAGGCACATAACAGTGTTAGTGTCTTTGTGTCCTTACCATCCTCTCGTATCGGTGTCCGTGTAACAGAGCATGCCCCCTTTTCGTAGTTAACACTATGTAATCTCTCCAAAAATATAACTCGTGATCCTCACATTGAGATTAACATATCTACTTTGCATATGAAACATTTTTTTATTGGAATATACAAGTATTCTTAAACTTTTGTTAAAGATGCCAAACAAAGCAAGCCAGCCATTCACTAACAGCTAGAGAGGAGCGTTAGCTGCTACTAACTTGGTAGATGCGTAGACCAAGTCCTCGGTCGAAACTTGGAAGAACAGAGGGAAGTGGAGCTCCACCGCAGCCCCGCAGCTGCGACGGACCGCAAACTTCATGAATGCCGGGAACTGCTTGCTGACCCTGCTCCCCGACGTGAAATCTAGTCGTATGAAAGAAATTTATTGTGCCCTATCGATTCATGAGATGAAGAACATAAATTAAATTGCGGAAGCGTACCTGAATCCATTGCTAGACTTGATGGATCTTGAAACGAACGTCTCTTTATTGGGTTCGATCTTCCAACTTGCTACGACCCTTAATGACAAAGAAGAATATGAATCATTTGTCCCTCTCTTTCTGTTGATGGGGATGCAGAAGAGAAAAAAAGAAATCTCTCTTTTGGTGGTTTGGGACCATAACCCTAATAAATACATATATATATATATATATATATATATATATATATATATATATATATATATATATATACATGTGTGTTTTGATATTCCTAATTTGGCCCCTCATCAAATTAGAATTATCTCCGGTATCTACACATTAATTCCATGACAATTATACCCTTAAATCAATTTCCAAATAGACCACTTTAATTTGGCTTAATTATTTAGATAGCCCAAATACAATTAATTTTACATGTGTGGCCCCTTAATTATTGAATAATTCCAACAATCTTTCACTGGACCACATATGTAACCTTATAATTGTGTTAACCTTAGTGAGCTCATAAATTGCTATCTTAATCCTTAGGGTATATCCGGACAATCTCGTCCATTAACCATATTAACATAGAATCAAAGCGGCATTCGTCACATATAGTGTAACTAAACCATCAATGGTCACATATACCAATATAGCTAAACGACATAGATCAATCATGGATACGTAGCATAAAAATTATACGCAATGTGATCAATACATGTCTATTTCCAACTGGTCCTCCTTAACTTTAGTGAGATCAATACTTTAACATAATGAAAACAGAATGAACTGAATTTCCATATATCTGATCAGATAAATATCCAAAATACTTTAATATACAAATGTGTCCAAAACCAAATAACACCCAAATACATAAATACAAACTCCCACTATACTGTCATATTCTTAATTAACACCCATATGAGCAGTATGTTCATGAAAGACCCTGGGTGATAATGCTTTTCTGAACGGATCCGCTAACATGGAGTTTGTCCTAATGTGCTATATGGACATTATAACCATTCTGAATTCTTTCCTTCACAACTAGAAACTTTATGTCAATATCCTTTGACTTATATAAGTTTCTGTTGTTTTTCGAATACAGTACTGCTGATTATTGTCACACCATAATTTATGTGGTCTTTCAACACCGTACTGTAGGCGAAGCCTTGTGACAAAATATCGCAACCATATTCCCTGAATAGATGCCCCACAACATGTTATAAACTTTACTGCCATGGTGGAAGAAATTATGAGTATATGTTTGACACTCATCCAAAATATATCTCCATTAGTCAGCATAACTTGATGTGGATCTCCTGCTGTATTGGCATCTAACAAAATCGGAGTCGGAATACCTTATGATCTCCATAATTAGCCGATTTCCTACAAAGAGCATACAATTTCTTGTTCTCTATTAATTACTTAAGTAGTTTGGCTGCTACCTAATGATCTATCCATATTTGTTTAAATATCTGCCTAACATCCTAATATGTACGCAATATCCTGACGCGTACACACTTGAGCATACATTAGACTCCCTACAACTGATCATGAAGAAAAAATCTATTGTATTTTCTTAATTTTAAGGCTAACCTTAGGACACTTGATTGAGACCGAATTTGTCTCCTTTAACGAGAGGTGTCACCTGGTTGCATTGAATACTTTAATTAATATACAAAACCAGAAAATTATTCCTACTCCCACTGAACTTGTGATACACACAATCTTCAACAGTGTTCATCTCAAAACCAAACGAGATAATCACTTGAAGTACCTTTGACGAGAAGCTTGCTTGAGTTCATAAATAGATTTTGTCAATTTGCAACCATATTCTTTAGATTTTTCGACACAAAATTTTCTGGTTGCACCATAAATTGTTTCGTCGATGTTACCATTGAGAAACACAATCTTGACATCCATTTAATGTAACTCAAGATCAAAATGTGAAACAAGTGCTGTGATTGTTTTAAAAGAGTCTTTCAAAGATACCGAAGAGAAAGTCTCTTTAAAATCAATCATTAACTTTTGAGTAAAGTCACTAGCTGCAAGACGTACTTTATACCTCTCCACATCATCCCTTTCGAATCTTTCTTGGTTTTAAATGTCCATTTTCAACCAATGAACTTCACATCTTTTGGTAATGTGACAAGTTCCTAAACTTTATGTCTTGCATAGACTTATACTCCTTATTTATTTTCTCAATCCAGTTTTAAGAGTTGGAACTTTCCATGGCCTGACGAAAGATGATTGAGTCACCTTCCAATATCCTATAGTTTTTCTCACGTTCCTAGAGAAATATGACAATATTATCCGAAATTATATTTCTCCTTTCTCTTGTGAACCATCTTAACATTACCGGTTCTTGAGATTGTTGAGTTTGTTCCTTAGGAATAATTAACTTATCTTGAATGGGGTGCCGCTACCTTGTCGTTGTTAAGTTATCTCAACGACTTATAGAGGTAATTCGACATTGTCTTATTGGGGCTCGAATTCACTTCTTGATCATAACAGGTATAGAATCATGCACATCGTCAAAAGTGATAGTAGGAATCATAATTGATTCATTCTCAAAGACAATGATCCTGACTTTATTTCTCCTCCAAACTCAACATCCTCAAAAAATATTATACTTCTCGTCTCAAAAAAAATTTATTTATGTGGGACCGTATAATTATTAACTCCTTGATTTGTCAGCATAGCCAATAAAGTAGCTGCTTAGAGTTGAACTTGGTCTGTATTTTCTTTACACATTAATATAGACATTAAAGTCTATAAAGTCAATAAAATCCAAATCTCAACAGACACAAGTCGTTCAACTCTATTTCTAGAGATGTGACCTAATCGCTTATGTCATAATGAGACTAAAAAAATTTATGTTAATTTTGTATTTAGTACCACATGACTCCACTTGCAAGGTTTTATTGTAAGATGCAATAGTTTTGAATGAATATAGGTTATCATAAACCTTAAGGGAACCGTTACCAATAATATTTGGATTTAAAGATAGACTAAACTTATTATTTCCAAATGAACAATGATAACTAAATTTGTCCATTAAGGAAACTGAAACTGAATTTCGTCTAAAAGACGGTACAATAAAAGTGTCTATCAAATCTAAATAATAATCGGTTCCTAAAAATAACCTAAAATATCTTATTGCTTTCACTTCTACCGATTTGCCGTCACCCACATAGATGTATCTTTCACCATCAATTGGCTTCGGTAGCTCAGACAACCTTGTCTATAAACACTAATGTGGGTAGTAGCACCAGAATCTAACCACCACGTGTTTTTAGATACTAAATCTAAAGTAACCTCAGAATAGACCAAATTTGAAAATATACTTTTCTTTATACGCCATACGTGGTACTTTGTACATTTCTTCTTTATGTGTCCTGACTTGTTACAAAAGAAATAATCCTTAGTTTTATATTGTTATTTCTTTTGAGCTGGACCCTTAGCAGCTTTTGTATTTATTTTCTTTTTCGCCCTTAAAGTTTATCCCATTAAACATGAAAATTAAATTCTTATTGGCAGATATTGTAGCAACATTAACTGTAAAGAGAACAGAGCAACAAAAAACAAACATGCTCTATTTAATAACCAAAGAGTAAAATATAGTCAAACAAATTCAAATAATGGTGAACCCCATCTCAAGATACCTAGTACATCATTAATATAAAGTCTTTGGACAGTGATATTAACTGCAAGTGTACTCTTGGTGTAATGATCAAACGTTGACAATAAGTCATGTCAAATAATAAGCCTATCTTTGGATCGGGTTATTATTCACATGTAAACCTTACAATTGTCACACATTTATCATTACAAGTATATGTACAATTTGGTCAAGTATTAACCTTCCTTTGGGCCGACTAATACCCGCATGAATATACACACACAAACATCCGACATCCCTCGTAGGCTATCTACGCAAGAGATGTCACTTTGGCGACATCTTGTTTCAATGAGCCTACTTAGAATATTAGACAACTATTGCTAGTCACAAAATGCACCAAAAAATTGAATGTTGACTAAATTTTACAAAACTGAATCATGTAAAATCTTTATGCTCATTTAAATTAAAATAATCAATAATCAACAGATTAGGTTGTACTGAATATATGCATCAAAAGATTACACTAAATAGGCTATAAAGATTCTACCAAAATTGATCTACTATATTAAAAGCATGTGAATCTTTTGCATGTCTTAAAATATGCATTCCATATTATCACATGTCCAACAATAAGCATATATTCTTGCATATTTAATATAAAAGAAAATTTATACCGTTATCATCACATGTTTCCATATCTTATTTAGAGATCATTATTGTACAGAAATTATGAATACTATCAATATTTTCTTAAATATGTCGATCAAATCAATGAAGGATTGGCAACAAATCAATGCAATTATGATAAACCACAATACTTGGTCTGGAATACTTTCT
Source organism: Iris pallida (assembly GCA_029216955.1). NCBI lineage: Eukaryota > Viridiplantae > Streptophyta > Magnoliopsida > Asparagales > Iridaceae > Iris > Iris pallida. Next base: position 36,549,627 of record JANAVB010015600.1, read on the forward strand.
CATGCTGTCTTATCTAGACCCAGCCATATATATATATATATATATATATATATATATATATATATATATATATATATATATATATATATATATAATATATATATATATATATATATTATATATATATATATATATATAAAAATATATATATATATTATATATATATATATATATATATAAAGCAAATCAATCAAATAATTTGTTTATATGAATCTTACTTGCTGACTTATACATAAAAAGGACTCACCAACCAATCATCCATAAGCCAACTAAAACTTCTCACCTAAGCATCCTTATGGCACATAAAAATGTGTCCACTGTATCAACAACATATTGGAAGTTTTTATTGGAATTTGTGTAATCGAACTAT